>CANSGD010001281.1:0-349429 GCA_947645195.1 Patellifolia procumbens | reverse complement strand
TTACGCCGTACCCGAGCATCTCGAAGATCAAGAACAAAATCAACAAAAGGTATACGTTTAGAAACGGCGTCAGAAGCTGCCGCCATTAATGGAGTATACCAGCTCCAATTCTTGTTATATTTATGCTCTCCCCGCCATTTTTATCACTGCATTAGCTACTCGTTTCGCCATTAATACTAAGCTTTTCTGCTTTGTCATTTTCTTCACTTTTTTTCACAAGTGAAAATGACAGTTAAGTTGAGATTTTAAAGTAACTTTTGAAATTAAATCATAGCCGTTCATACCTTATCTAAATACAGATGAGTTGAGAAAATTAATTGTGCGAAATTCGAAGTAAAGCAAGAAAAGGAAGAAGACGAAGAACAATGGCGATGACAGTTGCAGCTGAACCGTTTAATTCGGTTTCAATGCGGTTAGGGTTAGGGTTAGGGTTAGGGTTAGGAAGTTTGAATTGCAGAAGTGGAAATGGAGTAACGCAATTTTCATCGATTCGATTGAGGCGATGCAATTGCAAATGGAAAGCGAGTTTGAATATAATTACTGATCCTGATTCTTTTCAAGTCGGTCGTCTTCTCGGTAGCTATGGATTTTTTAATGTTACCAGGTTATTATTATTGCATTGCATTCATTAATTTAATTTATCTGTTTTGTGTTTTTATACTGTGTGATAATCTGTTTTGGTGTGGTTTCAGTTATTCAGGGTTTCAAAGTGGTGTAGATTTTGGGTATGTATCAGAGGATATGGGGAAATTGAGAACTCAAGATGTCGGTGAAGGCGGCGTCAATATCAGGTTTTTGATTCTGTTACCTTCTGTAATTTCTGGTTTATACTCGCTCGGACATTGCGGAAATTGATCCCTGTATTACAATAATGCTTTGCTTCTGCAGTTCTGATCATGGTACTTATTAAGTAGTAGTTTATGAAGTAATGGTTTGAGGGAGTGATATGGTTCATGACAGTTCATTGCAGGCTATATGAAGGAAGAATTACTCAAGGTTCTTATAAAGGCACTTCTGTTCTTTTTAAGGTTATTTCGCCGCCTTCTCCTTTCCTCCTTCTAATAAGCATTCTTTTGCCTTACTTACACTAAAAATAGCTATAATTGTTAAGTGGTACGATTATTGTAGACTAACGAATTGGGAAAAACAATCTAAGTATAGAGAAACACAAGGTATTAATGTGGGTAAACCCCCAATGAGAGGATTGATTAGCCCACCAATCAAGATTGAAGAATACTAGAAAGAATAGAAGTAAATCAATAGCTTGGCATGACCATACTAAACTTCCTGAGGCACTAGTTAAAACAACAGTTTGGCATGATCGTGTGAAACTTCATGAGGCACTATTCCGCAGTCTGTTTATGTGGAATTGGCCGTGTCATATCGGGGCCAACTGTTTCTAGCACTTCTAACTTCTGATGGCTGCCTTCACACATGCGCTTCACTCTGATGATAGCCAAAACTCAATATGATTAAGCCATAACAGCTGGTTTTCTATCATCCAGTACATAGACAATTCTACCTTTATTTCATGAACTAGAGAGTAAAAGGGTCAATTTTTCTTTCTCTTTTCCTTGTTCCATTACCTTTATCCCCCAGTTACTAATTTATCATCATCAATCATCTTATTCATGTAAGTTACTTAAATATACTCACCAAAGTTTTGGTCTGTGTAAAAGCCTTTGGAATTGGGTTTTGCTCACTGGATCATTTTCTTCAAATTAAACATTATCATACCAATATGCTAGATTTACTTATTCATGGCCTAGGCATTTTGTATTATTAATATTGTTAATAGAAACAAAACAAAACATTTGTATTGATAGTCATTTTAATGATTTTTTCAGGTATATCCTGGACAAAGGGCTGGTGGTGTTGAGGCTGACATGATGGCAGCCAATGAGCTAAGCACTCATCTTTACCTTCAGGTGATAGTTCTACCACATTCATTTCAGAGCATTTTGTTTACTGTTCTCAGTGAACTAATAGTTTTATGTAATTGCTCTCAGAGCAGATCAAAAGAAACATATCAGAATATCCTGATACTGATTGGTGGATTTGAGACAAAAACTGGTGAACAGGTATATTGCGTCGAACTTCCCTGTCTCTACTTTGCTCTTCTTGGCTGCGGCTGAATGTACATTTTCCATTTGTAGTGGCTTGCTTTCCGTTATGATGGAAAATACAGCGCAGCAGACTATGCAAAGGCTGCCAGTGAAAAACTGACCAAAAATAAGACTCTAGAATCAGGGTCATCTTGGAATCCTTTTGAACAAGGGCTAATATTTAAACGTAAAAAGATTTCGTTATCAAGATGCTCCAGGGGAATTTTTAGTGGCCTAGTCTACATGCATGACCATGACAGATTACATCAAAGTCTTGGACCAGCTTCTGTTGTTCTCAAGTAAGCTGTTTGACTAAGCACTATTATTATGCTGCTTTATCACTTAGCATGTCACTGAGGTCTCTTTTCCGTTGCCTAACTGCTTAAAAACTCCCATCCTCTGGTGGCAGTACGATATTTGAGCGAGAAGCTGCCTATTTGGTTGCAAGTCTTCGAGATCTTGCATTTTCAGTTGATATAAGGTTTGTTACCAATGTCTTATTTTTCAATTAGTTCCACTAATCCCTCACTCATTCTCTCAAATAAGACGGAATTTACAGCATAAGTAGCTGCAGTATTACAAGTTCAGAACTTCCGCTTTGTCAGTTTGTATACATGGAGCTTTAAATTTCTGCTGTTGATATTTGCATTGTGGGAATTCAGAGGAAAAGTCTTTGCTTTGAACCTTCATTTTTATATTTGATATCATCATTTTAGCATATGACGCCCCTTTCGGAATCCCAACATATTGTTCTTTAAATTTTTTTAAGTGTGTTCTAGCTCATTTGGCACAATTAGGTTCTGTTCTCCCCAGCTTATTTTCACTTCAGCTCTTCACAATACTTTTACTCACATTTTACTATTCCTTTCAGTTCAATTCAGGTGTTTTCAATCTTTTTTTTCAATTCAGCCAAAGAGAACACTTTTAAAGCTTTTTTTGTGTGTGTGAATGTGTTGTTATTCCATGACAACTTTACATCTTAAAGATGCTTTTATAAAATAATAGTATCGGGGATGAATTCAATGCCTTTTGCCAGTTATTCATCGTTAGAGAAAGGTCCTGGAACTGGAACTCTGTCAGAAGGACTTTGGAGACGAGCTACTGCAGCTGGTGCTTTCAATCCCATCGAGAAAAGAAACTTTGGGATTGCAGATGACATGTAAGACCATAGGAGACTCATACATGATATGTATCTTTAAGATAATTTCCTGACTGGAATTATCTGCGTAGTTACTTGGATGTTGTTGTCTTATAAAAACTCTGCAGATATGAAGCGGGTCTTCTTTTTGCATTCTTGGCCTTCACTCCATTTTGTGAAGCAGGCGTCATGGATAGTATTTCTTTACGAGTGAGTTGTGTTGCTCAAAATTTAGCAGTGTTTTATATGTAGCTGCTACCCTGCAACATCCACTTCTTTAAAAACTGAATGAAGTGAATTACACTGGACTTTGCAGAGGCTTTTGGAGAATACATTTCAGCTTGATCTTCAAGGAGTCAGAGAGTATGTTCCAGAAATTCTTATCTGATTTATATTCCAAAAGCACATTATTAGATATATTTTCCATTGAGTCCATTCTATGATGGATGTTCATGCCCCAAATGTGATCAGAGATGCTTAACCTTCAACCATTTGACTAACATCTGGCCTATAACTTCTAACAATTGAAGACTCTAGGAAAAATGTATTCTAGTCACATTGTGATTTTCCAAGAGAAATAAAAAAGGTTTTAGCTGTAATGTAGACTCCTATGTTACTCAAACACGGATTAAGTGTCTACTCGGATACGAGTGTCGAAGTATCGGACTCGGCCATTTTGTAGAAAAAAGTTAAGTTTTTAGTTAACAAAGAAGTACCTAAGTATCGTGTCGTGCCCGAAACGATACGATATGACACTCGATTTTTGAGGTATATGAGGGTGTCTAAGTAACATAGGTAGACTCACTTTAGCCTATTTTCGTAAAGGAAAACAGACTGTCAAGTCTGTCATGCTTCTTTCTTTCATCTGTGATTGATGAAGGTTTTGGGTCTGTATGGAATTGCCTAGGGTTTTCATAGACTTGTAAATGCCAGTTCGTAATTTTCTTGGGAAAAAGAAATGCTTCAATCCTACACTCTGAAACATTGTGGTCAGGTAATGATAGATGTAGTTTCGGGTGACCTGGGTGGTAGATGGGTGCCTGTCATCTCATATTACGTGGATGACTTTCGTGAGCTTAATTGGCTGCGTTTACTTGTTGTAACTGAAGTATATCTGCCGGAAGATAATCTTGCTTTGACATCCAAATATTTGCAAATGTCTTTTGCATACTAGAGTTTTCGGGTTGGGAGGAAATCCTTTTCCTGGAAAATCCTATGTTGATTTGTAGGCAGTGGAAAATATTGTTCCAAAAGGTGAAAACTAGATTTTCCGAGGATCAAAAACATTATTCGTTCCAAAAAATGATTGCCATGTCTCCTCCTCATATCTTACTTTCATCTTTCCCTTCTCCCCTCCACCCTCTCCCCTCCCTTTTCTTTTGTTCCTTCTCTCTATTTATCTTGTGATAAACTAAACAACAGGCAGTTACTTTACGATTGTTTTTTCTCTTGGAAGATAGTAAATACTTTTCCTATAAAACCAGTTTTTATTGGAGATGTTTTATGTCCAAATCAACTCATCCGAATTTCAAAAGGACTATAAAGACCTTTTTCCAGTGAGATAACAACCTTTTTGCATGGTTATGTGCTTTCAGATACTGTTTGGCTGATGATCGCTTGTTGGAGGCTGTCAAGTTCTTGGATATTGGCGATGGTGCTGGCTGGGAGCTACTCCAGGTTAGGGAATTACTCTATCTTACCTTATAACAGTCTTTCACTCTTTCTTGCTGATGGCCAGATGAATCTAAATGTAAAAGCTGCAGCTAAATATAAGTAATGAATGTAGAAATAAGCTTATCAGTTATCACCACTAACTGTGTACGTGCATCACATTTGGCATATTATGTCATATTAATACACGCTGATGTTATTCGAACTTCATTTCACCTCAAGTAGCCGGTAGCGGATCCTCAACACTTTGATGTGGGTATGGACACCTTAATAATATCGTGGTTTCAGGGGAGGCATTGCACCTTTTGTTTGTGTGCATATGATAATGCTCGTCTCCGTACTCTCTACCTGAGTAATTGAGAGAATAATTTATTATCCCAGTTCCAACCATGTCAATCTATTTCTAAAATGCTTCTTCATCCTCATAGCTCATTATTTTTGTACGCCTGTGTATGACAACGCCTTAGTTGGTAAAGAACTTGAAAAGAAAAAAGTTGAAGTGGAAAATTTGTTTTCTGTTAAACAAAGAGAAGAAATTAGTATAGTATTCACATCAAGTAAATTCACCAAAATACCTCTACTCTACTCACATGTTCGGCGGAGAACACTTCTACAACAAGTCTGATCTAAAGAAGGAAGAAAATTGCTTTGCACCTACTTTATGAAACTAGTCCAATCTTGTATGTATAGTGCTTTTGTCTTCAATTCCTTAACATCTGTTAAATTCCCTTTAGGTTCATTGATTTGTTAAGCAACTAAAGTTGTAATCACATTTTCTTATTGCAACAACATTGTCAAGTTATGTTTTATGATCCTGTATTACAGGCGATGCTGAATCCAGATTACAGAAAGCGGCCAGTTGCTTCAGCTGTGCTGAACCATCGCTTTGTCAGTGGAGCTCTTTTGTAGGTGTGTGAAGTTTGGAAGATTGATATCCCTGAATTAAGCTGTCAAGCCTTGTAAACTAATTAATATACATCTCCAATAACTCGTGATGGAGTTGAGGCTTTTGTAACTATTGTGAAGCTTCAGCTAACTTGATAAAAAGATGATTTGTGCTTGGCTTAGTATGAATGAAGAGAAATTGCTAGTTCAGCAAACTTGTGGAAGGTTTATTCACTACTATCAGCTATTATGCATAGTGTCTCTGACCCTTCATTTCCTTTTTTTGACCTAGGCTCTGTGGCTTGCTTGGAATCTCTGCATTTCTTACCACCTTATAAGTAGTCCCCCAAACTACTAGACTACTTCATTGCTCGACTATGCAAGGTGGCTAGCATGGATTTTAATGCCATTGCTTTGTATTACTATCATTTTTGCCTATTTGTCTTACCTTAAGTTGTATCTGTATGAGTTTTTGGACTATCATGTTGCTATGAGGTGCTCTGAACCTCTTCGAACCTAGTGCTTTGACGCTCCCATTGAACTATGGGCTAGTACCCATACCTGGAATTTCAGGTTACTCCTTCACATAACAAAAGGAAAACCTGTAATGAACAAATTAAAACTAAAACAAATTGAATTTCTATGAAAATTATAGCTTGGAATGTTCAGGGAGCGAAAAAGAGCTAATATTTTTGAAAAATAGATTTAAACCAGACATTTTATTTGTGCTTGAGACCATGATAATAATGTCAATAGCTCCAAGATATTATAAAGGCTCTAGGTTTTAGTATAAACTTATCATTAACCCCTTAAATCATTGTGTGGGGATTTGGATATCTTGAAACGACAATGACATCAACGTGGATATTTATTGCTTAACGAGTAGATATGCTCATCTTCATATTTACTCGAAGATTTGTAAAGAAAGTCTTCTTGTTCTGGAGTTTACCTTCCCGCTAAAGAACATGAAAAAGACGATGCATGAAACTCTCTCCATGACCATGACTACCTACAATCTCAAGATAAACCTTGGGTGGTCTTAGAGATTTTAATGAACTCCTCTCACCTTCAGATAAAGTGGGAGGGAGACCTATTACGTTGTCACAACATCAACGTTTTCCTGGTTGTATGACCCGCACAGACTGCCTAGACTACCAATGTAACCAGGAAGCTTTCTCTTGGAAAAACACTGCTCAAACTACATAGTTCATGAAAGATTAGAAATAGCCAGCAATTTATCGACCTCTTCCCATATTGTACCACTTACTATGGCTCTTTCACGGTTTTGGATCATGCTCCTCTCATCCTAGACTCACAAACACCATTTTGCTTTTCAGCAGGCTTGAGCCTTAGAACCGGAAGTGCATGATATCGTGCCACTCTCCACATAAACGCTTTTTTTTTGGAAAACATTAACAGGTGGGAACTTTAAAAGATTTGCATACAAAAGGTGGTAATTTATAATAAAAAATTCTTAAAGTGGTAATTTACGAAATTTTTTTTTATAAAAGGTGGTAATTAACAATTTTTCCTAAAAGAAATGAAAAAGCCTTCGGGGTGGACGGAGGGATAGCAATTAGTAGGGGTGTTCATATCCCGAAAATTTCGTATTGGGAGATTGACGATCCAAAAAAATTCAGATACCCGAAGCTTCAGATCAGATAACCGAATAATCCAATTTTTTTAGAAAAACCTTGAAAAATAATTCAATTTTTTGAAAAGCAAACCAAATAAATGGATATTAATCCGAATATCAGATTCCCCCCACATCTATATATATTAAAAAGTGTAGCCAAGCATTGCAATCCGTCACGTGTCACTATCCCTTTTCGATGACATTCTATGATTCTATCCACTTCTTTGTCATATTAAAAATATTGTCTACGTGAAGATTTGAACTCGCGACATTGAGTATGTAAGAAATAGCACCAACCACTAGACTAACATACTATTGTTGCTTCTTCTATCAAAATCAATGATGATATAAAAGTGAACATTAAGAGTTATTGTTGTAACTTTTAAAATCCATATTTTAAATGAGATAATTTTTATCTTTTTTTAATAATATTTTTTCATGCTAAATGACATTAATTATTTTCAACTATTAGTAAATTGTAATTCATAATGTGTCTAATTTTTTAATTATTAAATATAAAATGACTAAGAATATTATTCTAACTGAATTAGACATAAAATTGGCCCGGGGCATCGCCGGGCCACAAACTAGTTTCATTCTAAAAGATTGATCCAAACCCATTACAAGAATTTTTTTACTATTCGATCCGAAATATTCAAAACGATAAGTTACAGACCGGATATCCATTTTTCAGATCGAGTCATTATTAGTAGGACTGTCAATAGGGCGGGGCAGGTGCGGAGGATGGTCCCTCCACACCCATCCCCATCTAAAAATCTCATCCCCGCCCCATCACCAATGGTTGGGAAAATTTTGATTCCCGTCCCAATGCGTACGCAATGAGAACCATCCCTGCCCCATCACCCACATGGGTCTCTTTACCCGTCTCGCACCCATCATACCCGCCCCAACATCCCCCATACACGCTTTAATATATGTCACATGTTTATTAAATATGTGCTAATTTTTTTAAAAAAATGTTAAAATAAAATACCTTATACTTCCTCCGTTTCAAAAAAATAGTTACACTTCTTTTATTGCGGACTCCTAGGCACTTTTTGTTTGTGTGAGAGATTGTGGGGTAAGATATGTGGTAGGAGAGAGTAGAGAGAAAAAGTTACCAAAAAAAGGAAAAAGGAGAAGTGTAGTCATTAATTTGAAACTTCTTTAAATGGAACATGTAACTATTTTATTGAAACGGAGGAATTATAATAAGTACTTTGGAGGCGGGGGATAAAACGGGGCGGGGATGACGGATGAGGCAAGGCGGGTGGGGATGGGGCGGGTACATTCTAAACTCCACACCTGCGCTATTACCTATGACAGGAAAAATTTCATCGTCATTCCCACCCCATCACCCACAAAACCTTTCTTCATCCCCGCCTAACTGAATAAGATACAAAGCGGGTGTTTACGAACCTCGCCCCACTGACATCCCTAATTATTAGGGACTAGAACTGGAACACCTCGTTGATTTATTGCATAGTTGCATTGGACAAGTCGGAAAACTGGTCAACGAAACAGATAAAATGCACAAAAATTGAAGATTAAAGCATAAGACACAAAAGTGAAAACACAAATCTGGAAATTCCAAACCCTCTCCATCATCTGACATCTCTTTCTCTCTTGGAATTTTCATTCATACATCCACTAACAGTCTAACACCAGTACTTTATAGAACTGTAGAATTATATGATTTCTCCTTCCTAAATCCTAATTTCAAGTTCTTATCGCACTCAATCATCTTGCTGTTACAGGTACCTTTAATTTTCGAATTTCAATTCTCCCTCGCCCTAATTGTTGCTATTGTCACTTAGGGCACAGATTTATGTGGTTTGTGTTAGATTTCATTTCCTGATTTCTGAATTAAGTTTGGATTTTGTTTCTAGGTTTAAGCGTATGATTCATTTAATAGAAATTCAGCTTGATTAGATTAGATTATTACTGCTTGTCTTTGTTGTTTTAGAAATAAAAAATTAGTTGATACTGCTTCATAATCATTAACATGATAACGATAAGTGAATGCCGGCTACTTTAGTTGGTAAAGTCTCGTCATTGGTGTTAGACCTGTGATCGAATCCCTTTTGTATCAGTGTGTTTTATCGCTATCTATACACCAAAAATTGGAACGTAATGATAAGCATTTGATAGTATAAGCTGCTGAATTAATCAGTGCTGATGCCTTGGTACTTTAGCACTTACTTCTATTGGTATCTGTATGCTCTAATTTGGGCGAAAATTGCCCGAAAGTTGAATGCGTTCAAATACCTAGATTGCTAAAAGATTCAGTATAATGGGATAAAAGGAAGTACTTTTGAGTTCTAGTTTCCGTTTTTGATCACTTTGAATGCTTGAAGAGCTCTAATTTTTAAGGTTCTTTTTACGGCAGTAGCTTTATTTGATGCGTCTTTTGTTCTACAATCATCCCTAAGTAGTTCTGGGAAGGTTAGAGTGTTGCACTACTACGATTGTACGGACGTAGGGAAAATTTTATATAGGTCTGTCAAAGTAGTCAAGTATATCTTTGATGGTATATAAATGAGTGGATTGTTGAAGATAGGGGGAACTTTTGATAGTGTGTGTTATTTGTCTCCGCTTGACGTGTAGATTACTTAACTATTTAAGTACTTTTATGGTTCGTTGAGAATCATGTTGGATTCAATGTACCGTCAAGTGTAAGTAATTAAAACGAGTTTCACGGATTCGTAACTAAATCGCGTTTCATCATCCTTGGTCTTGCCAGGTATTGCAATATATGGATATGTTTAAAGGTCGAGTGATATTGTCAGGTTTTGGCAGTTACCTTCTTAAAAGTTAATAGCTGAGGTTGCATTGATGGAAGAAGAAACGTTTATCTGCTTTCTCAACATACATCAAAATATTACAGGAGATTAATGTTTTAGAGTTCCATGATAGGCCGAAAGACATCCCACCGTCCATCAGTTGCATACCGACCGATCGGACCCTCTGATTTAGAAATTCTTCAACAACTTCATGCAGATCTCTTTCCCATTAGGTGGATTATCCTCTCTTGTGTTATCTTTCTTTGTGCTCTGATCTATTTTAGGAGATTCTTAATGTATTTTATCTGTTTAGGTATGAGTCTGAGTTCTTTCACAACGTCGTTAATCGTCAAGATATAATTTCATGGGGAGCTGTTGATCGTGGTAGGCCCAATGCTCAGAGTGACGAACTTATTGGATTTGTCACCATAAAGACTGTTCTAGTAAGAGAAAGTGAGGTATGCCCCTTTTGCTTGTGCTGGTGTTGTTATATCAACTTGTATAGTTTGGTGTTGATGCTTCTTTAAGTTGTGGGTGTATTACATTATACTTAGCTTCTTTTCACTTTTTGGAGCTTTTTTCTCGAGTTAAAAGGCTCAACTCATGGTTGCTAATTACTACTGTTAGGATTGTATTTTTTCTGATGAGTTCTGTGCAGGCTACCTTCTTTTCTCGTTCATAGATAAATGTTCCTATTTGATCAATTTAAATTTATCCATCTGTGGATGAGGTATGGCTGATCACTGATAGGACTACACTTTAGTCAACTTGGAAATTCTAGTAATTAATTACATGGATTCAGAAAATGTTTTGCTATATTTTTCACACTTGGAGTACTCAAAAATTCACTTTGTAATATAATCCATCATTTTAAGGCAATATTGTATTGACACAATTACTATGTACACTGTTATGAATTATGAATTTATGATACTTGACAATGCAACACAGCAATAATTATAATGCATCGTTAGGATATAGAAGGATATAATGAGATAAACAAATAATCTTATATGCACAAAAGTACATTTCCTTGCCTTCTTGTTTTTGCTTGGGGTGTATATAATGTAGCTCGTCATAATTTGGGGTTTATTTGGTGGGAAAGAAGGGTCACTGGTAGGAGTGGTAAAGGATCGGACTTGTGTCGGACGTACTAAACTCCATGCTTGCTCCACCTCAATCGGAGCCAGATGTTTTCACTCCTATTTGGATTCGAATTATATATACTCTTGAATGCGGACTTATACTTTTTCTTCCGGATTGTGTTGGATTCAGAACAGACTCAAAATAAATTGCCATTTAATATAGTCAAAACTTAGTTTTAGTATAAAACTTATAATGTTTAACTTACTTTCTAATAGTCCAACTTTATCTATCCTATTAGAATGTACTATTAATCTATTAGTTGATGAGGGAACAGATAATAATCATATTCTATTTGGATTTGTAATGTCCAACTCGTATCGGATTTCTAGGTTTTCGGAGTCGAACCGAATTTCCATCCCTAGGTAGCCATGGCATAAATCTATAGTGCACAATTTTGGAGCTATTAATGCAATTCGTTCATTAAAAAAGTTCCCCCCTACGCTTCCCCTCCCTTTTTTCTTCCTTGTGGGATCTTTAATTCTTCACTGGCTGTTAAATTCGCTGTTGTTCATGAGCAAGAGAGGCTTATATGGGTTTGCTGCAACTTTTAGCTCCCAACGTTGTTGTATTTGTATGTATATTCACTATTTTGGCAAATTTATGTAGTTTTCTTATATTGCATCCTTCTGATTTGCAGATCACTGATTTGGTTAGATGTGACTCTTCCAGATCAGACCAAACTCTAGTTTATATTCTCACTCTGGGAGTTGTTGAAGCATATAGGAACTATGGCATAGGTATATAGTTACTCCTCACTGCATTTGGCTATTGATTTATTGGCACATGCTAAGAAGATATCTTTCTGCTCAGCTTCAGCATTGATCAGAGAGGTTACGAGATATGCTAATTCTATACCAACGTGCCGAGGTGCATATTTGCATGTGATATCTTACAATACTCCAGCCATGTATCTGTACAAGAAAATGGCATTCACGTGTGTAAGAAGGCTTTATGGGTTCTACATCATTAACGGGCAGCACTATGATGCCTATTTGTTTGTGTACTATGTAAATGGTGGTCGATCTCCTTGCTCGCCATTGTAAGTAAACATCAACTGAGTATTTCCCTGTTTAGTTTTTTTAGTTCTATTATCCTCTGATCAGTTGAATTATAAACTTATGTTAGGGACCCTTATGATCAAGATAGAGATAAGAGAACCTCTTAACTAAAATGAGAAGTGTTGCATTTACTTCCTCCGTTCACTTTTAATTGCAACATTGGGGGGGGGGGGGGGCACAACTTTTAAGGAAAGGAGCTAGAGAGAAATAAAAAAGAGGCACTCATGATGAGGAGATAGAGAGAGAGACTCATTGAGTATTGTTGTAATCAAATAGAAACTTCCTGAAAAAGGGAAGTGTTGTAATTGGAAGTGAATGTAGGAAGTATGTTGCAACTTTTGAAGAAGGAAATTGTTAGCAGTTTAGCACTTATTCTAGAACGGAGAAATTATAATATTAGGGGTTAATTTAAATGAGTGAATTCTTCGATTTGTATTCTTTTGCGTTCTTAGCTTGAGATACCATGATCCTTGCAATTAAAAGAGGCTTGGACTTGATCATTTGATTGATGCTCAAAGATAGCATCAATCTATTCTAGTGATGGTGGGATGAGTCTTGGCTTACTCTATTTTCTTGAAGTTAGAAATAAGAAGCATAAAGGCAAATCGATAACATGTATGTCATGGCACAATATCGTGTGGAGTGAAATGATCAGCCAAGTGAAGGCACCACTTTTGTGTTTGGCAACTCCTATAAATATAATAGTTAACTCATAGATATAGGAAATTTTATTCTCCTTTTATCTGAAGAGTTTTGACCTTCTTTTTCATGTATTGAGATGCTTGTTTTTAGAATTTATTCAACTTTTCAAATGAATTGAAGGCCAAAGTTGATCCTTAAAGACCGTAAAGAGGTTCAAGAGAGCTGTCAAACTTCAATTGGGAGAGTATGTAAATATATGCATAGGCTTATTGGAGTCTGAATGAATTGTATACAGCTAAGAGAGTTTTAAATTAAAAACACAGTAAAATTTCTTGGTGCATCTGGTCTTCTGTGTCCTGTCATGGATGTACTATAACTAATTTTCTTCCGTTTGAAGGGTTTGTACTTTATCTAGCCACACTTTCAAGTTTCAATTTGCAAAAGATTGTCCACTTCGAGTTTGTGAATCTCAGTGGCACAAGTTATGAAGTGATCAATTTTTCTTGATGCAGTGGGCATTTCAACGTTCGAGCATATAGTAGGTTGAACATTCTTTGGGAGAATCTGAGTACCAGAAGGGGTATATTATCATCCTAGAATTGGCAATTTGGCGTCAAATTTTAGAAAGAATGATTTCTTTAGAATTTAGAACTTGGTCCATTTAGGTTCTTCTAAATCATCAAAATCTGTAAGTTATGGAAGGAGACAAGGATCAATGAAAATCTTGGCAGAGTATTATTCATGCAAGCTAGGACCTAGTTTCTATATATATAGCTTCAAAGTTCCAAACCGAACTGAAATTGGATTTATCCTCACCCTTTAAATCTGTAATTTACATTCACCAATTCTCCAACTTGCTAATAAAACAATGTCTTGATTTTGGTTTCTTTTCTACATCCTCCGTCCCAAAACCCCATGGTGCTAGGAAAGCCTTGTAATGTACTACTAGTTCTTTCGGGATGAAAACCAGAAAAAACTTTGTTCATTCACTATTAAAGTAAAGAATCAGAAAATTCTTGGCCTGAAAGTGGTGGTATACATATAAAATATCTGGTTAGCTAAGTCTAGAATTAGGGTAAGATCAGCCCTAACTAGCCCACAAATCTTGGACACCTCTGGTGGGGACCTTCCTTGATTCTCCACAAATGAGAAGTGAACCCAGGGCACTGCTCTATGTCTGGATTCTCGGAGGTCCCATTTTTGTGCCTGGGATGACAAAATTTGCTGGTTCAATGGTTCTTAATGATGAAAATAGATGACTTTCTGAGACCTCCATTTTCTTTATCATTAGTTCCCTTTGTCTCACTTGCTAATATCGAACAGTTCGGACATTCAGAGATCCACTGTACGCTTCCGTGCCCATGTTCGTACATGTCTAGGTGTCTGGCTCATCTACTTTCTGAAAATTTCCCATGATTTTGACCCAAAACAAGTGTCAAAATTATCTTATTTATGTCCCAGTGTTGAGGATCCGACACGGCCCACACGGGCACTTGAGATAAAATGAAGAGTCTGAGTGACACAGTTAATAAGAATGGACAATTTTGACATTGCGTCTTATTCATGTAAACGTGGCAACATCTTACTGTTGAAGCTTGTCAATGTTGTCATACATTTCTAGGAGGGTGATTTCATTTTTATCTTTGAATAGGGATCCACATAGGGGAGTATACAAAGGAGATTCATATTCAATCCTAGTTCCGGCATACCACCCCCCAAAGGTTATACCAACTAAGATAGTTGGTGTCGGTGGATTATTCCATGTTGCACAGATGGGACCTCCTTCTGCCACCCCTTCGTTTGGATGGTTTGCATTGTCACTAATTATTAAGTATGTTAATGTCCTTCTAAAGTAAGAATAAAGAAGTTATGCTATGTATTAGATGATCCAGTCTAATTGTACTATATATGCTTTATAACCTGTAGAAGACTTGTTTAGATAGGAATCACGGAGGAAGAGAAGGGAAGCGGAACGAACTTGGAAGAATGAGCTTCTTCTCTCATTATTAAAAAAAAACTGAAGATTGGGCTTCCATCTCCCTTCTTAATATTGGAAAGATCGTTTTACTTAGGCTCAAACTTTCCTCCCTTCCTTTCTGCCTTGTTATATTCAAAGGTTAAATGAATACTTCTCTTTCCCTCCCCTTCCCTCCAAATTTTCCTGTCGAAGACTCAAAACACAATACTTCTTCCATTTCTTTTTAGATGACCCAATTTGATTTTATCACTATTCACAAACTTTGACTATCTTTTATGATTAATAAGAAATATTGAGTCATGTGGGTCCTGTGAGAGTCCTCTCATTATATATTTTTTGAGATATCAATTTTTTATAATTTTAAGATGTAAACAGTTGAAATTATATATTGGCAAGCGTGATGAACTAAATGGGTCAACAAAAAAAAACGGAGGAAGTATAAAACTAGACACTCTATCTGCTGCACTGATTTTTCAAAATTTCGGGAAGTTAAATCGTGGATGCCATGCAGCCATGGACTTGTTATAGAAAACACAAATACCATTTCTAGCTGTACGTAATTTGCTTTGTTCTTCTTTTCCTCAGAACTTTACACTTCCATTTGTTGAACGTCGGTTGCATGATTGTACAGGGAGCTTGTTGTAGGTGCAGTGAACTATTTAAGGACTAGTTTGAAGTCAATAACTGGCAAGCTGTGGAGATACGACGAAAAAAAGCCCTGGAGATGTAAAGAAAGCTGTGGTCTCGTTACACCTTCTCAGAGCAAGAGGAATCTCGTTAATGAAGGTTCAACCGAGTTCCAGTGTGTATGAATTTGTAATAACTTATATTTTTGTTTTGTGATAAAGCTCAACTTTGATAAATGGACATGGATCTGGCAACCGCTGCTCTTTATTTATTTCTATTTCTATTTTTATTCTTATAAACAGGAAAATAATCGTGTTTATTCATTATTGTAGCTCATAAGCCATGTGTTAAAGAGCATACTGCCTTTTCTTGACAGCAGTTAGTGTAATAGTTGTAGAGTGCAATGATGTTATGTAGCTTATGCTCCTGTGGAAGTGATTGACAACATCTTGTGCCAATAGGCCTGGTTATTGGGCAGGCTGATTGGGTTGTGGTAGTCACTTTGTAAATGGGTTAATTCACGCCAGACGATACTGGGATTTCCAATGAGTATGTGTTTAGGAGGGCAAAGAAAGAGGAGAGAAAAATGGGCACAAATAAAAAAAGGGAATTTTCTGAGGTTCCTGTTAGAGCTAATTACTCAGGTATCCCTCTGATTTTCGACCTAGCTAAAATGTCATTGAGGTTACTATTTGTGGCTAAAATACCATTACTATTTACGGACGTTAAATTTTCGTTAAGTTTTCTAAATTATAATTTTCATTTTTTAAGAAAAAGAAAAAAATCATTAAAAAAACCACCAGCAGCCCAAATTGAACCCAACCAGCACTAACCCGCAACCTAAATTGAACCCAACCACCACTAACCCGCAACCTAAATTGAACCCAACCACCACTAACCCTCAACCCTTGCAAACGAACCAACCATCCCCGTCGAACCAAACCACCACTAACCCCCGACAAACACTCAACCCATAACCCATATCGAACCCAATCCACCCGCACTCTCTACCTCAAACCCCAAATCTTTAGAGAGCTGTCAGCAATAGCGGAAATTAAGAGATCTTCGTGCGATTGAGACGAGGAAATTTTCGTAGATTCCATGCGATGGGTGGTGGCTGAAATTGTTCGGGCGATGTTAAGAGCTTTAGCGGTGGTTGGGTTCGACGGGGTGGTGGTTTCGACGAGGGGTCAAGGGTTGATGGTTGAGGCAGAGACCGAGAGTGTGGTGGGGTGGGTGGTGGTTGAGAATGTGGTGGGTGGTGGCTGCGAGTGTGGATGGGGTGGGGGTGGGGTGGGGTGGGGTGGGGTGGGGAGGAGAGACTAAGAGAGAGTGGGAGGGGTTTTAAATTTTTTATTATTTAACCTTGTATGGTTTTTAATTATTTTCTATTTTTAAAATTACATTGAAATATATTTTAAAAACTTAATGGAAACTTAACGTCTGTTAGTAGTAAGGACACTTTAGACACAAATAGTCATCTCAATGACATTTTAGCTAGGTCGAAAACCAGAGGGGTGCGCGAGAAATTAGCTCTAATCCAAGGGATACCTCTGAAAATTTCCCATAAAAAAAACCATTTTGTGAACTTTTGGTGATCCTTTCTCTTTTATGACATTTTAGCTTACTATGAGTCGATCCATGGCCATGGCTAATAGAGGTTGTGTCCCATAAATACCCTCTTTGACTTGATCTTACTATAACGTTCATTGATTGGTTCTATTCTTTTGAACTGAATGGAGCAGGACTTGACTGAAATGAAATGAAATATTTTTCAATTAATTCAGTACAAAAGAACAAAGCCTTAATCAAGTTTGATGGTACACCAAGCCAGTAAGACTACTAAAGTTAGGGCCCATTCGGTATCACCACCAGTTTTCAGATTTTGGTTTTTATGATTTTAGAATCATATAATATAAGTGGTATTATAAACTTAAACTTGGTTATAATGATAGTTCTCATTCTAATTTTGAAAACTGACAACTAATAACTGGAAACTACTTTTTCTGGTTTTCATATTGTAGTTTTTGGTTTTCAAAGAAACTGAAAACCGGATATAGAAAACAATAACGAACGATAAACAGTTTGGATGGTCCTATTAAAGTGAAAATGGAACCAATTTAAATGGTTCCTAGAGGTTTAGAGTTGGTACTATGGTTCGGTTTGTTCCCATTGAGGATAGTGTCCTTTTGATAATTTATACTCCCTCCGTCCCGTAAAGCTTTATACACTTGATCGGGCACGTAGCTTTAGATGATAGTTGTTTGGTTATCAATGTATTTTGTTGAAAAAGTAGATGTGAAAGAGTTAGTGGAGTACTATTCTAATATCTAATCCTTTTTCTAAAAAATAAAATTCTTATTAAAAATAACATGCTATTTTCTACAAATGACATAAACTACATATTCGGTTATGAATTAACCTGAATTCTTAATTCAAATGTAATTAATATTTGTATATTCAAGATATTTTCTAGATAATGTGTATAAACAATAAAAAAATTAAATTACTTATTTTCTAGTATAGGATAATTCGAAGTAAATTAAAATAAACCAATCTAAACTAAATTTATTACAAACAAAATAAACCTAAAGAAACTGAAATAACATCACCACCATCATCAACAACAAAAGAATAATAATAAATAATAACGAGGAAGTTGAAGTGAAGTAAATTTGTTAGGATTAAAAAGAGTGGCATTGGATATGTACGTTGCGGGTAAATGCATAAGCCTCGATTACTACACTTCACGTTAGTGGTTATGATTAATAGGTTATATATTCTTTATGGGCAGTGTTTTTGTATATTATTTCAGACTTTCTATATATTAATGTGCCATTCATCATCGCACGATTGTAAAAATTTAGTGCTTTACTGTTTTTTATATTATATTTTATTACGAGTTTAATTTTTCTCGTGATATAGAACCTCCAATAATTGAACCACTCGTGCACAGATTAGAAAATATGAGAGGATAAGGTTGACACTCGGGGTCCGTTCTTTTCAACTTATTTTTGCTTATCTGAACTTATTTGAACTTATCTTAACTTATCTTAACTTATCTGAACTTATTTGAACCTATCTGAACTTATTAGACCTTATTAGACCCTATTCGACCTTATTAGACCTTATTACACCTTATTGTTATTATTATTATAATTATTTAATATTAATATTATTATTATAATTATTTATTATTATTATTATTTATTATTATTATTATTATTATTATTTATTATTATTATTATTATTATTATTTATTATTATGTATTATTATTATCATTATTTATACTATTACCATTATAATTATTATCATTCTTATTTCTAATATAATAATAATTACTCTGTTATTACTAATTTTCTTATTATGTTAATTTTTATTATCATTAATACTACTACCATTATTATATTATTATTATTCAAATTATTATATTATTACTATTATATTACTATAATTATCTATTATTATTGGTCTATAAGTCATTATTTATTGTTATTGTTATTGTTATTATTAATTATAAATTTTTACGGAGGTAAACTTAAAAGATGCATATCAATAGCCTCAAGAACAACTACCAACTACAATAGTTTAATGTTCATTTATAAACGACAATCCATAAAAGTCGATATCCCTTATTCATGTAGACGAATAAAATTCTCAAGCGTACAACAAGCAATGATAGCCAAATGAGTATAATAATAATAATAAATAATAATAATAATAATAATGATGATTTTGTTATATAAAAAATATATAAGAACCTTATTAGACCTTATTAGAACTTATTAGACCTTATTATACCTTATTCGACCTTATTAGACCTTATTAGACCTTATCTGAACTTATCTGAACTAATCTAAACTTATCTGAACTTATCTGAACTTATAAGGACTGAAAATAAGTTGAAAACAACAGACCCTCAGAATAATTCCAAGCATATTATTTTAGATGTATGTATCTTCAACCTACTTCATTAAACTTTCAAGGATAAAATTTAGACCTAGATCAATTCAAGGAATTTGAGAAGGATCAAGCTTGATAGAATGAATTTTACCATTCCTAGTTCTTGTTGCCATTTCTGTCGGCTAAAAAGCTAGCTAGCTAAAGCTACTATATTATAGCATCTTTTATTCCATCAATTTTTTGTCATGAAACGTGGGTCTTATTCTTACAAAATCTGTCTGATTATTTCAAGTAATTTTCATTTGTTTTTTTTAGTATTTGGAGTTAACTTTATTGACTCTTTCCTTTTTTTGCTTTGAAGGCAAATCCTATACCTTTTTTCTTTATTTTACAGCCGAGGGACATTCTTAGAATAGTAAGGATAAATTACTTTCCATTTGCGTAACTAACTGACAATAGAATCAAAAAAGTATAAGCATCTTTTCAGACTCCCTAATTAGTAATTATATATACTCATCATGCTTATCAAGTAACAACCATACTTGAGACTCGAGACTCAAACTATAGATGATCCAGCTTTATTCCATGCATGTATGGATTAGTATCAAGTGATAAATTCTTCGCCTATTTAGATGCTAAGTCAATTTTAGATAAAGGATTTTTATTTGTCACCTTATTTCTAATGTTCAAAAATTAGAAGTTATTTCTTCAAAGAAAACATTTGGAGTAAATTATTGGCACAACATGGTTTAGTTAGTGTTTATTTATAGATACTATTAGGTTCTTACGAAAATCGTGAACTCTCTCTTATGATGTGAGTTACAAAACAGTTGTTGCGTCAATAAATCTAAGTGTGCGACAAATTGAATTAGACCAAAGTGACTACCTTAGGTAGGACTTGGTCTATAAGTGACTACCTAAGTTAGCGATTTTGGCTAGCTTTGTCACGTGTGTTCATAACCTTTGATTTACTTGATTTAACAGATGTTTGTTGTTGAGTTTGGATCATAAGGGGATCTTGAACTTTGGAGTTGCTAGCTCCTATAGATGGGAGAAATGAATTCTTTACAAATATGACCAAATTACATATCCAATCTTAGCTATATGCGTTTGATACTCTTAACTCATAAGGACGCTTTTAAGGTTTATGAAAAAATCTTAATTTAGCAATATTCTTAACTCATAAAGACGCTTTTAAGGTTTATGAAATAGCCTTCTTCAACAAAAAAAATATCGTATAAATGTATAATAGACTCTTTTGCTCAATTTTATTAACTATTCAAATGGGATTATCATGAGTCGTGTTCAAATAATGTTCATCTACAAATAAAAGATTACAACAAACAATCTTAGATTGTTAGGGATAAAAACAGCAAAATATAGTAATGGGAGAATAGCTGAAAGAAGTTGGTAGTTCTATATCTTAACGCACAAGGAAAAATGAAATCAAAGTTAAAGTAACATATCATGGTTACATTTTGGTCCAAATGCTCCATTTTTCTTAGCCCTAGTTCGAAAAAAAACATATTACTAATAAACTTGCAACCCTATGGTACTTTATTCTTTTAGTTTTATTGAAGTGATCCTCCATGAGTCCATTCGCTTTTTATTATTAATTGGACTTGATTTTTAATATATATATTCAAACGAAATTCACGTAAGATCTTGCTTAATACTCTCTCCGTTTCCTTTTGATGTTATCATTTTCCGTTTTAGGCCGTTTCTAAAAGTTGTTCCCATATTGAATCTTTTCCATTTTAAGAACATTTATTTCTCCATCTTACCCTTCAACCACCAAATATTTACAACAATTTTTATTTTTTGTCTTACACATGGACCCACTTTAGAATAATTTCTTTCTCAATCACTCACTTTTCTTTCTCTCTCTCTTACTTTTTCAAAAGCAAAAAATATCAAAGTACACTTTATACAATATAAAATTCAAAAGATTCTCATCCACATCAATTTGCATTGGTCTTGCCCCATATTCCATATGGGAACATTAAAAGGGAACTGAGGAAATACTATTTAATACTTACTATTTAATTAATATGTGCAAAAATCAAAATTTTAATTCTTCCTCATCACATTTTCCTCTAGGTTGTTGTGTCGATTACCCACATCGATCAGGAGAAAAGCCGAGTAGCAAATTATATCTCCAAATTTGAGGTAACAAATCAGTCCCACTCAATTGATTCTCAAGTCAATGTAGTTATTTTTCTTTGCGAGAGAGTTTAGGTTTACTCATGATAGAATAATCTCCTAAAGTAAAATTAGGTCCCCAAACTTTTTTTGTATCTTGTTATAAAATTATATTTTTAGTAATATGAAAATTAATGTCAGGAGTATTATGATAAGATTTATTAGATTAATCTCAAAATATATTTTTCCAATATTTCATATAAATAGAAAAAAAATATACTTCATCCATTATTCCATATCTATTGCAACCATTGACTTTTTACACTATTCATATACTCCCTTTGACCTTCTTTTGTGATTTACACTGTTGCAACCTTCTTTTTACACTAAAAGTATTTATTACTTGTTAAAATTGTACTTTGGGCCTGTTCTGTCCAGCTTATTTTCAGTTCAGTTCAGCTCTAATAAGTTCAGTTCAGTTCAGCTCTAATAAGTTCAGTTCAGCTCCAATAAGTTCAGTTCAGCTCCAATAAGTTCAGTTCAGTTCAGCTAGAATTAGCCGAAAAGAAAAGGCCCTTTGACAAACTTTTTTTTGAGGGAATTGACAAACTTAAACATAAAGTACTGTAGTACTATACGTAAAATGGAGAGAAAGTATCATTCAAGTCTCTTTTAATTTTAGACACTAAAAAACATTACAATGAAATCAAATATATATTTGATGGCACTATGAAGATCTAACTTACAAATTTTTGGGAGAGCAAGGACAAATTCACATTGGAACGGTAGGAGGTAGGAAGCAACAATTCTTAACTAATTCTACCAACAATTTTAATATTTTAATTTGTATATTTATAAAACCAGAAGAAAATTATGCCCTTGTATATGCTAATTTGCTGTCCTTTTATTTGGTGAAGTTACTAACTAAAAACAGTCTAATTTACGCCATTGTCCAGAATTCTGAGCAAGGAAACCCAGTTGATCAAGAAAGCGTTTAAGTAGCTAGTAAAAATCATTATTATTAATCCATAAACCTCAAAATAGCATGCAGGTTACTAAACATGGAAAATTAAGTTAAGGATAATCTGTTAGAAAACAGATAATCTTGTGGAAGAAGATTTAAATGAGGCAAAGCTGTATTAAACCAATGCAAGACACATCACCACTTTCCCGGCAAACTTTCCGTCCTTTTCAACTCCCACGTTGACTTCTTGATCCAATGGGGTCAAATGTCAATAGTGAAATCCTTACCAAGGTACTAAATTACGGTAATGATAATAAAATCAAATGTAATTTGGAAAAGCAAAGTCTTTAAAGCATTCCTGTCTCCAAACACACGGCTTTCTTTTTAAAAATTTATTCTCACTTTTTTTGAAGAAATCATAAGTTTGGGGTGGACAAGTAAAGCCATGTAAGGATTGGGGTTGGCTCAAGTGGTGGCCTTCCCATATTCTCTAGCTTGGTCTAGGGATCAATTCTTGGCTTTGGGGGGATGGGGGTTGGGGGGTTATGGCTTGTAATGGGTCTCTGGATGGGGGCCCTGAGCGAGGGCAGCCTAGAGGATTATTCTTCTTATCATAATATAATCTCATACTTATAAATGAGATTATATTTTTAAAAAAAAGTAAAGCCATGTATATTGATGTAATACTATTAAAAATAAATATAATGTTTGGACTTCAACTATCAGTTTAATCTTTCGATCAACTTGGTTCTTTTACATGATATCAAAAATAGCATGACCGAGATCGATGTCTCATGTTTGAATTCTAGGAGTGTTCCTTCACAATTGACAATTCAGCCCAGGTATTTGCACAAATATGTCTCTAATCACCCATGACACCAAGAAGGGCATCCACCCAAGGGGTGAAACATACTATAATACTAAAGGAGCTCCAAAAATTATCGTAAAAGATAGCCTACATTTACCCTCCTAATCCCCTCAACCCTTCTACTAATTTTTATTAATTATTTTACTCTAAACTCTAAATTAATCAGCTATGCAATTTTAAAAAGGATTGATTATATTTGAGGCAATTTATTTTACTTCTCAAAGATCATATGACATTTTATTGCATTAATATATAGAAATTACCACGATAATTGAAAAAAATAGTTCAAATTTTTTCTTTTTATCAAAGAAATAATTAGACGTTACACCTATTTCGATACCTATAAATATCAATAATGATCATTGCACTATTTACATAATTTTATATAATTAAATATCAAAGAAAGTACAAATATACATGGTCGAAAAATTAATAAGATCTACTAAGTTAAAATAGATACTTCATATTAAATCACATAAAAAATCATTAATGCATGAAGAAAAAAAATTTGATAAAGTTTTCAAATAACCGTGAAAGGCGGGGTTAATACTAGTTGAGGATATATACCCTGGACTTCAACCATCAATTTAGACTTTCAGCTCAATTGTCCCTTCCATGCATAATACTTTCTGTACAAAATAACACATAATTTTATTTATTCACCGCTATTTAGGATTCGTTCTTTTCGTCTGATCTGATCTAAAAATTTTCTGATCCAATCTGAACTTTTCTGATCTGTGCTGAATTTTTCTTATCTGATATGATATGAACTTATTATAGTTATTTTTTGTTCATATTACTTTCTAATCTGACTTGAACTTTTCTGAGCTGATCAGATCATTTCTGAAATAAGCACTAAATTGTTATATATGTTAAAGATAACATAACCTTATTTCCATATGAGTATTGAGTACCTGACCGGCGGTTAATGTATCTTTGCATTCAGGCATTGAGCCAAAAATCCTTCATAATTGTTTATGTGGGAGTATATGTTCATCAGAAATGAGTAGTGGCCGGGGCATTGACACTTGACTGATCATATACTCAATTATCCAAAAAGATATAACATAATATCCATAATCATTCTATTTAAGTATAAAACTTATTATAATAGTACAACTGCTTTCTACTGTCATCGCAATTATGATAAGAACTTCCTTCATGCACATTAAGGTAAAACAATAAAGTGCAAAACCTATGTCATTGTACAACTTTATTTTATTATACATATACTATAAGTTTAGTTTCTTGAGAAAAATTAAGTGAGGTTTTAATTAGTAGCATTAATAATTTAATATTTTATGTAATTTTATAGATCGGTGGCGCAAATTTTATTATACGTTTATGTACACTTTAAAAGTAAGAAATATATATATGACGGTCCATGATACACAGTCACACACAATGAGCTTAACTTACATGGCTGGTTATCGTGTCATATCATATGCAAGCCAATACATGGACGCCAAACATCACGTTCACTTCTAAGACGTGCAATACTAGTTGGTCTCACATAGTCTCCCACCAAGTCAGAAAAGCTAGTGAACCCTAAATATATATCATAATACAGTGTTAGACTACTAATACTCCAACAAGCTAAGGCACAATATATAAACATTATTAAAGAGTAAAATGTGCGTCGTCACGGATTGAAAAATCAAACAAAAAAGATGGAAGCAAGGTTGAGCTATTGGATGCACTTAATTATTTATAAATAAAATGCATGATAAGTGAATGTTTGGTGAGAGGAAGATGAACTGTGTAATAACGACATAAAAGGAGCAGTTAGACACTATTCATACACTTTTATGTGATGCCGTAAATTGAAATGTTAATAGTAGTTCAACCGGAGATTTAAAACAACACCAAATTACAATCTATAACAACTTTGTATATCTTTTTGATGTGATCTGTAGACTGTAGGATAACCTAATGCTTCATTGCTCTTTTCTTTTTGTTGGGTTTTAGATGCAGCTTTTGGGGTCAAGCAATTTTTTTTTCTGAAAAAATTGACTGGAATAATCTCAAACAATGATCGTTCCGCTCAAAATAATCTCAACTATGGGTTTTTAGAATAATCTGGACTATTGGGAGTACCTTTTCAAAATATTTCAAGCTCTTAATTCTAATATAGTAGTCTCAAATTGTCAATCCGAGACCTCTTTGAACAATGGTCTTTCCCTATAGGTGGGACGTTATTTATGAAGATATGAGCAACAAGTTTCGTTGTCATACTATGGTCTATATGGAAAGAACGCAACTCAAGATGCTTCGAAAATAAATGCTGCACAAATAAAGAAATACATGACATGATTCTACTTCGTTTAAATTGGTGGATTAAAGGACGGGGAGTGCCTTTCCCATATAGCCCAAATGAGGTGCTACAGAACCCCTTTGCATCTATTACCCCCAACTACCCGCTGCCTCAAAAATGGCCAGAGTTGCGATACATTGGTCGCCTCCACCGCACACGCATTACAAGTGGAATGTGGATGCCTCGCTTGATACACACATACAAAGAGCTGCCATTGGAGGTGTTCTCCGAAACCATGAAGGAAAGTTCATATGTGTTTTCTCCTCTCCAATACCTTGTGTGGAAATAAATCATGCTGAATTTCTTGCAATACATTGAGCCATTAACGTGTTCCTCGCCCACGAATCAATGAAACACCGTACCATTACTTGGTTGTAGAGTCGGACTCAGAGAATGCGGTTAATTGGTGTACAAGCGACAACAAAGGCCCATGGAACCTTGCCTTCATCATAAACTCCATCAGATTAAATGCAAAAATGGGCAATGGAATTCAGATTATGCATAGGAGGCGAGAATCTAATATGGTGGCAGATGCACTTGCTAAGGAAGGCCTTCAAAGAAGAGATGATTTCATTGCTTCATTGAACTAATCATTACTTCATTTATGTGTACAATGCTAGTTGTTAAGAAAATCGATTTTCTTTGAGGCAAATGTATCATGAGAATACTCCTTTGCTGCACTCTCCTTTGAGAGTCTTGAAATGAAATGAAAACAAATTATCAAAAAAAATGAATAGTTGAAAGCAAGAAAAATAAAGTTTGGATTATTTTGAAAAGGTACCCTTAATAGTTTGGATTATTATAGATAAACTCATAGTTAGGATTATTTTGAGCGGAACGGTCGTCATAGTTGGTATTATTCTTGTCAAGTCTTCCTTTTTAAAAATAGTTCAAGAAAATTTGTTTGAAATAACCTGAACTATTGTTGATGTGGTCAAAAGATTACTGCGATTTATTTCAATAAAACTCTAACTATATGTACGCACGGTATCTAACTATATCTTCCAATAATGATCCATACTTGGTGCGTCGAGATCATTACAAGAAGACATCACAATTCATACATAGTTGATATCATTTTTACATGGAATAATATAGTTTGGATTATTTTAGGAAGACACCATAAATATTTGGGATTATTTTAGAATAAATCATACTTGGAATTATTGTAAACAAATGCCAATAGTTTGGATTATTTTTGTCGATTTTTCCTATAATCTATTCTTTTAACATTATTAATACCTTTTCCGTGTACTTTTAATTTCTTGAATGGGAGCAAAATCAGCTTATTTCTTTCTTCTTTTACTTCTTTTACTATCTTCGACAAACTCATCTCAAATTGCATGGGGAAAGTAAAGTTGGCAAATAGGTTGTTTGCTCATAAATTGGATTCAATTCGACTTTAAATATAGGGTGACTAGTCTTATTAGCATATTTGCAATGTAATTGTAAAAAAAAATTGAGTTAAATTAGAGTATTTTGGTAGATTTGCTTCATGTAATTTTAACTTAAATCGTTTGGTTATGGTATCACTACTTAAGTAACATTAGAATATACATATTGTTTGTTTAACGAGGCTAGAAAACAAGTAAAGAGTCAGGAAGGGCTTCACGGCTGGCAAAGCAAAGCATGAATCAACAAGCCATTGGTCGCGGGGGACACGACCAGGGCATGTTGTGGCCCGCGACGTGCCCCCCGACCAGCGTGTTTCATAACTCACGACCTGTTTCGTGACTCGCGACCTAGTTCCTGATCCTCTACGTGCGTAAGTCTCTGTTTGACGGTTTAGTATGTGCCTGTGGGGCGCTTACGGTTGATTTTCTACCTTGCAACAACATAGTAATAATAAAGAGATTCCTTTCTTTGATGAAGAAAAAAAAAAAAAACTCTCAAGCCTTTGGATTCTCTCATTGTTCATCATAGCGATTCCTCTCAAAACTTTGTTTTCATCATTTTGTGAAATTCTTAGCAAGCTAAACTTGTACTGCTTTTCTTCTTTGTATCTCGGAGGCAAATTTTGTGTACCTCGTGTTTTGTGTAGGGTCACAATATTGCTTTATTCGAAAAGTGTACGCCTAGAAGTGTTCTTCCGTGTTTTAGTGGTTATCTTGTTTACCGAGTATTAAGTTCTAATAAATTGTAGGAAAAATTGACTGGAATAACCCAAACTATGGCCGTTCCGCCAAGAGTAATCCCAACTATGACTTATTCCTGTATAATCCCAACTATGGAGGAGGTCTGCCTCAAACACACCGTGACCCGGAAGGAACCTATTTAACAGGTAAAACATGCCACATGTCATGTTATAATTGGTTGTTTTTAAATAATTTAATTTTATTTGATAAAAAATTCCCTCCCATTTTCCCCCTTCTTCCCCACCTAAACTTCACGCCATCCCCATTCCCCAGTCACCTCCCCTCGCCACCACCCCAGCCACCACCCTCCTCCCCACCCCTCCCCTGCAACGCACCCAACAACCACCGCTAAAATCACCACTCACACCACCACTCTCGTTTTCCCCCTCTCTCGCCCCACTCTCTCTTTTTCGCTGCCGCCCACTACAAAAAATAAGAGTTTTTGCTACGGATTTTTTGTGGTAGATTGAAATCCGAAGCAAATTTTGCAACGGAAATCCGTAGCAAATTTTGCAACGGAAATCCGTAGCAAATTTTGCAACGGAAATCCGTAGCAAATTTTGCAACGGAATTGTATTCCGTTGTAAACTTTGCTACGGAAAATCATATCTGTTGAAAAATTTGCGACGGATTACGATTCCGTTGCAAATTTTACTATGGAAAATTATATCCGTTGCGAAATTTTCTACAGATTACAATTCTGTAGCAAAAATTTGCTATGGAATACGATTTTGTAGCAACAATTTGCTACGGAATCGTAATCCGTAGCAAAATTTGCTACAGAATATGATTGACAACATAATATTAGGAAGAAATATATAGAACATAATCAATCTACGAGTATGTGCATCATGTATAGCTCAGTTGAGAGCTACTTCACTTTCCACAGCCTTGTCTCGGTTTCGATTCTTACTAACGGCATTTCGATGGGATTTATAGGGGGAGGGAGTGGGTCAAGATGGGGTAGAAAAAAACTTTAACAAAATTTTGCTATGATCCGTAGCAAATTTTGCTACGGATCTTCTTCCTCCTTAGCAAAATTCAGTTTGCTACGCCCACTTTTGCTACAGAATATTTCCGTAGCAAAACCACACTTTGCAACGGATCTTCTTCCTCCGTAGCAAAATTCAGTTTGTTACGCCCACTTTTGCTACAGTTTTTTGTTGTAGTAGCCGGCCTCGCCAGCCACCACCACAAGTCCACAACCCCACCCAACAACTACCATTGCAGCACCACTCTCTTCCTTCCACTTGCCCCACTTCTCTTTCTCTTTGGTTCTCCCTCTCACGCCACTATCTCTTTCTCTCTCGATGCCACCAACCTCGCCAGCCACCATTTCAACCTCCCTCTTCCTCTCTTCAAAAATCCAACTAACCCAACAGCACCACGATCGAAAACCTTCGAAAACCTTCAAATGTGGGTGGTTAGGGTCACGATTTTGGTGGTGGTTAGGGGTTAGGGTGACGATTTTGGTGGTGGTTAGGGGTTAGTGTGACGATTTTGGGGGTGGTTAGGTTTAGGGTAACGTTTGTGGTGGTCAAGGAGGAAGATGAGGGGGAGGGGGAAGCAGGGGAGGTGGTTAGGTTTCGGGAATGGGGGAGGAAGAGGAGGTGAGGAGGTGGTGGTTTTGGTGATGGGTGGGATTTGTGGTGGGAATAGAAAAATAAGAGAAAAAAAATTACCTTGTTAATAGGTTGCAAGTCACTTGGGGGTGTTTGTGGCGGATCACCCCAATAGTTGGGATTATACAGGAATAAGTCATACTTGAGATTATCTTGGCGAAACGGAAATAGTATGGATTATTCTAATCAATTTTTTCTAAATTGTATTGCTTGTATATGTACATTTTTTCCTTTTTAAAAAAATAATTTGTAATTCAATTATTTCATTATTTTATTTTAGGGTATAATTATTGTAAGTTTTCCTTTTTGTGCCCCTCTTGTCTTTCTTATAGTAGTAGAATAAAGATTAGTCCAACCTTTTCATTTTGAATTTATTTGGGTCATATTCGGAACTATCTTTGATAAAATTATTAAAACAACTCAATCAATATTCAATACTAGTCATATTAATCTACGGGTAGGTTATTTTAGTCTTATCAATTTTGGTTTAAGTCAAATTTAAATTAAGTCATGTGAAGTATAACTAGTATTTAGACCCAAGCGATGCTCTGGGATTTATCTGTATTATACGTAGTACTTTAAGTCAATTAAAATTTGGTGTAGAAAGATGCCAATTAAAAGTTATAAATTAGTAGTTTTATTCATAAATGCAATTAAAATATTGTTTTTCATTGAAAACATATAATATCATTATTAGTATTCATGAAATAAGCAACAAGAATGTAGTGGCGCAATGGTTAGAGCATTTATCTCTCATATTCGAGGTCACGAGTTCGAAACTCCTTATGTACAATTTGCATTTTTAAAGTATTTACTATGCACAGTTAGATTTTATTTAGCTTTGGTGATTTACATTTTGGAAAAAATATAGTCATGCGTGATCTTGTTAGATTTGATTCATATGTGTATTGTTTTAATATCAACATTTTATAAAATTTTACTCATTAATGGTTAAAAATATAATACATTGACAAGCGTGTAAACATAAAGTGCGTCACTTATAAAAAATGGAGGAAGTATTAAATATGATAAGGATAGAAAAGAGGAACATTATCATGTATGAAAAAAATTACCAAAAAACACTACTTTGATTTCATAAGATTTTGCTATATATGGCTTCAAGATTTTGCGAGAAATCACAAATAGATTGAAGTAAAAACAAATTATATAATCGAAATTAATTGAATTAAACTGAAACGAATTGAATTTTACTTGTAAGTTCTAACAGTTTACGAGTAGCCCGTAACTGAAGAAACCCATCAGTCTCATATTTGACTCTGTAAGTAGCGAGCCACGTATTAAACCAAACGAGGTGCCATAAGTGTGTCTACATCAAAGAAGATAGTAGCTACCATACTAGTATAAGCATCTTAATAAAATCAACTGTTCCTTTCGTTGAAAAGCTTCATGTGGTTGTAGTACGTACTACGTATTTAGTCATGCATATGCCAGTCTTAACACTACTCTGATTTGTCTTACGTATCTCACTTATCTTATTCTAATTTACACAAATGATCTAGAAAAATAATTGGTTTATTAAATTAAAATTAGTTTACAAAATGATCATCTTGCTTTATTATTTACGGGTTACTTAAAAAGTAGCGTAAATAAAAAGTGACCCTAATAAGTAATGAGACTACCTGAGAATTATCATTATTGTAATAGAAAATATATAGCTCCTTTCAAGTACTCTATTTTCAACTAACAATTTCACCGGTAAATTTCTTTTTTCAATATCTATTATTTATATCTTCAATGAAGTTGTTATATTAGTTGATTTTCCTAAGTCCCTCCTTCTTTTAAGAGTATCAACTTTTGTGAAAGACTTTGTATAAGTCCCTTAGGGTTGTGTTGAAACATAAAATGCATTGGCTAAAATGACATTAAGATGGGAATATATGTCAAAATCACGTGTGAATCAGTACTTGATTTTTTTTAAAAAAAAAAAAAAGCAACATATACAGTAACTTCACCTATTATTAGTCATTACCTTGATATTTGTAAATAATTTGGCATAGCCACTTTTTAAGCGATGATGGAAGGAGTAAGATCAGTGTTCTTGTTCATTTATTTTCTAGATTTTCAGTTTAGTCTGATTTAATAAGTTTATTCTCACATATTTGATTAAGCTCAAATGACTTTATTTAGTTTAGAATCATTCAGTTCAAAAGAATATAATATTTTGGTCAAGAGAGCAATAAATGATACATAGGGGGGTAAGGCCCCATTCTTTTGAACTAAGTTGAATTGAATTTATCTAGGGAACAACTGTACATGAGTCGAAACTAACACAATTCAAGTGAAGTGAAATAATTTTCCATCGATTTAGTCCAAAAGAACAAGCCCTCAGTGGTACTTATTTATATTAAATTATAAGCTAGCTTAATTACATATACTTCTCCATTCCATAATTCTTGCAACATTTGCTACTGATGCAATACTTTAACATGAATATATTTTTTTGTAGGGTAGTCAAAATTTATAAAAACTGAATTTAAAAGTGCAAGTGCTGCAATAATTAGGGAACGGAAGAAGTATTATCATAACTAAAAATGATAACTAGCATAACCCAACAAAGATCAAAACTTGTGATCTTGTTCAAAGGCATAAAAATTGTGATCTAGTTAATAATACACACTTATATTATGTACAAAACTAGACAAGACTATTTTTACCACATATAGTAAGAGTATTTAGACTTAAAAGGAAAATTTAATGAAGCATTAAACTCTTCCATTGAGAGATTAGGTAATTTTGGTTTTATCTCAAGTAACAAGGTGCCTATCAAAGCTTCTCATTTACACTAAACAAACAAAAAGCAACTACATCAAAGTCAATTTACTATATTATATCCCTACACATACTATAAAAACACCCTCCTTGCACTCAAGCAAATAGATTAGCATACCTAAACTCAATTCATAAACATCCCATTTACTTAACAAATCTTCCTTCCTCAACTTTGCCTTCAACAAACAACACCTTAATATACAACTTCAAATTACTGTGGACGATCTGGTATATATATGTACTGTATACAACCTTTGTTTATGTGACGAGCTAGTACTTATAATATGATCTTAATTATTTGTTGAATTTCCTGTAGATGATATGTTATGTAGTTCTAATATATGTGAGTTAAACAGGAAGAAGAGCTCACAAGGAGGATAAATGATGGGAAGATCACCATGCTGCGACGAAAGTGGGCTAAAGAAGGGGCCATGGACACCTGAGGAAGACAAGCAGCTAGTGGATTACATTCAAAGACATGGGCATGGAAGTTGGCGTGCTCTGCCTAAACTTGCTGGCTTGAACCGCTGTGGTAAGAGCTGTAGGCTTCGCTGGACCAACTACCTTCGCCCTGATATTAAGCGCGGGAAGTTCACTGATGATGAAGAACAAACCATCATTAATCTTCACTCTGTACTCGGCAACAAGTATGACCATCATACAAACTTATAACAGCAATAAATTTACTACACATTGTGATAATTGACTTGGTCTAGTGGTAGATTCTCACCTTGTACCTATGATGATATAGGTGTGGATCCTGCCACTAGGGCATACTCAATGACCTGTGAAACTGGACTGTATCTAACCTGTGCAAGGTTCCGGTCCAGTAGGGTCATTCTCCTTACCATATTAAAACATATACTCAGTTATATTTATCTGGTAACTGCAGGTGGTCAGCAATAGCAAGTCACCTTCCAGGGAGGACAGACAATGAAATAAAAAACTTCTGGAACACTCATTTGAAAAAGAAGCTTCTGCAGATGGGTATTGATCCTGTGACTCACAGGCCGCGGACAGACCTGAACCTGCTAGCGAACCTCCCTCAGTTGCTCATGGCTGCTAATATCAGCAGCAGTCTAATGATGAACAACAGTGGAAACATTGGTATTCAAACTTTGGAAGATACACTTAGACTGATAGAATCAGACGCCACCCAACTAGCGAAATTTCAGATACTACACAACATGCTACAGGTGTTAACCCCAAGCAGCAACCCTTCACCTGCAGCTGCCTCTCAAATTACTAGTCTCCTTTGTAATTCGACAATGCCTTTCCAAAACCAATTGAATGACAATAATGACCTAATCAGATTGGCCAGTTCTTCTGGGCTCATAGCAAGTGAAATCAATCAATTTCCAGGCTTGAATCCTTTAGCCAATTCTAGCAGTTTAGAAACACCAGCAACTCATCAACAGCTACAATCCGATAGTTCAAGTTGTCATAATCATAAGTTTCAGCCAATAGAAGTTAGACATTGCCAACAAAGTAGTAGCAGTGATCATCACAGAAATTGTAAACAAAGAGGTGTCGAAATTCTCACACCCGACAGTTTAATGCCTGCTCTAGTGCCAGCCTCACCAGACCAGTACAGTACCCATCAGATAGATCAGCTGATGAGCAGTAGCCACAATAAGCTAATGACTCAAACAGAGAATGCAGTAATAAGGTCCTCAAATCCTTCTTCAGCCGCCACAACTTCTGCAACAGATCCCTTCGAAACAGCTGCTGCTAACTGGCCTAATGACCTTATTGATGATGCTGAACACTCCTACTGGAGAGACATCATTGAGTAAGCCTTTTTCATGATATTGTTCCTATAATCATTAAATTAATTCTGATTACCACTATTTTATGTCAATATATTATATGATTGCGTGCTTATCTTTCTTCCTTTTTTCTTCATTGTCAGCCAAGCATCCTCCCCTTCCTGGCCTATATCATCGTAGTTCGTAGAGCAAGTTTTGCATCGAGGGACAGCTGGATTTTTAGCTACTTAGGATAGTACTTAGATCAGCTTAATTTATATTTGGACAGATATATAAATGCTATATTAAACACTATATACATTGAACAAGTTCTCTTGTATAAAGGCTTAGTCACTTGATTTCTGTATTATAACTTGGGTGCAGACTATATGAGACTAGTGGTAAGCGGTATATTCCATTTTTACGACAATTTAACATTCAGATCATCACATACATTTTTTCTGTGTGAATATGCATGTAAAAAAAAGTTCTACTATCAGGCCGGTTGCAGCCCAGTCTGGCACCAAATGCCATCGTTACATGTAAAGATGGCCATAGAAACTATCATAGCATAATACTATATTAGCACAAATGTTAAATCACATTACTATGGGTAGAAAAATCAATTAATCTCCAGTTTCTTGACAGTTCAATTTGCCTAAGTTTGAACACAAGGCATTCATATGAAAGATACATCATCAAATAAGCAAAAAGTGGCCTAAAATATACTATATGCAGGCCTAACTGATTGATATAACTCCATCTCCCTTCTAAGATCTTATAAAAGAAAGAAAAAAAAAGTCAAGATAATTTGTTAACTATTAGGTACGACTGACTATTTTTCTTGTGGTGTTAAAGCAAGCAATCAGCTTAATTTCCTAAGCATTTCCATTTCCCTGTCTTTTTCCAATTTGTTTCTAGAATGAATAATAATAGTTATATATGTTAGTGTCAAATCATTGATATTAATAAATGAGCCTAACTATGAATTATCAATGAGTTAATAGTCTTATGGTAAATCCGGTATATCCGCATGCTTATGGATAGCGCACGCTAAAACCAAAAGGTTTTAATTTATAACAATAACATTTTAACAGTGTAAGATTAAACTTATTAGTAAGATTAAACTTATTAGAAGTATAAGGTCTGTAAGAGATTTAAAACCTTAAACTTTAACATTAGGATCTTACAGTCTTGCCCTAAAAATTTATATATTAAATCCATAAGCTTATGGATAGACCGTGTAACACAAGTCTTCGTAATTATCGATATATTGATGGAAAAGGAACATGATGAAGATGAAAAATACTTCATATATATTGATCTACAAACTAGTTGATCAGCATATGATATCAGTAGCAGTACTGCAGTAGGTGTACTATCTCAACATGACCCTGGTTTAGCAACCAACTCCTATCTACTTTTACATAAGTAATTAAGAGTACATCAGCAAAATACTTCAATTGTCAATGACGATTCAACTCAGGTTGCATCCTATGAGTACACGATACATAATTGCATACCTCTGTTACATATCCATTGTCACCTAGCTTATGGCTTCCCCTTGACCAGAGTTTTGTTCTAGTGCCATGCCATAGGCTCTACTTTTTATTTGTCGATACCAATGCAGCAGCAGCACATTCCGAAACTCTATCACAGGCTGACAGCCCCTTGGACATTTTTCTCAATTCGCCTTGAACTTAACTTATCTAAACTTATTGGCTCTAAAGTTGACATATATGAACTTATTATAGTAGTGAATTGAACCTATGTATGCCTTATTGGCCCTTGATTTTAACTGAACTTTTTAACCCTGATGTCAACGGATTGTTTTTTCCTTAAACATGTAAGCAAAAATAAAATGAGAACAGATCCTAAATGTGATTGGCATGCCAAGAGATATCATGATGGAGTTGAATCTAGTACTTTGGCATTTCGACCATAAGATATCTCTTGTCTTCCCCTAAGCATGCCGACTTTGATGGCTTTGCGCAATCCTTATGGATACATGAAGGGATCTAATGGGGGCATCTCAGCTTTATAATGGAGTTTATAGTAGAAATGCAAGTTTTAAAGTGGGAAAAATTTAGTTGTGAGATACAATCAGTGCAATCAGGCACGTACAACGCTACAAGCAGGCTTAAATCTATGTACACTGTCTATCAGTACTCGGTTATACTTAGTACTGGCAAGGATTTCAATTTAAAATGTGCCGAATCCTCTTACAGCCGGCAAAATAAGAACTAATCCGTTTATGTAAATTTGTTAGATATAGGTAGGGAGAATCTCGAATCATTTATGCCAATTCGAACCCAACCCAAGTTGGCCCTTTGCCGACTCTAGATGTTGGAAATATTAGGCGTGTGATATTACACGGATGAGTTTTGACACCAAAAAGAAAAGATAAGAAAGAGAGGAAGAATTATTGTTCTTTACATTCAAAGTTCACCAGTAAACTGGTGAAGCGACATCCAAGGTTAACACAACAATCTTAAATTCGTTCATCCAGTGTTGAATATTAGAACTAAGTGAGAAAGTGAAGGTTCATATGTTTATTTTTGTAGATTTGAACTAATGATACCAATTTGGGGACACCAAGGTAACTCCATCTGGCGGGGCCTACGAGCTCAACTGCAAAAACATGAAAACACCTCCTTCAGGCCTTCTTTGGGCACCCCAAGGCAGACTGAACCCAACACCACACATCTTTGGAAAACTTATAAAAAGTTGCTCAGGAATACATCTCGGATATTAATTGTTACTTTACCAACTCCAATTCTAAAACTTATTAGGGGTGTTTGGTTCAAATAATTGGAATGGAGCGGTATGGGGAACGAAAACTCCGTGAGTATAGATCCAAAAATCATACCTTTCTTTGAATTGTTTGATTCACCTTAGGGTATGGATTTATAAGTTACTTCTATTACTTAAGGAGAGGTATGAGAATCTCAATCTATAGCGGGTAGTGGGATGTGATTAAAGGTGGTTTAAGGGAGTGAAAAACCATTGGATATGAGATCTGATTCCAATTTATCTCAACCAAACAACTTTTTAATCATTAACACTATCACATACATTCTGTTTCATTCCAACGCCTTCCGGCCAAACGCCTCCTATAGGGGTGCACCAAAATAATCTGGCTAGAAAGACCAAAAGAACTTATTCATTCGTATTTGTGATTTCAACATACAGTTCCATAGCATCCTAAACATATTGAAATACAAAATCCAACAGCTAACATTTAGAAATGCAACATCATATTCAACTATTTTGATCAGCAACAGCCTCACCCCGGACAACATCCAACAAGAAATCAGTCAACATAGCTTCAAATCCCGGCAATTTAGCATACCCCGGAAAATAATTAATATCAATTACAAGAAACCGATCAATAATGCAATCAGATTCATCTCGAATAACATCGAAATTAAACAGATGAACCCCTGTCGCCTCTCTCAACGCAGCCGCTAAACCATTCACAAAATCCAACGGAGGCATTCTAACCAATTCCTCTTGTTCATCACTCTTAGCAGGCAAATTCGAAATCTGCGAAAAAGGTATAACACCATCATCCATCCCAAAAACAGCATGATCAAGATTAATATCAGGCAAAGACTTCCTTCCAACACATTTAACATGATTTCCTGCAACATAAACCTTAAATAAAACACCTCCATGATTAACAAACTCCTGCAACACAACTGAAGATTGCTGCTGCTGCTGTTGTTTAACTTTCTTCAATCCATCAGAATTCAACACTAATGACATCTGGTGCGATTTTAGGGTTCCATTTGCGATTACCGGTTTCGCAATCACCGGAAACTTCAAACCTAGGTTTTCCACATCGTTTTCTTCAGTTAACAAAATCTGGTTAGGAATTCCGAATGTTGCATCTGACGGCGGAAGAGTGAGGTTGTTGACGGCGTCGAGCATGGAGACGCGGTTGTGGAGACGGCGGATTGCGGCGGGAGAATCGATGATGGGGATGTGAGGGTCTTTGGATTGGAAATCTAGTAATTGATGATTCCAATTTTCGTCGTAGAGTTTGTGAATTATGCAATCGAAAGGGCCTTGTTTGAGGAGAGGTTGATGGAGATCAATGTGGATGAGATCGATGTTTTGGTGTTTGGCGTGGGTGAGTAATGATGGTAGGATGATTGATTTTACTTTGTTTGGAGGGAGTGCGTAGCCTATTGAGATTCTTTGTTTTGTTTTGATATTTTCCGCCATTGTTGTTGGAGATGAAGGTCTGGAGTGAAGAAGAGAGGGTAGTATAGTTAGATGTATTTAAAAGAAAAGGAGGGAAGAAAGAGGAGTTGAATGAATGAATGAGACTATGAGAGTTGGGATTTGGAATTTGTTTATGTTAGCTCCATGTTTACGCTAAGGTACGATTTCCAATTCAACTGACAAAATTAATTGTCTCCCACTGCATCTGCAATTCTGCATGTACATGATAATATGATATCATCTCTCCATTGACTTCATAGATGCCAAAGCGCGAAGCAAAAGCCAAATTGAATATGTGAAGCTTAGCAAAGACCAAGTATTTCATCTTCAAGGACTTCAACGCAATACTATATGCTCCTCTCACTTATATTACTAGATTTTTTGGTATTTGCACCCGGTTCACCCTTTAGATTACATTCGGATTGAGGCCAAATTCGGAGTGTTTAGGTTTCATTCCTATTCCAAGTGTGTTGCGGGGATTCGACCACGAGTCCGTCCTACCAAAGCCAGTCTCTATCACCACTGGACCAACACTTGCATGGTTCTCACTTATATTAGATGATACACTTTAATTGTCATAAAATTTTATAAATTTGACTAACTTATTCTCTTAATAGTAGTTGATTTTATTTTATTTTTTTGGTGAAAAGGGAGTGATAACTTAATTAGAGTTGGCAAATGGTCCAATACAAGGCTCACAAGAGAGCTACAGTTCTCTAGATAGACCTTCAAACAATGATGTAGGGTTAATAAAGTTGTCAAGTTTGCATCTAAATTACAACAAAAGCGATTTTTAGCTAACAAATCCGCCGATCGATTCTTGTTCCTACTAGTCCAATGAAAATCACTTCTTCTAGTCTCTTCAAGCTCCCTGCATTGTTGGAGAATATTAACAAACAGATCATTGGTGGAAAACTGACTTTGTAACAAGTCTACCTCTGTGCTACAATTCGAAATAATCTTCACTCTCATTATATTATGTTGTTTGTCAAGCAATAATGCCTCTTTAATAGCATGAAGTTCCGCATGAAGGGCTTTCTCATTATGATACACTCGTCTAGTTGATTATTGGTATTTATTTTAGTACATAAAGTACATGTTGAGGTTGATGTGGTTGTTAAATTAATTATATGTAAGACTCATTAATATCAAAAAATAATATTTCTATTGTGTTCACATGCCATTTATAGAATTGTATCAACTAATGTGGACGGACAAATGAAGGAAGTCTATCGATTATATAGGACGGAAAGAGTTATTATTATATTTCTCTTCTCTTCAAACACCCTAAACCCAAGCATCAGCAATAAGTATATGGTGCACACGCCACCACCATGAGCATGGTGCGCTCAAATGAACCTTAAGTTCTTTCTAATGAACACGGAAATCAGTTTTGTTTTTTAAAAATAACCAAACCTTCAGTTCATTTGTAATGAACCTTCATTTCATTTATAATGAACCTTTAGTTCATTTGTAATGAACTTTCAGTTCATTTCTGATGAACACGAAAAACGCACCTTATTCTCTCTCATCTGTCAGTTTTTTTAAATAACCAAAACCTTTTCACCTTCCCAATAAATCTCCTCTCTTTCATTATTTCCCTCTTCACTCAAAGCTGACTTTCTCTCTCCTCCTTCAATCTCTCTCCTTCCATTCTCTCTCTCTCTCTCTCTAAAATCTCCTCACCTTCATCCCATTTTCTCCTCACCTTCAATCACCATTTTTTCTCACCTTCAAACACCATTTTCTCATCCTCCAATTCACCATTTTTTCGTTATTTCACCTCACAAAAAGCCATTTTGGTTGCGTTTTTGCTTCAATTTTTTAATTTTTAACATTTTTTGTTAAATTAAATGTTGATTTATGTTTATTCTCTTCAAAATTAGGAAACGAAAGGATGAAGAAGATCCGCCATTAGTAAAGATGATGAAGAAGTCAAGACACATGCAATTAAAAGAGATGAAGGCTCCAATTAAGGTTTTTATTAAAAATTATTTTTTTTTTGTTCATTTATAAACATTTTTAGGATGAACCTTTTTTTTGGATGAACCGAGTTCAATTTTGGGATGAACTTTTTAGTTTTTAGGATGAACCGAGTTCAAAAACAAGGTTCATCCTCAAATGGACCTCCTAAAAACTAAAATGAACCTTCTTATTTTCAAAAACTAAAAATGAACCTTCTAGTTTTTTAGATGAATCTTAGTCATGACAACAGCTTTTTCAAGACTAAAAAACGATGAACCCTATGACTATTTTGAAGACTAAACTTTTGTTTTTTTGGTATTTTTTTTGGGTAATGTTTGTTTTGGTAATTTATGGCAATTTTTTTGTATTTTGGGAATCTTTTTTTTTGGTAATTTTTGTTAGTTTTTCCGTAATTTTTGGTAATTTTTTGGTTATTTTTTAAAAATTAATGAGCCTATGTTAGTTTTAGGATGAACCTATGTCAGTTTTTTGGAAATAAACTTTCGTTTTTAGGTAATTTTGTATATATTAGTCATTGCTTTTGTATATATTCTTTATTGCTCATTATGTTAATTTTGGCTCATTATTCATTGTGTTAATTTTTGGTTCATTGTCCATTTCGTTAATTTTTATTTCATTGTTAGTTTTTGGTTCATTGTTCATTGTGTTAATTTATGTTCATTTTTTATTTGGTAATTTATGTTAATTTGTGGTTCATTGTTCATTTTTTTTTTACTAAAATTGCTTTTTTCGATGAACATTCTTGTTTTTAGGATGAACCTTATTTTTTCCCGAATGAACCTCTTTTTTTTTTGCTTTTCTTATAAATCATTTTTTTTGTTGGTAATTTTGGTTTTTTTAGAAGAAATAAAGGTCCTTTTTTGTAAATTTTTGGTATTTTTGAACCTTTGACATTTTTGTTTTGGTAATTTTTTGGAAACCTTTTGCTATTTAAAATTGATGAACCTCTGTTTGTGTTTTAGGTAATTTCACGTAATTTTATGTAATTTTTTTTAGTGATTTTTTGGGTTATTTTTTTATTTTTTTAAAAAATCAATAAACCTATGTCAGTTTTAGAATGAACCTTTTCATTTTTTTAGATTAACCTTTTAGTTTTTTGGGATGAACCTGTATCTGTTTTAGGATGAACCTATGACAGTTTTTTCGATGAACCTTCTAATTGGTCTGTTCTTAGTTACCCTTTGTCATTATTATTTATTTTTACTATTTTTTTTAAATTTTAAACTAAGTGTTTTTATGTAATTCACTAATTTATGTTTATTTTCTTGAAAGATATGAAACAAAACGATGAAAAAGAAGCGCCATTTGTGTTGATGAAGAAGACGCGCATTGGTGATGATGAAGAAGTCGAAGAGAAGAGAAGCATCATTCTTGAAAAATAGGAAACTAAGTGTTTTTATGTAATTCATTAATTTATGGTTATTCATTAATTTTTTATTTCATTTTTTATGTAATTCTTATTTTTTCATTAATTTTTCTATGTAATTCTCTATCCCTTCTTTTGAAAACAGATATGATCATTGAACTATTGCTCATTGTTTTATTAACATATATTCATTTTATATCCTAACTTGTTCATTTACCTAAAACAAGATGTTCATTAATTTTGCCTAAAACAGAGAGAATATTTTGGGCAAATGATTTCAAAATGTAATTAAACATACGTTCATTTATTGCCATAACACAATTCATTTTGGGTCAACTAGTTGTTTATTCAAAAGTTATCTCATATTCCTTGTTTATATTGTATAATGAACATTTGATGTAAATAAAGGGACAACTCAAAAGCCATAATGAACATAAGTATTATGTTTTAAAAGACATGTTCAAATGAAATGGTTTCAAAATGTAAATAACCATATGTTCATTTTTTTTATAATACAGTTCATTGTGGCCAACCAGATGTTCATTTAAAAATTACTTCATTTCCCTTGTTAATTATATTGTACAATGAACATTGGATGTAAATAAAGGAACAACTTGAGAACCCATAATGAACATTACTATTATATTTTTAAAAAATATGTCTACGTTAATTGGGAAGCATTATTTGTTAACGTTATTCTTTCAATGAACATTGTTTGTGGATAAATGAACATCTACCATACCCATAATAAACATGGGGATTATGTTTAAAAAAGACATGTTTAAATGAAATGTGATTAATACTTTTTTTAGGTTGATTACAATGAACATTGGTTATCAAAGACTGAACATCTAGTTCAAACAAATGAACATTGGGATTATGTACAAAAAATTGTTCAAACATTGCATATCACTTATTCGAAAATAAGTTGATTTTACAAAAAACATATTACTTTTTTAACTTTTAATTGAAATTTTATTTGATTTTACAATGAACATTTGATATGAATAAATGAACACTTTGAACATTTAAAATGAACATTTTTTAAAGGAGAAAATAGATGGTTGAGAAAATAAGCGGGAAAATGTTGGGCAAATGAATTCAAAATATTGAGGAGAGAGAAAAAAATATGGGGCCATTGTCGTGTTCATTGTATATAAAACGATGTTCATTGATGAGGATTACAAAGGAAAAAAAAAGCTCCAGTTCAACGGTGTTCATTGCGAATGAACTAAAGGTTCATTTGAGAGCACCATGCGCATGGTGGTGGCGTGTGTATAATGGAATTTGCGAAGCATTAGCCTTTGGAAAATGATTTCATGAAGTCATTTTTTTTCGGTCTCTCTATATCTATCTCCTTTTTCTCTCCTCTTTTTTGTCACTTTTTCATTTTTTAATATATTCTCTCTCCTAAATCCAACAATTTGGTCTTTGCTAATATATCAAACATTCATTCAAACATGTAAAGTTGACGTATACTTCCTCTCTTTTATAATAGTTGCACTATTTCATAATTATGCATTTATGCTTATCAATGTAAAACTTTGATCATTACTAGCGTTAATGATCTTTTAGTATGAATTATAAATTTTTGATCTTTTGAAGCTATACATTGAGACAAATGCAATGACGTTTTGCATGAGGACTTTAGTTTATATAGACTAGTAAAAACTATGGTAGTTTATATAGTTTGAAACATATGAAATATTTAATCATTTCCTATAATTGGAAAATGGAAAAGGATAAATGCATCCTTAGGTTTGTATTTAAGAACTTAGAAAACGAAATTTAAGTAACTTTCAAATATTTTTAACACTGATTCACGCGTGATTTTGACATAATACCATTTTAGTCAATGTATTAATGCCTATGAATTCCGTCCTTTTCTTTTTATTTGTCTCGTTTAAGGTAGCTCCAAATGCCAAGAAAAATAATGTCATAGGCACGTGGGCGGGGACAACAATTAAGGAGTCCACCTATTTTATAGTAAAAATTTAAATACGTATTGTTTCATATCTTCTATGAAATTTTACCAAATGGTGCACATATTAGTAATCCATTCAACTGCAAATTACGAGTACTAGCATATTGACTCTAATGCAAAATTTGGCCATTAATGACCAATTGCAACATGATAGGACTTCTTCCTTTTGTCATATACCTGCATAATTATGAGAACTTTGCGAATTGAACAAGCAGCCCAAATAGCCAAATTATGAAAACAACAAAAAGAGTATAAAGAATTCAGCTTAAAAATTTGTCTAAAAGCTAGTTAATTACCAAAAAAAATAGACAAGAAAGAGTACATCCCAGTAAATTTTCCCAAAACGTGGGAGATTGGAGGTAAAGAGAAAGAGGGGGAAGAGAAGGAGAGAGTGGAGTATTGGAATTTGGAGCTTTGAGAGCAAAATTGGTGAAAATGATTATAAGTATCAGAAAATGAAGGTGGAAGCGTGAATAATTATCAAATATTTTGCGCCGTTGATGATGAATTTGAAAGTTTATGTGGTTTTGAGCTGGAGGAGAGAAGAGAGATGGAAGATGGTGGGTTGAGGGAGTGAACAGACAACATCACAATATATCGATTGGTTGACCAAATCAATTTGGCCATCAAATATAAAATGAATTTCTCTTTCTTCCACCTCATTCATGACTAATTTAAAATCTAGTCATAACGAACAACTCTCAATGGATGATCCTTTTTTGGCCATCATTCCCTAGCTCCCCTCATTAACTATTGCCTTGTATTTTTTTGACATAAATATTTGTCCATCTTGGACACTTGGTGTATTGTGAGATGATGGCCAAAATTGATGACAGTCATCACCCTCTTTCCTCATTTCACTTATTTTTGACAATTGTTTAATATATTTTGTACACACTCTCTCTCTCTATGACCTATTTTTGGCCAACCATTTTCTCAACAGGTGAGAGAAAGAGAAATAATAGGTGTGAAAACAAATATATGTATATGATATAGTATTTTGGCTGTATAATTGTAGGTATTTTATGTTGGGGCTAAATTTCACGTTTAAGTGAACTTATTTGGGTGAATATACTACAATAAAAAGTTATGGAGCTCAATCTCATGTTGCATCAAAGTTAAGGGGCTAATTTTGCTACTCTCGCGACTTTTAATCTATATTTATATACATATATTAAAACACGTAAGTAAGCATTGTACTCTGACACGTATCGCTCTATGTCACACGCTAACATAGCGCCATTGTACATCTCACATGACAATCTGTTCTCTTTTAATCTATAACTTTCAATCTCATTTTTTGTTGTCATACACTAATCAGTAATCCTTTTATCTTAATAGAATTTTGGAAAAAATGAATAAATTTTGGGATATTTCCCGAGGTACCCCCGACGTTAGGGCTGATTCCTCGGGTACCCTCCTTATTTTCGAGCTAGCTGAGATGCCTCCAGAGTCAATGTTCGTGGCTTAAATGCCATTAATGCTAACAGACGTTAGGGTTCCGTTAACTTTTATTAATTAAACCTGACTTTTCATTTAAACCAAAAAAAGAGAAAACAAAAATTAACCCCCACCCCCACCCCCTCCCACTCTCTCTCCCCCTCCCCAAACCCACGACCCACCCCCCAACCCCAACCCAGCCTCTCACCCTCACCCCCTGTCCACCACTTCCCCCCCCCCCAGCCACCCTTCCCCCTTCCCCTAAAACCGCCGCCCCACCCCTTCCCCTTTCCCCGAAAAACCGCCGCCCCACCCAAAAATGGGTCACCCTTCCAAGCATGATTAAATTGAGAAAGAATTCTATGTAATTGGTAGGGAGATTGCCTGAAAGAGCGGGCTCAATGAACGGTTGGGGGCTCGCTTTTAGGGCATGTGGGGAACGACTTATTGTTATTGGTGGTCCTAGGGCTCACCGCGAAGGCATCATCGAGGTCAACTCTTGGGAGCCTAGTGAAGGCCCTCCGCACTGGGAGTTGTTGGGTACCAAGCAATCAGGGAGCTTGTTCATAATTGCGCGGTGATGGGTTGGTGATGTGAAATATAGGGTTTGGGCGTCATTTGAGTTATTCATCCAAAAATGGCGCTTTTGCCAGAAATTGATGCTGCAACCTGCAAGGCGTGGTTTGTCCATCAGCCGGAGGAATTCTTACTAATGGGGTAATTATCGATGTTTTCTTAAAAAAAAATTTCCTTCATTTCCATTTTGATGGAGGAAGCACACAGGGAGGAATTAATTTCTGATTTTACTACTCAAGATTCAAATTGAATGTTTTAGGAGGTTTTGGGGTTTTCTCCCTCAAGAGTGGTGGTGGTGGTTTGGGTGGGGCGGCAGCTTCAGGGAATGGGGAAGGGATGTGGCGGCAGTTTCAGGGAAGGGGGAAGGGTGGCAGGGGTGGGGGAAGTGGTGGACAGGGGGTGAGGGTGAGAGGCTGGGTTGGGGTTGGGGGGTGGGTCGTGGGTTTGGGGAGGGGGGCATCTCAGATTCTCAGCTAGCTTGAAAATGAGGAGGGTACCCGAGGAATTAGCCCTAACCTTGGGGGTATATCAGGAAATATCCCATAATTTTTTTTGTCAATTCTCTTTGTATTTTATAGAAACCCACAACTTTAACCATTCTCCAACCTTTGCCCCCGATCTTCTCTCCAGTCTCTTTCTCCTCTTCTAAAAGTCCCTCCATGTCTTTGGATACTCCGAAACTTAAGTCCCGACGCAAACAATATATTCATGGTCTAATGAGTACTACAAATGTAATACACAACAATTCTCCCCTATATTGCATCCTTTTATTTCCTTTTTAAATTGTTCAATTTTTTTTTGTCATGCATTACCTTCCAAATTCAAAATCTCGAAAACATTACAAATTTGCTTGCCAATTATTAAAATTAGCTCACAATATTATTATATAATTTTTTTAACCTAATTAATATGTAGGACGCTGAAATAGACCTCGGGACTGGGCTCACAAACTAATAGTTACTTTAAAAAGTGGTCCTTGAATAAATGACTATTATCTAATTGCCCACAATATTTTTTTCCACTTTAAGCAGACGATTTATGTTAGCCGATACCAAAAACAATTTGAGAGTTGTTGTTAGGCCATTATCTAATTCAATACTCCGGCTAAGTTTGCATTCAGGTGGTTTGGACCTGGTGGCAGTAGCGGCGGCCGTCGGCGGAGGAGAAGAGCATAAGCGAAAAACATGAGGAAAAAGCTGTTACTCCCATTACTACATCACCTTCGCTTCCGCCGCTTATTCGGGTTAGCTTTTTATATTTGCCTTATCCATTTCCTAATTCTCAGTATTACTACATTTTAACGTTTGTTGCACTCTGCAGAATTCATCGGCATTTTCATTTGCAGCCGGACGCACCGCCATTGCCGCCGTCTGTCTTGCGTTACAGACTTTATCACGTAATTTCATAATTTTATTGCTCCAATTACTTAATTCTGCATATTTTTGTATAGCAATGCAATTCTGTGTTGGAGAGAGTTTGGACTTGAATGATTGCAATTTTATTGTTACTGAATTGTCGAATGGTGTAATGTCTAGTGTGGACTACGGCGTTGTTCTTTTGGATTGAATGGAATTGAGCTGAGCGGAACTGAAATTGTTAAACCTTGAATCACTCAAATGGACCTGAACTAAACTGAAATTAGGGGGTCAGACTCGCTTCTAGTGAAGGCACATGCCTCTTCGTGCAGGCTTAATGATAATTTAACAAGAGAAATGGTGCCTTAAATTCTAATGGACTTCCAAAATTGATGATTGTTAATATCATTTGATTCATTATCTTATGAAGTAATGACACCATTTATGTTGATTTTGGGGCAATGTGAGGTTGTTGGTAATGTGTGATTTGAGTTATTAGCCAACGTAAAGCTTTGATAATTGATATAGGTTTTCTTAGTGGTTGTTTGGTTGGAGATAGGAAGTTGCATTTGTCAGGTCGGAAGTGCTTGGTTGATTGCAAGAATTAGAATTTTCCGTCTTACCTAAGGGGGAATTACCTTCATTTTGTGCAAAGTAGAATTTCCATGAAAGTTGTTATCAACCAAACAGCATCCTGAATTTCAAAGTTGTGGAGAAGTTTTGATAGCTTCATAACCAGCCGCCCCTTCATCGCTCTGTGGACTGAGTATTTGAGGAAAAACTATCAGAAGACTTTGCCAACTTGAGATGAAACAGCTATTGAGGATGGGCTGGAGCTGTCACAGAAGTTTTCTGGGGTTGACTATATTATGTGTTGAAGCAGTGAATGGTGAGTAATGATTTCTGTATATAACACCAAGTGTCGGGACTGGGGTAGATACTTGGTTTCATTTTCCCGAGGTAGATTATCCTAGAGGATACTGATGATGCAATCACACATCTTAAAATTGCTAAAGTGGACTGTGTTTGTCATCAATTCATTGTAGTTTAAGAAGCGTCAGAAATGTGAACCTTGTTGTTTATCCCCTTCAAATCTGACCATGTTGTAGGTTCTTGTGCCCCTTGATTAGATATACTCCACTTATATTTCTTTTGTTCTCTGAAGGGGCACCCTGGAGCATCATATGGCCTGAACTCAGCTTTGGCTGCGAGAGGTGTCGTTGTGGAAGACAAAGTTTTCCTGAATTTGAATACCGCTGAACTTAAGGAGAAAGGAGCAACCACTACAGGTACGAATTTTTTGCCCCTTATATTATCCCCGTGTTCTTAGCCTACAAGCTCAACAACTTCTGCCTTCGCATGTTCTTTGCAGAGTCTGTTTCAGGACTTCCTATCCATCTCAGAGGAAATGTTTTTGGAGGAAGTTCAGAAATTTCAAAGTCACAATTCAGTAAACTATTGAAACAGGCATGTGTAGACCATTTAGGTTTTTACAGTTGACAGGTTTTCACTCTTCAGTTGGCATTATGGATGAAACTACCGAGAGCATTAAATGGATGGAAAAATTTGAAGAGATATTGATTTTATTCGTTGTGTGTTGATTTTGAATTTAGGTCACCAGCCAGCTGTCATCAATCCCAAACATTTTTGTTCATGATGGAGCTATTGGATCGTCATCGAGGTGTAATGCAAGAGTCCGTATGATAAGTGATAGCCCATCAGCTGCACTCTCACTTTCGCATATTCTTTGGAGTGCCTCAACTCGTGCAGTTTCACACGACACCTGTCCTGTAACAACCTATGTTGCGTCTTCCATAAGGTGTGTCATTTGAGTTATTTAGGGGTTGTTTATTTAATAGGCCATATTGTGAATTTGCACGGGAAGATACTATTTAGAGTGTAAGGTTTATCTCAACCTTTAGCCAATTTGCCTGTCTTATAGTGGATTGCAGCTCAGTATTCTAATTAAATAAGGTCACCAACTCATCTGCAACCCTTCTTTTCGGGAATAATGCCCTTGTTTCCCATTTTTTGTTAGGGCCTGAAAGTTTCATTCAGAATACATCCAATATGGTTTTTACCCAAACTCTAACTTTGATGTTAAAGCAAACCAGAAATGCGATCATGCACATCTAGTCTATCAAATTTTTCGAGATGATGGGGAAGGTGAGAAAAGTATTGGCATTTGAGTTCTTTGTAATCAAGTAATCGTGCTGGCTTATGTAGTTGGTCTTCAAATTGGTTATCTGGATTATTCATATTATCATGGATATGAACAGACCCGACAGCAAGCATAGACATCTAGTCATATTGTCAAAGCATTCCACATGGGAATTTTACATTGCTCCACTGATATAAAAGTTGTATGAACGCTACACCTGTGGTTTAAGGGTTACATTTCTGTTAAACTACAACATTTTCTGACATCCCCAGCAGTGCTAACTAGTTGTTTTTCTCTGTTAGTCAATGTGAAGCCAAAACTGTTACTCTTGACTCTACAGTGAAACAATAGGAAGTACAATTGGTCTTGATTCTCAAGGAAGTACAGGATTTATAGCGGCTGATACCGAGCGTTCTTCTCTGATCTTATGTGGTAGAGCTTTCGCTGATGTAAATGGAGTGAAACAAAGTTTGGCAGCATTATCAGAACCTATTCTAGTGGCTAGGGGAGGCATCCCACTGGCAGCTAGGTAAATTGACTCGATAACTGATAGCTTTTCAGATGCTCTTCTGGTTAGTTTGTGACTGCTTGATGTTAAATTATATAGGATCCTGGAGCTGGAGGACTTGGTAGTACTCTTGTTTGCACCAGAAGACATTATTCAGATCTCCTCCGATCAGTTGGTGTCTGCTGATGCAAGTATAATTCTTGATTCTCAAGGTGTTGCCCCCTTTTTTCGAACCAAAAACTCCAATGCACCAAGCTTATACAAATTGCCTTCTGCTATAATCCTTGCATGTTCTGACAGGTAAAGAAATCATGCGAGTGCTGGTGGGTTTCTGTTTGGTTAGTATTGAACAATCTAAATCAAACAATGCTACCACTTCTTCTTGCTTAACTATTTGTTTCATATTCTTGTCCTTTAAACTGGAAAATGTAACAGAAATGACAAACTATTTCATAAAAAATAGCTGTCCAATTTTGACATGCCTAATAATGGCATGCGATTAACCATAGAGACTTTCCAATTGTAGAACTTCTTTTCAATAATTTTTTTTTGCTTCTTTTTGGAACCAGCTCCAGAACCCTTCCCGCTATATCAAAGCTTTCTCCTGGTCAAGCTGCTTATCATTTCCTAGCTGGATATCAGAATGGCAAGTATATTCCTGCATTTAATACAGGACTGTCATCTATTGATCCCCTGGAGCTATCAAAGGCTCTTTTAGCCAAGGTAAAGAGTATTATATTTATGTTTCCATATACATATGGGCTTGATATATAGTTTTTTATTGTTTCTGTTGTTGTATGCTATCTTTTGATTATCTTGTGAGCTTATGAAATCGCAGCTGAAGGACACCTCAACGACTCCTTTCTTGATGAATATCAATGATGGAGAGAACCATATAACTGGTAAGGAAAGCAGACGACTGAAGCTGGTCTATTATACTGAGTAGGCTCCAAATGTTCTTTAAGCTATTCTCAATTGATTTCAGGAAAAGATTTTGTAGAAGTCGTTCAGTCAACTCTTACAAAGAATATATCATTCTTCAAACCTAAAGGTAACATGGACAAGTTTCAGCCTTATTATGTGAAGATTTTAGAGCGAGTAAGGATTGTTTTTCTCAGCTTTATTAATCATATCACTCTGGTGCGCAGATCGTGACCTGAAATTACAGTTCAAGAGGTTTTTGCATAGTAAATATCCAGAAGTACCTGAAGAATTTTCATTCTAACATCCTGATGGTGAGTTCTGCAGTCTCTTGCTCTTGTACATAGGGAATACAGACACAAGCACAATCTCTAGTGCACGGATTGATGCTGAGACACAGAGAATTAGGAATCTATACTTTAAATTTGAGCCACTAGATACATTACTGAATGCTACTGGTTTTGTTTATATTCGTTGGATCACTGCACATATTGATGCTTGTTAGTCATAGGAAAGTACTCTCTCTATCGTCCAATAGTTTGTTTAAGTTTGACTTTCACATTTGCTAATACATGATTTTGATGTATGCTATCTCTAATCATCTATCTAAAACTATAAATGCTGATTTTTGAGATTATACTCGGGCAAATCCTAGAACATTTTATGTAAAATACTAAGAAATATGGTCAAAGTAGGGTTTATAAATAGAAAAAAAAAAGGTGAAATTGGAACGACTATTAGAGAGTAGAGAGAGTAATTGATAAAAGACCTTGTTAGGGGAGTCGTTCAAAAATATCGTCTACAAAATATAGTTTTCTGTTAAGGGGATAGTTGCTTGAGAGCATCTAGTGGATAATTTGAACGCATATAGTGTGTTGCAACTTGGCTTATTCTGTAAGCTGTCTCAAGTTTTTTGAGCCTGTACATTTGGACATGTCAGTAGTGACGATTTCCTTAAAATGTAACATGCTTTAGATGGCGTTTGTATTTCTTTTTGTACTTGACGTATATTTATACTGTGGGGTTTTCTTGATTATATGAGAGGGTACTATCAATACTTGAAAGTTAAAATTGGATCAAATGAAGTCCCGATTGGTTAAGAGTTTCTTAGTATTGATTTTTGAGAGGAACACAGCTAGATCAAGTAGAATTACTTAAAAACACTCCCATATAGTTTATAAATCGTTGATTGAGAATGCACCCAACATAAATCAAGGGCTAGGAATTAATCTCTCCTCCCAGCACTTGGAAGTTAGCCAGTTACCCGCATTCCCAACTTCCCGCTGCCCTCATCCTGGCAGCCCGTCCTTTCGTCCACCATCCACACCGAGCAGCCACCATCCCACAGCTTCACCCCTCTTCACATCACCCTCTTAATGGCAGGTGGGATGAATAAGTATTGACGGCTGATTTAGCATTTAGGCGTAGATTGATCAAACTCTTCATCATGGAGGCTTTTAGTAACTCCATTGGATCCAAAGCCGTATATTAGAATGCCTAATAGGTGTAGGAGTTGAATGGTGATTGCTGATTAGTGGATACATTAGGACTGATGAGCAATTGTGTTACTTGAGTTTGAATATGACTGTATCAGATTTGTCTGTGTAGTTATTCAAGATGATCGTTGGAAGATGTTTTATATGATCAGGACTCATCTTGTTCAGGAAATTTTATTTATTTTCTGTAGTGAGAAAGTAAATTTGTCTCAGACTGCACATTTTAGCTGGAGTTGAGCCAAAAATCAAACTTCAAGTGATCGACCCTCGTTTAGGGACGGAGGGAAGGACTAGCTTTTTGATAGCAAAGATATATTTCATCCGTTTCTCAATACTTGCAACATTAGCATAGTAACCACCGTTCTTCTACTAATCTTATGCTATATTTTCTCGCAAGTGTATAAGAAAAGCTATATAATCAAGTGGGGTCTTATTTTATTCGTCTTCATACATACTTTCATAATATCAACTTTTTATACTTTTTAAGAAAAATTGAGAAAACACCAACACTTTAGGTCATTTTCAAAATAAATATCAACTCGTTCCAATTTCTTTTGATTTCCATAACTACTAACAGAAATCGTCAAATTTTCCGTCTGTGGTCCTTGTTAGTTGGTATGCAAGTATGACCGAAAATTTGACGGTTTCTGTTAGTTGGATGGAAATCAAAGAAATTTAGAACTAGTTGATATTTATTTTTGATTTCGCAACTAGTTGGTATTTATTTTTGATTTAGCAACTAGTTGTTATTTTATTTTGAAATGACCTAAAATCTTGGTAATTTTTCCTACTTTTTACTTCTCAATAATTAGAGATATTAAGGTTTAAAGTATTACATTAGATTGCGCGTAGGCAAGAAATGTCGCGACTATTATGAAAGGGAGGAAGTACTAGTATAAAGAGAAATTTAAGGTAGATGAAAAGGATAAGGTAGAGTTTTTTTTGTGAATTTTTCCGTAACATTTTCTTTTGTTAAAAAAGAGAAGTATCTCTCAAGTCTCAATGCTTGGAGCCTTGGAGAGGCTACACCATCATTTGGTAGTATCACTATACAAGTTATTCAAGGTTGGAAGACTCACTCCTTTTCACTAGATCAATCCTTTGGTACAAGTTACATATATTTTTTTTGTTTAAGAAGAAGTGGTTCGGACCCTTTCTGGTCCTATTAGGCCAGACACTTTGACAGCGGGGAAATGATAAGAGAAATCCTACTCTCAAAGTGTCCCTAATGGAAATTGAACTTTCAACCTCAAGGTTCAAAAACTCATTCCTTTCCACTAGATTAAGTCTTGCTTGGTGGTACACGTTATTGTGTCACATTTGAGAATTTGTGTTAAGCCCCAAAATCTATCTTTCAATGTAAACCTTTACTAGCATTCCATCTTTCCTAGTTCAACGTTCATTGTTTGTGGGTTAATGTATCATTGTGGCTGAAAATACGCAAGAGAATTATGTGATTCAACGTGTTTTGCTGAGGTTGGTGGAATTTAATAATGATAATGATAGGTAATAGGTGTAATTGAGAGGTTCGAGAAATTGTGCTTCTTGTCAATTGTCATTTCCCGCTTCCTGCTAACTACCAGTCTCCCAACTAATCTAACTTCTAACTTTCCACTACCAAATATTTCCTCCGTTTTTTAGTTGTGACATTGGGATTAAAAAGCTCTCACAATTTTGATCAAAGTGTCACAACTAAATTGACGGAAGAAGTACAAAAAACCCATTATGGTTATATCTGGACTCTTAGGGCGTCGGGCTTCGTGGTGCAATGAATTTGGGTCCCACATTTACAACTTGTTTGATAGGTACTACATATTGGTTAAAGTAGGACAAACCAAAAGAAACGTAGGGAGTAACATACTAAAAACGATGCTGATGGTAATGAAGATTTGTAATTGTAATAATGTAAATATAAAGAAAAACATCTTTCGGGATCGTTTATATTTAGAAAAATGACAAATACAATATTTTTTAAAAACCTAAAATAGAAAATGTAAGTAATTCTAAGTAATAAATTGAATGATCCGTGAGTTTAGTATAAATTCCCAATTCAATGATTCAGTTTACCACCATACAAAGGTTTTGCATACCGTTACCCTTTTCATTATTATACTTCCTCCGTTTCCCAAAAGATGTTACATTTTTTTTCACGCATATTAAGGGAGCGATTTAATGGTGTAAACGAGCAAATTTTTCGACGAAATTTTAGGACACGCCATATACAATCTCATTTTTGGTTGTATTAAAATTTCGTCGAAAAATTTGCTCTCCTTTAAATCACTCCCTTGATACGCGTGAAAAAAAAGTGTAACATCTTTATCTTAGATAACTATAATAAAATTTATTGTTATGACGGGAAGGTAATTTATTACCACCTACTAAACAAGCCACGAGAAATAAAGACAAGGGGATATCTGAATATCTCTAACACCCTCACTTGAAAAGACCCTTTTTATGTCTGATATAAGACTCTTACCAAATGAGCTAAGTCTTGCGTAATAGTCCTTTCTAAATATAATAAGGAGGCTTAGCCTGCTTGTTGGAGTTAGCTAAACTATCACCCAAAACTTCAACTATCTCTCTCTCCTATTTTTCTGGATAGTGAGGCTGCTGATCAAGAATTTCCAAAATGGCACCAGCAGCTGCCCCCATTGCCACCACCACCACCACCACCACCACCACCACAGGCGAAGCCGAGTCGAAGAAGAAGAGAGAGAATGATGGGTCAAATTCAGCAGCTGTATGTGTAATGGATGCTTCAGGTTCACTTGGGTCTGCACTTGTTAACACTCTTTTGCAAAGAGGCTACCTCGTTCATGCTGCTCTTCAATCTCATTCCCAAGGTTGGTTTCTTTACAATTTTGTAAACACTTTCTCTTTTAATGCTCTGCCAAAATTCAAAACTACCCAATTCATGATTTCATCTGACTATTGTCCTTTTTTATTAACCTGGATTTTAGTTTTGTCTACTTAATCCTCACTTTTCTGTTAATTTATAGTAATCTAATGGGATTTTGGATTATCTTCTTTAACTTGATTGCTTGTTATATCACCTACTATCTTAATATGGGTGTAAAACACACTCTCTTTTTGCTTAACGCAACCCATATCTAGAATCCATGATTTAAAAATCTACATGCACTTTACATTGGAAAAAGGCAGCCTAAAAGTTATTTCTTTTACCTGTAAGAAAAGAAAGGGAAATTGAATTTCTAGGCTGCCTGTTTAATTGTTCATGAATCATGAATGATCATTATTAAAGAATAGTTTCTGGTATATTATAATGTCTGGTATATGCTGATTCTTATTTTCATATGATTAAAATTTAAGAGTGAAAAGAAAGTGGAAATTAAGGTGTAAATATAAAATGAGAAATGTGAAACGTGATGGACAGTCTTATGTCATATCATGTGGAATTCTGATTATTTCCTCCTCCCTCTCCGCTGCCCTCTGCCCTGAATTCCAAGTTTCCAGATTCTAACCCATAAAAAAATTGATTTGGAATGATTCACTCCATTCGTGGTCGAATTATTGTAGCAACTGACTTCTATACTAGTCGCATATCTTGTTTCGTTCTTATGCATTCATTTACTAATATATGAAAACATGTTCAGTATATAAAATGATGTTAAATTTGTTTTAAGGTTTTTTTTACGAAACATCAATTTTTCATAATATTTGTTGATACTTGATAGATAATCAAAGACATAACACAACCGGGTACATTAATAAGTGTGAATGACAAATTTTCACAATTATTCTATGGGAGTGGAAGTATATTTTAGCAAAGATTTTGGTTCATAATATTTTGTATTAATAAGTTGAACAAATTTATCAAAAATTGATTCAAGTCTGTTTTCCTAAGAATAAATTTATCCCTCCTCCTACCATGCGGAATCCAATAGAAAAAAGCTCCTTTTGTCTCCATATAGCGAATGATGGACCACATGTCTAAAGTAAGCTGTCCCAAAATAGTAAGTGTGTTCTATTTTCAATGTGTTAGATTAAAAGAATTCTTATACTAATAAATTAAACATAAAGGTAATACACTTTCTATTTGCTTTTTTTGTAATCAAATTTTGCAAACTTTGACTATAAATATTTAACAATTTATAACAATAAAACCAAAAGTACAATGGGATAATTACAATTAATGCATAATAATAGTTATAAATGGTCAAAGATGTCTCTAGTAGACCGTGCAAAAAGTAAAGGAAAAGTCTATTAAGAAGAAGCATGGGGAGTGAAATTTGATAGATGTTAAATTTACTCTATATGATGAATGAAAACTATGGTTGATATATGTATTTTAAAGAATGCCTGAACTAATTACCATAAATCACATGTTAAGATGGAGTCTTTTATTAAGATAACCAAATAAACCCTACTGTTGCCGTCTACAAAGATGTTCCCATTAGTACAATTTAATGTGATCAAATTTAGAAACCTATGGAAGTACTATTTAGTAAAGTATACAAGACAATTATTAACATGGAAAACTTGTTGGATTTTTTAATATGTATCTACAAAATATCTAATTTTGCATAAATTTTGAAAAAACATAGTTAGATATATTAATAACTAAACTTGTTGATTATATACATAGAATACATGGAACATAACAAGTACTGTATATATCAATAAAGGAAGTCAGTTTTCTATGAATTCGATCTCTATTACATAAGGAAAACAAGGGGTTTTATCAAAAGATTTGCTATACTAATTAAATAATTCGATAATTAATCATCTTACAAACTAAACTTTTTAATTACTTTCGCATGCATTCCGTGAAACTGATGCTGATGTTAAGTGGCATATAATATGCTGTCGTCCCAACCTTCCCTCCATCACAATAAAACCAAGAGTACAGTGGGGGGGACATTTTTATGATTAGTAATTACTGTTGTCTTCTAGCTCATTAATGTTCCAGGTAATCAAAGGACAAATTACTTATTTCAATATTTAAGCCTTGTAGACTCCATCCAATCATCCATCTTTGTCTAGTCAAGGCTGCTGCTGTGCTGCATGATATTATTTCGTATACTTATGTGCGCATAGAGATTTTATTGCAGCATCGAGCACAAGAAGAACAAGAAATCACTCGTTTATTATACCATCTAATCACTTAACTAACTTCTCTTGTTTCGTACTCCCTTCGTTCCAAGATATAAGCCTTGTTTGCTTTTGCATATTCTTCAAGACACATCTATGACCTTAAATATCTTCAGATTCATATTACTAAAATTATAAAAAGTTGATATTATGAAAGTGGAGTCGAATCTAATAAGATCCAACATAAGTATGTTTCTTGTATATATTAATAAGAATATTTGGTCAAAGATTTAAAGTTTGACTCCAAAAAGAAGAGGGGACATATATTATGAAATTATATTATGGGACGGAGGGAGTAGTTATGTCCTAGTCTACGTCTGATTCCCACATTACTTTAGTTTTTCTTTTTTCCTTTTCCTTTCGTCTCATTCCCACATTATGTTATTATTTTAGCACAACTCATTATTATTCAAATGTTTTTATTGTTCTCTCTCTCATCCAAATACAATCACAATAAACTTGTGTCACATAGTCAATTAGTGAGCATATAGATCAACCATATGGACTTTTAACTTAAAATTATAAGGTTTCAAATCAGAAATATAAGGATTTAAAACTTTAACACTAAGATAAAGTTTAATATAATAAGATTTTAATTTAACATTTATTTTAGGTTAGAAGTCAAAATCTTTGGTTTTACCATGGTCTATCAATAGCATGTAGATAGACCGTTTATTGCATGACTTATTCCCAAATAAATATGCCTTTTTAATAGAACACAAATGAGAACCAAATAACAACTTATCTGATAAAATTCCATGCATTGACAAGTGTAAAGAATAAACTGGGATGACGGATGGAAAAATAGATACTCTATTAGTCCCTTCATTGACTTTGATTGTCCTACAAAAAATGTCTCAAAATGCTTCGACCATCAATCCCCCGCCATCTTGTAAGAAAAAATATGATCATAAGGATTTTGTTTAGTCCGTTTCACAATATTCGCATCATAATATACCTCAATTTGCAGAACCCTCTAGGTATCATGTTGCTAATCATACATTATATAATATTTCACAGGGGAAGTCCAAAACATGAAATTTCAGTGTAATGGTGACAATAACAAAAACCTGAAGATCTTCCATGCTGATTTATTGGATTATCACAGTATCCTTGACACTATTAGTGGCTGCTCTGCCTTATTCTACACATTCGAGCCGCCAGTTGAGCATCCTGTTTATGATGTATGCCTCTCTCTTACTCTTGTTGATGCCTAGCAGAAAGTAAAGATTGCTTCTTGAAGGGTTACGTTGTATTTGACAGGTTAGTTTGAACTGTTACATTGCAGGAACATATGGTGGAGATAGAAGTTAGAGCAGCACATAATGTCCTAGAAGCCTGTGCACAGACAACCACGATAGAGAAGGTCATCTTTACTTCTTCTGCCACAGCTATTATTTGGACTAATACTCGTAATGGTTTTTCATCATCTTGTGATGATGTTGATGAAAGGAGCTGGAGTGATATCAACTTCTGCAAGAAATACAAGGTACCAACTCAAACAATCGTGAAAACCTATCCCCTTCGTTCTTATTTGTTCCGCCTATCCGTAATAGAAAGTTTATTTCTGTTGTTTGTCTAGTAATTTCCTTTTATAACCTTTCTTTTTCCAGTTCCCCCCAACAGATGTGTTCTGCGTATCTTATTAATTTCAACCCCCCCCCCTACTTTTGGTATTACTCCGATATATACCAGATGGGTTCTATGACTTACTTAGACTCTCATATCAAACACGGATATCTCCGTGTCTCTGTATCAAACAATGCTTTCTAATATAACATTTCCATGATTTTGTCAAAATGAGGTGTCGAACTGCTATATCTATGTGAGAGTGTCAAGAGTCTGACACAAGTACTTGCTGTCAAATAAAAGGTCCGACTAATATGATTTCATTTAACCTGCATGAACCGTACATTTTAACAGCTATGGCATGCATTGTCAAAAACGCTAGCAGAGAAGACAGCATGGGCACTTGCAATGGACAGAGGGGTGAGCATGGTGTCAATTAATGGGGGGCTGCTGTTAGATAATACATCTGCTGCTCTCCCTTCTACTGCTAATAACAATACTACCAGTCATCTTCCTCCATACCTTAAAGGCGCTGCGGAGATGTACAAACATGGAGTTCTTGCGGCTGTAGATCTCCGTTTTTTGGTGGATGCGCATATTTGTGTCTTTGAAGAAGTCTCGTCATATGGCCGTTATCTGTGCTTCAATCATGTCATCAACTGTCATAAGGACGCTGTTAAGCTCGCGGCCATGTTCATGTCCTCTCCTTCTCAGAGGTAACATTAACATTAAAAACAAAAATTATTATAGATTAATCCAATATTTGTGTCCTAATCTTATGCTTGTTCCTGTACAGCTTGGAAGATACAAGAGTAATTCCACGCCGCATTTGCAATAAGAAACTCAACAAATTGATATCAAAATTTGATGATTAATTCCAGTTAGAACAGTAAGGTGCCTGAATGGAATTTATGTACATCTTGCCTCATTCTTTGTTTGTCTGTGGAATCTACATGAAAGCTTGTAGCAGATCTCCTTTTCTTTCATCTTGTTCCGATATAATTAAAGGTTTTGTTCAGCAACAGAAAGCAATTGATACACCATCTATAGGAGCTAGAAGTGGGAAATGATACAGAAAAGCTACAACAATGGACTTCCCTATTTGCAACTTGATAGTTGATCCATATTTGTATTAAGCGCTCCCACCATACATCTGAGCAAACACACATCCGGTGGGCAGCGTAGCACGTACCTCTTATGAGGATGTCTCCGTGCTTCAGTGCGTGTATTACATCGTGTGTATGACATAACATTACGAATTGTACTGCATCCATATCATGGTTTCTGGTGCACTATTTTTTCACACTCTCATGTGTCAAGTGTGTATTACACCCATGTGTTACGTCTTAATGTACGATAGAATTTATGAAATATATTGCATCCATGATTTGTGACAAACTCTTCCTTTAATTCTACTTTTCCACTATTCATACGCTCTTCAACTATTTATACAAGGCACTGTATTCAAGTTCGAACTTCGACGGTTAATTACTCTTAATATGTATTAATAAAAAAATAAATGAAGACATTTATGAAATAATTGTTCAAGGTAAATATAATGGTATACCGTATCTTATGCTTCATCCATCATATTATAAGGGATATTAAGGGTTAGAATAGATTTTTAACCAAATTTGTTTTTACTTATATACAACCTACGTTTTCGATTAAAAATAAGGTTGGATTAGACTGAATGTATGTTTCAAAATATCAATTTTTTTACGATTTTATTATGACAATTAGAGATATTATCAATAAAGTTGTGCATAGACAAAAATAAACGTCAAAATATTACTATTAGTGAAAAATGGGGAAATATATAAGAGAATAATCTATCTCTACCATTAAACTCGGCATCTTTTAGCATTAACAACGGTTGTACATTTCATATACTTTGCGATTTAACATGACTACCGTGAACCCCGGCGGACTCTAAGACATTTGGAGTTAGGTTGTGGCAATGGTGCCACCTAAAGATAAGGGTTATCTAGTTCATAAGTATCATAATTGTCGATTGTAAAACATTTTACGTTGGATACTTAATCCTTGAATATTGAATATTAAGTTTTTTTTTGATGGCCGAATATTAAGTTATAAATGTGTGTATTGAAATTAAAACGTCACCACTAATATAGCTCTAATAAATGACGGTGATTCGCTGATTTTCATATGCAATATTTGTGACTCCATATGCAGCATTTAGGTATAGTAAAATAAAAAAGTGAAGCATTTAGGTATAGCCATCATGAATTAGGAATTTCCTAAAAGTCCCTCAATTTCTCAACAAGGTTCTGTAGGTGCCTCACAGGATCTTATGGGCATAACCCCTGGTCTTAAGGGACTTCCTGCGAAAAAATAGTGGCATTATCTACGGTGTCACTAATAGCCAATGGCCAATTAGCCATTCCTATTGCTTGCTCTCTTAATAAGAAAGGATTAGCCTATCTTTTACTGCAGACTCATAAATGCACTTTAGGTGTGTTTTTCTCTTCCAATTACCCCTAAATAGTAAGAGAAATACCTTATATATACAAAAACTACTTTAATACTTTTGTGTTTATCAACCCTTTATACATAATAGGACTTTCTGTCTCAGATTCCTAAATCCTAGAGGAGCAACTTCAGCATGATTTTACAACGGCGGTCTTGGCAAACCAGAACACAGAGACTGATATCCCCATGGTGAGTCTCTTTGCGCTGAAGAGCGTGAGGACGAAAATAAAACAGCTTACAGACTTTTTTAGATTTTAGAAAGTCACGTTCATCCCTACCCAGATCACGATAAATGCTAGTGTAGTACTTTATCATGGATACCTTCTCAAACCCATAACATATCAATAATGGTCAAGTACATCATAAAAAGGGAATAATCAATCCTACGTACATACAAAAATCACCAAAAGTGAGAGCAGGAGCAATTAGGGAATATATTTCTATCTTGATTGTCTCAGACCTTGTCTTAAAACATATAGAACAATTCGCCTGTCTATAACCTTAACTGGAGAGAACTTTAGTATACCAATTTCAAGTCAAAATTCAACAACGATGATATACAATTAGGTCAGTCATCGACAGAAGATATTACTACTATAACAAACCCAACGACCTCTTAAGTTACCTCTAATCGACAGCAACGTACAGTCTTCAGGCACTGAGTGTCAGAGAAGTGATAGCAGATAGCTTGAACTTGCGGACTTTCTTGGCATCCTGCGGCTGAAATACAACCTCAGTGCTTGACCTGACGGTCACCTCCTTCCACTCAGAAGATGAAGATCCTTCCGCCCGATAATCACGAAAAGAGTACAAAACTTGAAGTCTCGTCGGAGCTGCAGTATAGAATATAAAAAAATGAAACGACAGCAGCAGAAACTTAAAATTTTTTTAGAACCTCAACGAAGAACGAAATGGCAGCAGCTAGAATAGACCAAAAAGAACAAACAATTTCCATTTCATTACTCAGAAGAAACAACCAGCAGTCTACATCCGTGTTAGCAACAAGACAAACTTAGATAGATCTACAGATTCGACACCAAAGAAGAATACCATATCAGAAAATTCACGCATCCCAACATTCTGTTAGGGGTATTAATCGGATGGACATGATTAAATGGTCAAGCCGAAGTCAAATCCAAAATATTTTAAGATTGGAGTCCAAAACCACCCCAAACGTTTTACGAGTCCAGTCCACACAAATTTTCAGTGCAGTCAAAAATTTAATTGACATGTCTATCTATTTATGTATATATCTCTATCCATCTTTCTATATAGAAATATTTTTTTCCTCTCAAATTTACACTTTCTAACATAAAAAATCAAAGCAGATAATAAGACGTAAAAACTAATATCATTACATAATTTATATGGAGAAATAAATCTGATTATTTTCTGTGGCATTCTTTTCTTAAGGGACACTATTCAAAATTTTGGACACAATTGAAGTTGGACTTTAGAAGGTTGAGTTCAAGTCCAATCCGAACTTCGAAAACACAACTTCCATATCATTAAAAACAATGTCAAATCCTTATATTAGAGCATTAGATCTTATCGTTGCTCCTTAAGGCAGCGACTACAAGTGTAAGCTACGCTTTCCTCAGTAGCCTTGTATCGTAAATGTAAGATAATGTAAAAGTGAAAGAACAGGTTTGGATGTAAAGAGCCACAAAGCAGAAAAGTCACCTAAGCCAAACATTGACGTTTTTTGTACAATCATCCGACCAACTTTCGACCTCTTGATATATTGTAATTCTTGAAGATCTTCATGCTTGCCTTTAAACTCCAGAAACTCGCCTAGCACATATTTGCTGCCCTTGAGCTCCAGCCTAAGCAACAAGCAAAAACACTCCGCATTAGTGTGTGCTGAGAAGATACCAAACTTAAGTACAAATTCATTAACAAGCCAGTGAAAGTTTCAGTTACTACTTTCTTGCTGGACAAAAAAGATGCACTGCAAATAATTGAACAGCCATCATTGGATGCATTTTTACAATGATTAAAACCCAGCATAGATCCCACCAAATCCGGATGATTAAAAAAGACGCCATCAAAGATTTAGCATGCACCAATCTTTAGCTTCAGATGTATTAGTGTGTGTCATTCATGTGTCATATGCTTCTTCGGAAAAGTGGATGGGATGAGCTGCAGCAAAGAACCAAGTCATACACCCAGCATCAGAACACATACCTATCCCACATTGGTGCTGTGCTAAGAACAAACTGAAGCTGCTGAAATGTCGAATCCTGTACATCTTTCTTTGCAGCTCGGAAGGCCCCTTTAATCCATCCAGAAAACACGCTTTTTGATTCTGGCTTCAAGTGAACCCAGCTATCATACTGTATGACTTCTGGTGGAAAGTGGTCTGGATTTAGAGTTCTACGATTGATCAAACAAAGGGCACAAAATTAGATGTACTTGATGCTCCAAAAACATAAGGACCACATGTCTATAAGAAAAGCATACATAGTGCAGCATGATATTATCACAAACCATTGAGTATCTTCAAACAGAAGAAAGCATGCTTCTCTTGTAACCATTAGAATAAAACATACAAATAGAGCATTAGAGTTTCTATAAGCAGAATTCTTCATTGATGCGTTCTTCAAATTTACTGAAGTGCTAATCCAACTGAAATGACAAACATAAGGACGGGCCATAATGCCCACAACTTAAGATGTATATAACAGCCAGCAAAGTCCTAAGGAGTACGTTTAAGCTTCAAAAAAGGGATAAAGGACGAAATGTCAAAGACAGCCTACACCCTTAAAAACTGCAGGCTACATATCTGTTATGAAGCAGCATGGTAGGGCAGATTGATAGTGACAGAACAATGCTTAAGATGATAAAAATGGAGATTAAAAGAAGAAATGGTGATTTAATGGAAGCTAATGAGACTGATAATAGATTGAAAATATGTAATGTAAATTACAAAGATAAACTCAAGCTTTCAAGAGACTTAATACTCTCCTAATCATGAGCATTCGAGAGGCTCATACTCTCCCAAGAGTTTCCACTCAATACATTCAACATATCCCCCCTCTTCCTAATTGTTCTCTTCTTTATAGAAAATCCTCCTTGACAAACTATCTAGCTCATTCCCGAATTACCACTAGTAGACTTATATTATGATGCCTAATATGCCCTTCCAGTAAATATCGATTCCTTGCAATATCTTGGGCCAAGCAGCTTCAACAATCTCCAAGTGCTACGTTACTGCACGTACAGCCATGGCGGTACGCAACAACCCAGGCTTCTGATCTGATAGCTATAAATCTGACTCGTAAGGAGGGTGGCCCAAACACTTAAGGGCTGTAAAATTGCGTAACAATAATCTTTGTCAACCTTAAACCACTTGGGACCTATGTTACTTGGACACCCTCATTTACCTCAACAATTCCGTGTCACGTTGTGACCGATATTTCGTTTTTAGCTAGAAACTTGACTTTTTTTTCTACAAAATGACCAAGACCGACACGTATCGGAGCTGACACTTAATCCGTGTCTAAGTATAGCCTGGGGCCATGCCCCATAGTGATGTCATGATTGTCAACAATAAACTGCTCCCTTCACATTTTAAGGAGCCTTTCACTGTACCACCATATCCAAGGAGCTCCTAGTTGCATCTTATTTGAAGTTACTTGAGCCTTTGATATACATAAAGTTGATAACCTCTATATGGAGTCTATTACCTTGCAAATTGGTAAAAGACAAAACAAAATCAATAACCTCAGACCTTACAGCCTACACCTACATGGCATTTGGTAGGTGGAAGGGGGAATTTTGGAGATCACAGAGTAGGAAGGGGGGTGAACATTGGCGATTATTTACTAAATTATTGTCATCTTAGACTCTTAGTGGGTGTAAGTTGGAAATAACTAACACAGATTTCTTTCTATTCATGGAAGGCAAGGTTGTCATTTCACTCATCATCCTAGTTCCCATTTCTAATACCCGCCCCCTTGGCAATGTATTGATGGGAATATACCCCTTCTCTTCCCAATCTCAATTCCATCTCCTATTCTCCTTCCTAAAAATCAAACACGGGTTTAAACTCCCAGCTCTTTATTCAAATCCCTCTAAACAAACACCCCAAGGAGGCATTCACCCGCCACAATTCTTCAGTTGAATGATAAAATTAGAAACAACGGCTTGGTAAGAAACTACTACTTAATATAGAACAAGCCTAAAAAAAAGACACAGATATCACTTCAGATTTTAAAAAATGCATCACATTCCGCCACATTTTTAAAGATAAAATCAGGCTGTCAACAAACCGTACAAGATGATGAAAGGAGCCCCAGGCAAAAATATCTCAGAAAGGCCTCAGAGACTACACAACAACCAAATGCAGTTACTCTTCCAAGAGTAAACTTCAAATGCAACATACTAAAAAATTCAGCTAATTTTATGCTCGTTCTAGGTGAGTGCACAGCCATCTCCCTCTTTGACGTCCAGATTCAACCAGTTACCAGCAGTACCAGCTTGATAAATTAACCGATGGAAGAATCCCACCCTATTTCAAAATTCAGACACCCAACATCCTGAAATGGTTATAGATACTCCACCACTTTGTTTTGGATCAAAATCATGGGAAGTTTTCATAAAATAGCCGACTCGAACACTTGGAAACGTACTTGCGACCGACACGAGCACCCAAATAACATAGCTTCAAATAGGGTTCCTTTCAGTTGAGCACTGACATGCGCAAAACAGCATACAGACTGTTGTTCTCAATGCTCATGAACAACGCTATACATACTGGTTTTAGTTTCCACAATAGTATGACCTAATTTCTGCAAAGTATATTCTTATCCGAATATCCAGTATGGACAAAGTTATTGGTAAATACGTCTAAATTCTATTGATTATTGATTGTTGGATCGGGTCCAATATCTAAACAAGTACTAAGAAAACACCTACGAACAGCCTCAAGAAACAAGCTTGCATACATTGCCACATGTGCTCCGTGCCTTCACTTTAAGCACCATGCATATCGTAGAATCGTATTAAGATTCTACCATATGAATCTTTATTTTGAGTAGGATCAAAAGATGCCGAAGATCCAAAAAGATAAGATTTTATGTAGGATTAGGAACGGTCAGGTCCTTAGAATCGTAAACTGTAAGATCCGGATCAAGATTTTAGTACAATGGCTCCAATATAAAAGCATTTCATATTGGATCGGTTTCACGTTAGCCCACTCCTTCATTCCAACAATACCAATTCTTCATGAAAACCAAGCATAAGCATGACCCAACTCCAACGCTTCTATTTATATTGAGCTTTCAGCTTCGTTTTTCAATTTGACCAATTAAACAACATTCAAATACGTGGAATGTAGTAAAGGGTAGTTTACTACTACAATGCAACTATGCAAGCTGTAGGAGACAAAATCAGAAAATGCAACTTTCTTTTGGAAGAAGTATTGCATATCATACAAAAAAAATAGAATAAAACAAGCAAATATGGAATACCGGAACTTCGGGTTGGAGATTATGACTTTTGAAGACAAATATCCTTCAGGAAGAGAAACTCCTCTTTGTTCAAGATATGCTTCTAGAACAGAGGCCTGCTTTTTAGCATCAGCTACCTGTGAGAAAAGAAAAGCATAAACACATATCCAAAGACTAAAGATAAATAGATAGGTTCTTAGAAAAAAAAACAGCCAACCAGCTTGTAAAAAGATACAAATCACATATGAACAGACAGCATATATGTTGATATATTAAAATGTTGTGATTATGCATTACAAAAGTAAACAGACTGCTGCATTGCCCAGAGAAACATTTGTTATACTTTATGCAAGAACAGGCCACATATTTTATTCAATTCTTAAGCAACTTTGACACCAAAAACTGAGCGCTTGAAAAACCAAATCGTATCATATGTATGATAATCATATCAAAGTGGATAATTTGCACCAACAGCGTGCACCAAACACACAACATAAGTAACAGAGTCATCTAAGATCATTGTTCCATACCCACAAGCAAAGGTACCTCGTTCTTTAGGTTCTCAAATACCACCACCCCAAAATTGATAATACTTTTCCTCACTTCAGCATTCATTTTAACTTGTGGGAAATTTTCTTTCGATTTTCAATCCATCCTTCTGCTGAATGATAAATTCAGGAAGAAAAACATTGTAGTATCAATTTGGTGGGAAAACACCAAAAGACAACAAAGTGCATGGAACAATTGCACTCCGACACACAATTTGTACCCTATCAAACAAAGGATTACAATGGGAAAGAGGTCAATGAATGCACATAGAAAAACGTTTAGTTCATTTTTCTCACTGGCATGGCAACATAAGAATTCTTCGATTAGCTCAAAAGCTTAGAAGATTAACTAATACCAAATTTCAAAAAACCGGTTATCTTCTGGTTCTCATTACTGAAATAACAATAATGTTTAGGAGTTTCCAAAAACATATAAAGCCCATTTGCGAACCCATAGGTGTAAGACTGTGATAACCTATGCTTTGCTAATAACAGTACCTATATGCAAAAGGTAATCTAATTTGGCAAACATATACATTTAGATTACGTAATACCATCCCTAAAAGCTTCAACTACAATTGGCATAGATAAAAACTTCCGGCATTATGCACACGACTTACAGGATCGGGATGATGCTCCTCCTTATGTTTATGATCACTTATACAGAGCCAACTTCCATCAGAATTAACTGAAACAAACCCGGCCAAATTCTTAACACAAATCACCACCGCCTCCCTGCAAATGAATCACACAAACAAGACCTCATTAGACATCGACACAGCCAAAATTCATTTTCACACTCCTAATGTATACCTATTTTCTCCAGCATATTTTCAGTTCAGTTCGGCTGATCAGCTCTAGACATTATATTTTTCGTCTCACATTTACTATTCCGTTTAGTTTAGTTCGGTTCAGTTTATTTCACTTCAATTAATCTAAAGTAAGTGTAAAGGTAGTGATGAAAGGAATGACAGAATTACCCTTTAGTGATGAGAACCAAATCGATATTAAGACGAGAGCCGGAATCGGCGTCGGGAATACGAAGACCGACATAGGCCTTGCCTCCATAAAGCTTCTCTAATCTGAAATTTGATGAAAATGAAATTGATTATTTTCATATGATCGAAGTTAAGCATGTTAATGATGTGAATAAAAAGGAGAAGAAGAAAGAGACCTAGCAGCGACAGTGAAGATGGCGTTGAAATCGGAGGTTTCGATGTCTAAAACGTCGTCGTTGCCGAAGAATAAACGGAGTATTTTGTAGACCACGAGACCGCACAGCAGCTCAATCCACATTTTTCAATTTTGTTTAATTTTGTGTTTGATGAATGAAAAAGAGGGAAATGAGTGAATGAGGAGAATATCAATCTAGTCTTAACGCCCAAGTAATACAGTTGAAAGGTCGACCAACTTTAGAGAATCAGACTTTATTACAGTAGGAGTTTCAACAAATCGACACGGTTTACTAATTCATCGGTGGTGCCGCCGTCGGGGAAATTCATCCCTGAAATCTCATTACGGTTACGATTTTGAAATTCCTTTCTTCCGGATATATTAAGGGCTTGTTTGGTTGGTCTAAAAATATAGAGTTGTCTGTTAGATTGATTAGATTACGAGAATTTGAACCTTTTAGAATGTTTTGCTTTCTACAAAATGTAGGAAGTTAATTACCTAGACTCTCGTAAGTAAAGAAAACTTCCTTTGAAAAGTAAAACTTCTCATGATCAATCAAATAAGTACAATTTTTACACTTCCTAAGAACTTTAATTACGTGGGAATATATGGCATCTAATATATAACCAAACAATATCTAATTACATATGTATTTTGTACTTTGTGTAAATGCACCTTTTTAAAATAATAATGTACCTTCATAATGGCTTGTGTGCTTTTGGTGGATATCTCAATATGCGTTCACATTATCTGCTTCCTCCATTTTTTTAGTAGTGACACTTTGACCAAAAAGTTCTCACAATTTTGGTCAAAGTGTCATTACTAAAAAAACAGAGGAAGTATATACGCCCCTTTACATAGCACAATTTTCCCATACTCCATGGAGTTTATAATAATTTGTGTATGAATAATACTCCCTTCGTTTCTTTCCAACTCCCTCTTTTACAATTGGGGTACATGGCCAATCTTTTAGGTACACATTAGAGTATATAGTGTTATGTACTCCTAAGTTACAATCTCATTATTTTATTCATTTATATTTAGTAGGTCCTATAACAAAAAAGATAAAATAATGAGATTGGGTCTTGTGATTACATACTACATAGCTATATTACAAGATATACATTTCAAGTCATCGGGTTCCCATGGGCATAGAGTTTCGGAACTAACACTATGTTTGGATAGAAAGATTTGAAGGTAAAGTAAGGTATTAACCATCCCTTATTAGGATAGCAATATAGGGATGAGAGGAGAGGGAATTGAAAGGATCTATTTTCCTTATTCCTTAGAAAAACCAAATCACTCAAATGTTGAACAGCTTCGAAAGGAAAATAGAGGCTCAACTTCTCCCCTCCCCTTCCTTCTCTTCCCTTTCTCTAATCTTCCTTTCCCTTTTCTCTTCATAGATGCTATCCAAACATACCGTAAGAGATGGGAAAATTTGTTTGCTGCATTACAACAAATTTGCAATTCAAATAGCCATTCTATCCAATTGCCATCATTCTGATTTTCCGGGAAAAAAAAAATGACTTTCGATTTCACCAAATTCCCTAAACCAACACTCAAAAGAGATTATGCCAACCTCATATTATACACTCGCAGCAACTGATTAGGAACGAGCTAAACATTTTACCGACCATCTTGATTAATGATACAAACCGCTAATGCAATCGATTGGTCAAATGATATGATGCAGAATTGACGAAGAATTATCTTCAGCTAGCTTTTTCTTTACCACTCGAGCACTTTCGCACCTAATTTTCCATCTTTTCCAGCCCAATCAAAGTCAAATTGAGCTTAATCACAAGACAAGGAAAGCTAACTACTCATATACTAGATTTCAGGAATAATTTACAGGTATTGATATAGCTTAAGGTCTCAGATGACCAATATACATTACATCATTATACATCATTCATCGTCATATGAGATATGGGAACCGACAGTACAGCCAGGAGCCTCAGGGTTCTCAGCACCACAACAGTCATAAAACTTGGCCGCATATGGTGGATCATCAGGCCCCAATTCATAGTACCTGTACGCAAAAACAACAGAGAGAAGGCGTCAACAACTCAAAGGATGAGAAAACAGTAATAAGAGAAAGAGGCAAAAGTTGCATGCTGGTGTTAGGAGAAAGCACTCTCATCTAGCATGCATGTCAACACCTAAGCAACAGAGCAATTCTGTCACACTAAGATCTATAAACCTTGATGTCTATGCGTTGCCGAATTGGAATCTACAAAGTGGATTAAACTCAAAGCATACAAAACCATCGAAAGAATTGTCCCCCTGCGAGATAGAAATACGTTTATGCGTCACCCTTTGCCCAGAGTGCTACCCTGCTGATGCCACAGGGGACATATAGTCAGACCTTCATGAAATCCGTCATGCCTTGTAAAAGGGAGATCTGTACTTAAGAGTGTAAGTTTTATTGCATAGCTGGCGAGTCTCTAAATTGTGGAGCTTTGGGACTTCTAAGCTTTGCCTCTAATTATTTAAACTTGGCACTGGATACACATTAGCATGCTCAAAGCAGCCAAAAAAGGGACATTCATAGGACTTGCATCGACATCATATACCTAGCATGACTATAGGCTTTATTCGATGGTTCTGCAGATACTCCCCTCCAACTTTTCCTTAATTTTGCCCACTCTCTCTGTTTGAGCCTTCAACAAGTAATATGTAGCCAGTAAATTTTGGAGGTCATCAAGACACTGTTGTCAAATACTTCTACAAACCGGTTTGAGGTTCATTTTCTTCAGTGTGAACCAGGATTGAGTATCTTTAAACCTTCGTTTGACACATAGAGACCATAAGTCCATGAACAACAAGTTCCCAAATACGGTGTTGTGATTAAGGTTAGGAGAAAAAAAAGATACTCCACTAATTGGTATCATGGAAATTGGCTTCCATGATTCATATATTGCTTCTTATGTTAGTTGCCCTTGGCATATTTCTGAGCGAAAATTCATGAGTAAGGTTGAAGCACATAAAGGAGCACAAAGATGAAAAAAGCTCGAGGCAAATTATGTGAGCTTTCCTTCGACAAATCAAATCAACGAATATTAATTTATAACATAACGGAAATCTGTTACTAGTAAATATAAATTGTAGCATGATATATAGACCGAAGTATTGCTTATCCCTTAGGTTTGATACCTCATGCTAGCTTGCTTTTGCATCATTCATCAGTTTCAGTGATATTACTAAAACCACCCAAACTTCTTAATCCAGCGTAACTGATGCTTTAAGATGTACAAATACGTTGTGAACTACATATACTCAACAAAAAAAAGTAAAACTTTTGCATCAGTTGCAAAAAGCAGCAAGGTTTGATACCTCAATAAGTATAGCAAAATATGGTGTCATGCTACACCAATATTTGTTGGATTGCTTTGCATCTATGAACAGAAAGTTCTTGCAAACAAGTGAAGAGTGTGTGAAAAGCTAACATGGCGGAAATATATAGCTAGTAGAAATTGATTATAGCATGATATTATAGACCCAAGCATTGCTTATCCCTTAGGTTTGATACCTCACGCTAGCTTGCTTTTGCATCATTAATCAGTTTCAGTGATATTTCTGAAACCACCGAAACCTATTGAATCAAGTACAAGTGCATAACCGATGCTTCAAGATGTGCATATATCTTGTGAGCTTTATATAATCCAGAAAAACTGAGCCGATATTTTTGCATTCGTTGCATAGTGATACCAATTTACAAGTATGGCATCATGCTTCTACCTATTAGGAAAGCACACGCTTGCTAACACATGTAATGATAAATTCAAAGACTCACGGACATGTACCAGTTAGAGGCACTGTGTTATCCATATATTGAGATCTAGGGCTCTAAGGAATGTTAATCTTCAACAACCATAAACTACTGCACACCACATAAACTAATATTAAGAAACTCCATAGACTTTCTACAGCTCAACCAATTATTTAACAATATAGATATCACTCCCTCCACCACCAAAAAAAAGGACAAAATCTCCTTGAATACAAACATCTTATTGCCTAATAATATCATCACACTCAATTTCAAGCTCTTATCCTGAAAGGATCTCAACTAAAAGCCATGAGTCTCAAGCATAACCTATGAATCCACCACCTTTATTGGGTGCTATAAAGCAAACGTCACCCATTTCACGTTTCCGGTAGTCCCAAAAATGTTTTCTCCAATCTCCATAAGATCACCCCGTTTCTCTTTCTATCATAATACTTACGCTTACTTTTCTTCTCTTTCCATCAACCTCAAAAAATTCATTACGCATTTGAAAAACTACCCTTCATATTTGTGCCAAACCAAGACCTTGAATTATTATGGTACGCAGGAAGAATCTTTTACAATTAACAACATGAATGCCATATTTGGGCCACAAATCACACTGGAGTCTTCCTTGTACTATTTTGTATAGAAAATTATTATCGCTAATGCCCAAAAAAGGCGGTCTTTCGAGTATGTAAGGCTATTAACCTAATATTAGCTGTTATCAAGTCCCAACTCAGAGTCTCCTTAATATGATATATAGCTTTATCAACTCCCAAAGCTATTCATGTTTGGTCCAATACCATATATCCTTCTAATAGCTACTTCGGACCCGGAAACGCCTTCCTCTTACTATGATAAAATACTCTATATAGACAATATAGTCATGAAAGGGTCTCAATAACTGTTAATATTAATTTCTAACAAACGCTAAGACATAGTGATTTCAAAATCAACATCATCTGTGTCCTAATGGCAACACAAAACCTAGTTTAGATCTACAATTAACATGATATTTGTAACATAAATAGGTCCTAAATTAACACTTTCTTTCATTTTGCAACAGCTAGTTATAATCAAGAGAAAACAAATGTGTTAGCTGGGAAAAAAGGGTATACCTTTTCTGATCGTCGTGACGACGACAAACGAAGAAGGAAGGGTGAAAGCGGCATGAAGAAGGGGTGTTGGAAAATGGGATGAATCTGAGTTTGCATCTCTTGCACAACTTCTCCTTCTTGTTTGTCTCCTTCATTTGCTCACTTTAATAACCACTTCTCTGTAGAGGCTGAGACGCATCTCTTGATGTAATTTAGCGTATTCCTTTTAGGGTGTGGAGTTATAAAGGTGGGCAATATATGCAATTAGGCATGGCCCTGGTTACTGGTTAGGGTCATTTGAGCCGGACCTAGCAGGCTAGCACGGCACGGCCTGGATCGGGTCATTTGAGCCAACCCTTCGCCCTAGCACGGCTTGGTTACTTGTGCTCGTATAATAGCCTTTTTTTATTCATCAGGTAAGATAATTGGTTCAAGGTTAATCTCTGCTAAGCTACTAGCATTCAGGATACACTAGTTTAAAGATTGGGTAAATTTCCCAGCACAATGTTGGTATGAGGACCCAAACAATGAGCAAGGTCCTAGAATTTGGATTAGGACTCCACTAAACTGTCGCCGCTCCCTCAAGGCGTGCAACCTACTATTTTTTAAAAATGAAATTGTCCAAAATATAAATATATATAAGAGTTTGAAAAAAAAAAGGATAAACATCTCTTAGAAGTCGTTGCTAAACTTATTGGCAAATTCAATGTAATTTTCAATGAGAAAAAGAAAATCGTTAGGGTGAAGGGTGCGGTGTTTTTGTTAACAGGAGTCATGTCATCAATGAGTTTTTCAACTTACGCCCCTACCGCTTAAGAGAGACTTATATATCAAAGAGTCCTTGTAGTAGTGTCTCGAACTACAGACATAATGGACCAGTAGCTCAGATATTGGTTCTACGACTTCGAGGTATCTGTTCTTCAAATTTAAGGTTGAGGTACGTATATGATGAGGGCTTTTCCTACTAACATGATTAAATGAGAGCAAACAGAAGTATGAGAATTAACAAACAATGTCCTACACCAAGGTTATATGTCTAAATTAGAGGATCAATTTGTATAAGCCAAATGACTCTATTTCATTATGAGTTAGTAGATTTCGAAGCCAGTATATGACCTGTTGCATGTGTTCACTTCCCCCTTAGCTCGTTTATGTGTGACAAATTATTTGTCTATGAGCAAACTAGAATTTGAGATGATATAGTTACGTACAAGAACCACAAAATCTCTAATATATAAGTATAGATTGTCAAGACGCCAACTTAAACATATGGTATCCTTCGTGCAGAAAATCAAATTAATGAGCATAATAATGATTTTTATGTGGCCATTTAGTTGTAGTTCTGAACTTAGCATTTTGAATGCTTATGGAGGCATCAATCATCATCATTTCATTTTTTCTCTAGTTGAATATAAATATTTTTTAAATGGGGGGTGATAAGAAATTCTCTACCCCCATGATTTGCAACAAGTTGAAATTGAAACTTTGATCTTAAGGTTAAGAGGTATAACTTTTACTAATTACTCCCTCCGTTCGTTTTTAATTCTTACATTTTCCTTTTTAGTACGTTTCTTTTTAATTGTTACACTTTCACTTTTATTATCTTTGGTAAACTTTCACATCTTAATATTCCAACTTCCCACACTTTTGGAACCCACTTGTCCTTTTATTTTCCTATTAAATACCCAACCACCCCATACTATTTACTTTATACCGTTCTCTCTCATACTTTTTCTATTCCTCAAACAACTTTATCTATTTCCTAAACAATCATTGTATAGATTTGACCAATTTTCTTGGTTATCCCCAAAAGTGAAGTGTAACAATTAAAAACAAACGGAGGGAGTATTATATTTCAATGAGTTACATGTATGATTATTAAACGACACATAACAATATAGTGTATATTGATCATCCGATTAATCGAGTTATCTTAATTAGTTGTATGAGATGCGACTATAATAAAATGGAAAATTAAATACAAGTGTGGGATCTTGCCCCTTGCAATAGTATATGAGTTTTGGTATATTATTATATGAGCTTTCTCTGGTTATTTAACAACGGTTTTTCTAACATATGCACTTGGTGCATATGATTAGCTATTTAGATTCTCACGACAAACTTGCTAAATAAATATAAGCCAATATAGGAAATTATCTTTGTAATAGTAAAAAAATGATGATTACAAAGATAATTTTCTATATTGGCTTATATTTATTTAGCAAGTTTGTTTTAGGAAGGGGAATCTAAGTAGCTAATCATATGCACCCGTGTATAGGTTAGAAAAACCGATTTAACAATTATTAGACTATGTTTTAAAGTCTTTCTAAGCACATCTATAGTTCTTAAGTAACCATACCTTCAACTTAATCAACTATCATCTTAACTTAGTTAATCAAACACACCCAACCAAAACACATAAAACAAAATTCCAATTGTTTGTAGGAATAGCCTATAGCCCTCTTGTTAACAGCTTATGATGCATGCTGCTTAGTTGGGGAGGAGGTCACTGCTTCCGGGTCAGTAACCCGACGTCAGCAAGCAAGAAAAAGACCGGGTTTTCAACAATTCAAATGGGACCAAATGCATGATCTCAGGTGTTAATTTGGTATGGGCCTATTTTGTCATTCATTGGGTTGCATGGGTTAGGAAGCTTCATGAAAAAACTGTCAATAGTGGAGGCCTGCAACTGTTACTTTTATAATGGGATGATAATTTAAAGAGACTCTGATTGAAGTATGACTCGACTTGTAGCGAAAATTCCGCTCTAAATTCGAAAATGTAAAAATCCGATAGAAGTTGGACGTTAGATAAAATCCAATATAAATTTAAAAAAATTTAATTACTATTTTATCAATGAAAAACTGAACGTGTAAATTTGGACTATTAAAAATCAAGTAAGACATTACATTTTTTACACGAAAATTATATTTTGGTTATGTTAAATGATAATTTAATCCAAATCTGGAAAAAAATTCGAGTCCAAATTCGAAAATATACTGCATTCAAATCCGAATAGGAGCGAAAAATTCCGAGACTGGTTGAGGTGGAGTGTACTATGAAGTTTACTGAGAGTTTGTTCTCCCAGCTTATTTTCAGTGCCATATATTTCAACTCTGCCCAATACTTTTAATCCCACATTTTCCAGTTTAATTCAGCTTAATTAAGTTAATTTAAGTTCAATTCAGCTTATCTCCATTTCTATTCAATTTAGCTCTTTATAATACTTTTATTCTCACATTTCACTATTTCTTCTAGTTCAGAAATTCTCAGCAAAAGAGAACAAGTTCTAAGTTCAATTCGAGTCTGATGTATTGACATTATATTTTCAAGGCTCCTGTTCTCTTCGGCTTAAAACAACTGAATTGAATTGAAGTGAAAGTCTGAACCGAACTAAAATGACTAATAATATAGGAGAATAAAAGCATTGTTTAAAGCTGAACTGAATTGAAAATAAGCTCGAGAGAAGAGGCCATACATTGGTTTTTTCAAATACCGAGTTGATTGGGCGAGTCGTATAAAAACCGAGTTACAGCAGCCATAACCCAAAAACATTTAGAGGATAAAGCAAACGAACCATACAAACACACGCAAAACCCCTCTTAACCATACTGCCAGACTCTCTCTCTCTCTCTCTCTCTCTCCCCTCTCTGTCTCTCTCCTCCCGCCATTGAATGGAGGAGATAAACCTCAAACTCCTCCATAACCACCATTAAAACAAAACCTTCATATACTCCCTTAATTCCACAACCAAAACTCTCAAATTCGATTTTCATTTGTAGATAATGTCACTCTCTCTCCAAATCTTAACCTCCACTTCCACTTCAACCTCATCCTCATCTTCTTTCATCATCGGCCTTCTTCGTTATCCATCTCTACTTTCACCTAATTCTTCAAACACTCTTTTTCGATTTCATTTTCATCAATGTCGTCATAGCTCTAATTACGTTAATGGAGTATTATGCAGAAGTAGTAAAGTTAGTAATCATCATGGATTAGTTCAACCTTACTTGAGTAAAATTCGTAATTCTGGTTTATTGTCGAGGAATTTACGAGTTTCTCGCCGTTTTATCTCCGCGGCGGCGAATGATTGTTCTTCCGCTCCTAGCGGCGGTAGAAGTGGCGGTGGCGGTGTTTCTGGTGGTGATGATCCGTTCGAAGCGGCGGCTGAAATTGATAGTGATGTTGAGGAGGAAGAGTGTTGTTTCGGTTTTCCTGATGTTGAACGTTGGGATGTTGTAGGCCTCGGTCAAGCGATGGTATTTTCCTTTATTTATTTATTTTAACTCTTGATTTTCAGCTTTGTGTGAATTGGTTGCTTGTTTGGATTAGTTGTTGCCATTGTTTGTTGCGTTTAGAACTGTGTTAATCGGTTTGAATCATGATTTTTCCTCCATTTTTGCTTCTGTTTCGGAACGGATTTTTTCAACATATTGGCATAATTTTCTCATTAAGGATATTTCAGCGTTTGAAATTTCTTCTGTTATAGAGTTACACATACTAATTAATCGCAACAAGTAAAGTTTCACGCCGTTTTAGCCGTTAATATCTAAATTTAGAAATTGTATATCGAGAGATTACATAACAAGATCATGACACCGTTCTCTGTTCGTCTGAAAATGTGAGAGTAAAAGTATGGAAAAATTGTCGGAAACCACCTAATATAGACAATTTTTTGATAAAACTACCTAATAAACGTTTTATTATAAAAAACCACCTAATAAAACACTTTTTTGGTGTTGAGACCCAGAGTCAATCTGCTGTTCTTTCAAAACACCACTACTTGTGACTAAATTAATAACTTTGTTAGCCCCGTAACCACTTATCGACATATTAGTAACTCCAAAAGAGTCACTTGGGGTTGAATGCAAATGGAGGGAAGTGATTATAAGGTTAAATGAGTTACTTATATGGTCTCAGATGGTGGTGTTTTGAAAGAAAAAGTGTTTTATTAGGTGGTTTTCTCAAAAAAAGTGTCTTTATTAGGTGGTTCTTGACAATTTTTCCTAAAAGTATTGTGCAGACTTGAGCTGAAGTGAAAATAAGTTAAGTGAACTGAATTGAGAATAAGTTAAGGAGAGCAAGCCTATCCTTATGTGTGAATAACAAAAGAAGGTCAAAGCACAATGTAATTAATATGGACAGAGGAAGTATTATTTTATCGTATAGCAAGAGAGTGGGAATAGAAATTTTTCTAGAAAAGCATAAGCTACACAGAGAAGTAGAGAACTCCCTCCTTTTTTTTTGAAAGAGTTGTGATTTACTTAGTGTTGCTTGTTATGCTTATGTTTTTGGCTCAATATATGAATTTGTGTTTCTTCATGACAATATTGATTGCTTTTTATCACATCATTATGTAAATGGCATCTGTTGAATGTGCTTACAGTGATTTTGGTTACTGTTAAGCTGCCTAATTGGAAAACATTAGAGTCTTGATTGTTAATTTGTTCTTTTGTCGTGGAACATAGTTTCGACCTAGGCGATGAGAGAGATTTAAGTTGTATATACCCTTGAAGTCCCTTACTCTGTCATGATATTTCATATGTATGGGTTTGTAGGCACAATTTTAATTTCCTTCCTTTTCACTTGTCTCATATCTAGGTTGACTTTTCTGGAGTTGTAGATGATGAATTTCTTGAAAGGTTGGGTTTAGAAAAGGGGACAAGGAGGCTTGTGCATCATGAAGAGAGAGGTAAAGTTTTGCGTGCAATGGATGGTTGTAGCTACAAGGCTGCAGCTGGTGGATCGCTGTCCAATAGTCTGGTTGCTCTTGCAAGGCTCGGTAGTCTCCCTGTTGGAGGACCTGTTCTGAATGTAGCGATGGCAGGCAGTGTTGGTGGTGATCCATTGGGTGGATTCTACAGGTTAGGGCTCTTTCTTTCTTTTTCCTGTACAAATAAAGATGAAATGTTGAGTAAGTCCTTTACGGATGAGGTGTAAGTTCTCTGTTGAATTGGGGATACTTTCTCGTCTATTTGATCCTCATTTGTCCCTTCAATAGTAGACTCTGTACTCTATTGTCAAATTACAATCACACGATCCAATTATCTATATTGGTGCCTGCATATTGCCCATGCATATCCTGCATGTTATGTTACTTAGAAATGGATTAAGTTTCTACTCGGATACGAGTTTCCAAGTATCAGACTCTGCCATTTTGTAGAAAAAGACTCAAGTTTTTTGATAAAAAAGAAGTATCCAAGTGTCTTGTCGTGTTGGGCACGACACATAGCCTGCATGTCTATGTCACTTTTGTCTGAGCTATTGCTTGTTGCTATTGTCTCCACTAAAGCTGTGTTATACCTATTTATATCCTTAGAGAACTCTGATTCATGTTGCAGCCTATATATCCTTTGTTACTGTAGGATGTCTGTGGCTATTTAGCATAATTGCCAATATGGAAGATTTCCTTTTTTCCCCTCTTGTATTGAAACATCACAACCACCACAAACACCATGAACGTCACCAATGTTTTATGAACCACTGTGAAACCAATGCCACCATCCTTTGTGAACCACCATGAACCTGACACCACCACTAGCATCAACCAGCATTGCCATTTCCCAAAGCACAACAACCATTATATTGGAGATCTGAAGGTCGAGGATGGTAGACCTCAACTCTGGCATAGTTGAATAGGACAAGCAAGGTTCTAGATTTGAAACCTTCTGCACATTTCAATCATTGAGATTAAACCGTAGAAACCGGAGAAAAATTTGCAGATTGAGGATAGGAGAGGATGGAGAAGCCATGGCGGGGCTGAGAAGAGTTGCGGGGGCACTGCGACACTGAGAAGAGTAGCGGGGCATGGTGGCTTGATGGTCATTGGTTGCAATGGTTAGGTTGGGCTATTTCAGCGTGGTGGGGGTGGTGATTATGGTTCCCCTTCCTTTTGATCTTTCATGTTTCACTATACACTTGAAAATGATATAAAAGCCCTTTGGCCCCTTTTCCTTTTCAAACAAAACAAGGTGGGGGTAATTGCAAGGGTTTGATTCAATTTCTTCCCTTTCTCTTTGTTGTTTCCTTTTCTATTTTTGATTTGAAGCAAACAGCCCTTTACTATATATAATCTGTTACTGTAGGATTTCTGTGGCTGTTTACAAATGTGGAATATTTTTCTTCTTTTTCCCTCGTATTATTAGTTACTCAGCAAACCTACAACTAGTAATGTTGAAGTGCCCTGATACTTCTATAGGGCCAAATTGCGAAGGGCGGGTGTGAATTTCCTTTCTGCACCAGTCAAGGATGGGACTACTGGGACTGTTATAGTACTTACAACTCCTGATGCCCAGCGCACAATGCTTGCTTATCAGGTTTCTTATCTTTTCACTATCTTATATGGTCATAAGTCAAATTTCATTTGTCAAAATCCTTTCGATCACAAATAGTCAGAAGGGCCACCAATACTTCTATAATTGAGGCAGGTGGCAGGTCTTTGTTCTGTCTATATTCACAATCACAAGCTTCATAAAATGTTGCAATTGTCTGGTTTCTTTTCATCTGCTTTTGAGAATTGAGGGTGATACATTATACTGCTTTAATATGAAACTGACGGCTGACACATTTAAACTTGTGCCTTCTGCTTTATTATTACAGTTGCAATGTCATGTTTCTTCAGTTAATCATTGGGCAGCAAAGCATGTATTAGTGCCCTTTTGCTCTACTCCTTTTTGTTGATATTCTTAACAATATCAATTTGGATCTCATTGAAGCGGGGTCCATGGAGGACTGCATGTAAGCAGCCTTACCCGTAAAATTAGAGAACTATTTGTAAGGCTGTTTCTGAAAGCCTGCAAATTTATTTATTTTTGAATATAAAATAAATTCAAGTGTATTTTTCTTAATGATATCGGACATCATAGAGGTATCGTTATAAGTTGAAAAAGATTCAAGCCCAAGGTAGTAGCATGGCAATAGGTTAATATCAAGTAGCAACAATAGAAACTTTATTAGTATTACTTTATTAGTGCAGAAACACCAATGGCCGTGGAATAAAGGATAATATTGCATTCTTTCATGATGTAGAGATTCTTTAAGATACTTTGTCTGAAATATATTGAGCTCATTCTAAACCTTAAAGTGGCTAGAATATGCAACAGATTACCTGAATAGTCTCTTTGCCCCTCTCCCTCCTTAGAGATTCATAGGTACTACCAGGTTAGATTTTATAGCCAGTTCTTGTAAAGGTCTCCTACAAGATTCTTTTAGCTCCTCAAGTTCCTGTTTACTGCCCAAGCTTATGTTACGTGTTACAGCTCCAACACTTTGTGCAATCATTAGGCCCTACATTGGGAGCATACTATGCGTCATGTTTCCACGTACACATTTTTCACCCATTAAAGAACACAGAGCCATCATAAAATGAACATGCAGATGTAGAAAAAACAATACATTGATATGGAAAAAAGAACATTTTGTGCAATGAAAGAACATGTAACTCGTAGCATAATTTTCATCATGCTTTGGGTGTAGGATGTAAAATGCCTACTTTGTCACCATTTTTCTAGGGTGAACCTCGAGGAGTCGTATCTAATACTTTACCAGCTTCGTAGATGTTTGCAATTTGGAAAGTATAAAGTTGTATGAAACTTGAGTTTTACAAGGTAGTTGGAGGGAAGTACTCTCTCTCCTTCTAAGGCCAGGCATCTCAAGTGACCGGGATACCTGCAGGAGATATTTTTGGACTTGATCGAATTAAAACTAGTCTTTTTTTTGCACACTTCTCTGATTTGTTCCTTTCCAACTTTCACAATTAATTTTGATACTACCTCTTTCTCGGAGTCTTCTGCCATTAGATATTATTCGAAACATATCTCAGTTATTGTATTGCATAATTTTTTCATATTTCCATCTTGCACTTCCAGAAGATTTGTTTGAAGCACATGCTAATCTAGTTAAAATGTTTTAATATGGTAGACTTACCTTCCTATATATTCTGACTGTAGGGAACATCATCAAAAGTTTACTACGATTCTGGATTGTCTGACGTAATTTCCAAGACAAGTATTCTTGTCGTTGAAGGCTATTTATTTGAGTTTCCTGATACTATTAAGTCGATAATCAAAGCATGCAAGGATGCACATAACAATGGAGCTCTTGTTGCAGTTACAGCATCAGATGTATCCTGCATTGAGAGGCACTATGATGATTTCTGGTAAGGCAGATGTTTTAGTTTTTTATATTCTAATGTTAAACCCCTTACAAACTCTTTATAGAGTGTGCCTAAAGTATCGACGAGGGAATGATAATGAGTTTTGTGTAATTTGGCATGGAATTACACATATGAATATTTAAGGCAATGCATCACTAGCAAACATGTATTTTAGTACTGCTTATATCCACTTCTCTAGGTGGTAATCTATGGTGATGGTATCATTAAAAGCACTTGTTTGCTAGTGGAGGGGCAATATCTTTGATATTCATAAGATATTCCATGTCTATTTGCCTACAACTTTGATTAGTTTATCTCATGTCATATCAAATAGGCGCACGAGCAAGGTTGGCGTGCTCTTATAGTTGTCGAGAACCTAGTGATTAAACTGTAATCCTAGTTCCTCCTGTGCTGACTACATTTTGGTTGAAATTTTGGTTCATAAGGTATGAAGTCTAGGACACGTTTGTTAAACACTCATGTACTTTTTATCAGTGTACTGAGCAGTATATATGCATTTGCTCCTTTGCTGTACTAGGTGGCCTTTTAATAAAACTTCAAAGCTTTTCACCATGCGGCAAACATTAGGCAGGGCCTGTGGTTATTTAAGATCGATATCAACCATCAATTTGGATTGTCTATCCCTTTTTCGAGCTAAGATTATGTGTCTTATTAAAAAAATTACCCATTAGCACCTCAATCTCCCATGTACTGATTCATGGCATCTTGTTATATTTTCAGGGAAATAATAGGGAATTATGCTGATATAGTTTTTGCAAACAGTGATGAAGCTAGAGCTCTATGTAATTTTGCACTGCAAGAAAGCCCTATATCTGCCACAAGGTATCTAAGCCATTTTGTCCCACTTGTGTCTGTGACGGATGGGCCCCGTGGATCCTACATTGGGGTCAGAGGAGAAGCTGTTTACATCCCTCCATCACCTTGTGTACCAGTTGACACATGTGGTGCAGGAGATGCCTATGCATCCGGGATTTTGTACGGTATATTACGAGGGGTATCAGATTTGAATGACATGGGTACATTAGCAGCTAGGATTGCAGCTGTAGTTGTTGGCCAACAGGGGACTCGACTTAGGGTTCAGGATGCTGTCGAATTAGCCGAGTCATTTGATTTCCACCTTGAGAATTCCACGATTTAACTGGAGTACCAATTCCTTTGTACCTTATTGTATTAAACAAATTAATATTCAGATTACTCCGGCTGTCCATAGTAATTCGTGTTCTTCATTGTACATTACCCTGGTTATAATTCAAGAAAAAAAAATCACTCTATTCCCTTTTGCTTCACTGTGATGTTCGCTTTCTTTATCCTTGCTTCTTCAGGTTGGTAGTGTCTCAAAATTTGCACCCAGGGTTTAGGCCAATGGTTTGAGCTCCCAAATTTTGATGAAAATTTCATCTAACCGATCATGAGTTGCATGATTACCATTCTACAATGTTACTCCGTATCCTTGCGTGAATTTAGACCTTATCACATTCTTGATTCTCCTAGCATGTGAGATGCACATGCTTCATCGCATGTGCGTTCGAGCTTTGAGCAGGGCACATAGGAATGAAGACCACGATAGTTTCAATTTTATTTCGGCGGTGTAGAATAGACATTCTTGCTACATTTCCCTGTCATTAGTTATTATTGAGTAATGACACACACCTTTCTCCAATATAGGGGACATAGCAGGGTAACTGGGTATCTCTATGCTATGCAACCAATATGAAAAAACAAATGATGACACATTGACATATCAACCTTTGTATACTCTATTTTACAAAAATTCGTAGATAGATCTAGGTAAAGATTAATAACACAAGTTCAATGAGGTGTTGCCTCCTCAAAATTGCACTAACAGAGGATATCTGTGCATAAATGCCACAAGAGAACGAATCTTTGGGGATATGTCCATCCGCCCATAAATCAACCCATGCTTAGTGGAATTCATCTAAGATTACATCCAATAACCACTAAATAGCAAGTATCATGTAGCATGTCTTGACAGAGTACACCATCGATAAAGAAAGCCCGGGTAGAGAATCATTGGGGCTACGCTGGCTATGAGGGATGCAATAGAAGGCTCTTCTTTTGGGATTCGAGGCTGAGAAAAAATAAGGAAATTTGGTTTCCGGGTTGAATTATCAATCACGTACGAGTGCTAACTTTGAGCCAGAAACACTTGGCGTCAATGGGTATTCTGGGGTGGAAAATTCACACTATGATGTGGTTGCGAAGGTGGTGGCGAAGGAAGCTTTTGCAAAGAGTTCTATGCTGCTGCTGCTTCTGAGACCTTGTTTGAAAAGGCTGTCAAAACTGCTTGGGGAACTGTAGTGCCATCACAGTGTAAAATACAACCAACTGAGTGAAGTTGGCTGTCTGAATAATTCAAGCATGGCAAGTAAATCTTGAAATGAAGCATTGTATAAGAACCTAGGCACTGCCAAAAAAAAAAGAACCTAGGTGAAGTAATGTGGTACTATTGGGAAAGTAGGTCGTCTGAATTAATTGTGCATTTGTGCTTAGTAATTGAATAGGCTAACACATTGCCCTCCCTTCTCACATGGGAGAAAGAACAAAAATTATAGGAGCTAGCAAGAGATAAATGTCCTTGTGAAGTTGTGATTGAATCCAGAACTAATTTAGGCTTAGCTTTTTTCTTCCTATTTGAGATAAAGCTAAGCAATCATATTCAACAATAATACTACAATATCCACATTCCTAACTCCCAAGCACACTAACTGAGTGAGAGATACATTGGTCTCTCAAAGCATTTCTCTTGAGTTCATCCTGCTTTTAAGATTTTTTGTGGGTAGTAAGGGTTTATAATATTAAACGTCATACCCGATATAAATAGTGGATAGGTGATGGATTTGAAAACTTAGTCACTTTTCATTCATCCGCTCCACCTCACTTCCTCTCATATTACACGAATACATAATTATGATTAACTTTTCAACGTGTGTATATTCATTTTACTAGTGTCTTCTTCATGCATCACCTTTTATTTATTTATTTTTATATATTTGCATTATCTAATTAGATCGGTCTTGTACTCTTGTAGTTATGAAACTTGGAACGTAAATGATTAACATGTATTTAAAATTCTCGTAACCTTTTATTTTAGAACCGTGATAGGTTTTTAGAGGTATTTTTATAGTTGAAATTATTTTCAATAAAATCGTGAAAAAAAAATTAACACATATGAACGAAAGTGAACCTAATCTCTAAAATGTCATTCCATAATAACTGGAGCTTAACGTATGAGACGGACGTTGGTGGTGAGTATTCAATCAGATGGTAGGGTGAATATGTCACTAGAGTCAAACCAATTTAGATTTGTTTTTTAAATTAAGGTTGTGTTTTTTGATCATAAAAAAATTCACGTTTAATCAGGTCTAATCAAGTGTGAAAATATGAAAAAATAAAATAAAATCTAAAAAATTTCAGCTCAAATAAGTTCAAGTGAGAAAAACGGTAGGAAATTGAGTAGCTTGAATTTAGTAAAGAAACTTACCTTATCCAAATTATCCAATCACAATCCAAAAATAGCAAAAACAATCCTAATAAATTACTACATTAAAGTGTAGTAGTAATTACAAAATCGTAGTAAAATCATATCGTACAAATTAATTAACATAGATAATAAAAAAAAATCCCCCTTTCATCAATATTATCCGCCATCATCTCTGCTCGCGCTCTCTTCATCACTGAAACTAAGCACACACACACCCCAATCTATTCATCAATGGTTACTGCAATCACGTTAATTTCACACACTCTTTCTCTCTCTACATGTAAGTCCTCCATTTCTGCAACTTCCAAGCTTTCTCTCTCTTCTTTTACTACTTTCTCTCTCTATCTCTAACTGTTAGATTCTCTGCTTATCTCCTCGATTTTCTCATTATCGAAATTCTGAGGGAATAACTTACTAATCTTATCTTACACTGCTCAAAACTTCATCTTTTTATGTTTGATTCCATGTAAATGTGCTTCTTTCTTTGAATTTTGATGTACATTTTCGTCTTTGTTTTAGCTTTTTTCCAAAGTTGAAATTCTGTCAATTACTCAAATTTGAAAATATTGTGTTGACACATTGATGCTTGGAGTTTGTTCTACATTGAATTGAACATCTGTGTAGGTTGATTTTGTTTTTGTTGTAAGTTTTGTACAATTGATTTTCCCTAATTTTGTATCTTTTGATTTGCCCTATTGCTTGGTTTTCGTGTTGTCGGAAAATTAGGGGTTTTGAAGTTTTTCGAGAGTATATACTGTTACTGGTTTGTATTTGGGGTTTAAGGAGTAGAATCTTTTTGTTTTTCCCCCTTTTTTGGGGGGGATTTTTTTGGGTGGGTGGATGGATTTTGGAGGAGCTGAAGCTGGGTTTCCGGGGGGTGTTTCGGATATGGGCGGAGCGTTTGACATTTGGGGCGGGGGTGGATTAAATGATCAGGCAATTTGGGCTACTGAAGATGAATATAGAAGTTGGAATGGTAGTGAAACACCTAGTTCGAATTTCAACAACACACATTCGTCACTCCGATCAGGATCGGGTGGTGGAGGTGAACCTCCTAACAAAAAGACTAGGAGCTCGCAGAGTGGAGATTCGGGTACTAGCCGCTCCAAAGCCATTGGAAGAATGTTTTATAAGACCAAGCTTTGCTGCAAGTTCCGTGCTGGGGTTTGCCCTTATGTCACTAATTGTAATTTTGCTCATGGTCTGGAAGAGCTAAGAAAGCCGCCTCCAAATTGGCAAGAGATTGTGGCTGCTCACGAGGAGGAGAGAGGTGTGACTGTTGAGCAGAGGGAGGAGCATCAGATACCTACTATTAGCACCACTGATTCTAGGATTGAATCTCAGAGGTCTTACAAAGGGAGGCATTGCAAGAAGTTTTACACTGAAGAGGGTTGCCCCTACGGAGACAATTGCACCTTCCTTCATGATGAGCAATCTAGATCAAGAGAGAGTGTGGCAATAAGTGTGAGCCCCTCTATGGGTGGCGCTTATGGTGCTAATGGCCCAATTCAAAAACCTTCAAACTGGAAGACGAGGATTTGTAACAAGTGGGAGACTACCGGTAGCTGCCCATTTGGGAGCAAGTGCCATTTTGCCCATGGATTAGCAGGTATTGTTCACCCACATCCAAGATTATTCTTTCAATGTACTTTTTGTTCTAATGTGTTATAATGGCACTCTCCATGGGGTAGAAACTTGCTATGAGTTCACAAAATCTTTTTATCAGCTTCTTGTTAAACTTTTAATTGGGCATCATTATCTTAGTTGAGTTGCTCACCTTTACCAGGCATAATAAGGGAAATGCACTCCGTGTTCCCAAATCTGGGTGTAACAATTATATTTATGGGCTCTGACAGATACAAGTGGCTGATATTTCCATCGTTAGTACTTAGTAGCATGATGATTCAAGAATGATAGCCATATAAGGGTGCTGATTCATCCTTAGATCTTTATCTGTTACTCAGTCTAGCATATTGGCTTACTAGATGAATTTCTTTGGTGTCAAACCTGAACAATGTGTTGTAATGCCCACTGACTTAAATGACATAGATCACAGGGTATAATAGCCCTGTTTCCTCTTCTGTATTGATGCTATGGTCCTCCTTTATAATCTTTAAGCAATTCCATTCTTAGGCCTTGTTCTTTTAAAGAACTGAACTGAACTGCAGTCCCTAACTTAGCAAAGCTGAACTGAACTTAAATTAAATTGCAAACCAAAAGAACAGGCCTTACCGTGGCGAAATTTCAGTGCTTGACTCGATAACCGGGCATTTTCTTTAGTTTCTTGGTTTCTTCTCCCCTTTCCTCCACACAACACTCTAGTCATACCGTCAGGATACTGAAAGCCTGGTTTTTGCTTGATCACTGATTAAATAAATCTCTTCATTTGGAAGAGATGCCTATTCGATAACCTCTCTCTATCATTCCATGCGTGTGAAAGAGTTTGGGATGGTTGAGAAAGGTGGTCTTGAATTTTGATGAAAGACTTCTTGGTCCCCAAACTTTACCCCATGCAACTCCATTCTGTCCGTGGATCCATGATTCCTCTCTGATTACCTCTCTTATTTACTCATTAAATATATAAGTATAACAGGCTCGTGCTTTAAAACATGTCACCAGGAGGCTCTGCCAAAATTCTTTGCTGATGTACGCGTTGTAGACCACAAGTAGTCATGGGCACATTTTTAGTGAGATATTTTTTTTTCAGGAAATATTGACAAGAATAAATTAATAACCCCAGCTTTTCCCCATCTTAAAATAATTCCAACTTTGCTCTATTTTCTCAAATTAATCCAAGCTATTTTCAGCAAGTTCCCAAGCTTTTGTTGACTCGTTTCGCGTCTATTGTATGCACTAAAAAGTAACAGTTTGGATTATTTTGAGATCTTTTTTATTATTTCTCAACTAGGGTTATTTTGAGAATTTTTGACATTATTTATGTCAAATACAGTAATTCCCTTTCTTTTATGTGCAAGAAATTTATATTAAGTATTATGTGATAAAGATAGTCTACTGTCTGTAATTCACTGTGTTTGTTTTATTTGTGCTTTTTATATGTATTAGCAGCAGCTGGTGGTGGACTTGAGTTCTTCGATGTATATCTGAATATTTGACAGTTATAGTGTATATTGTACCCTGATGCCTATCTGTTAATTGTGGGTAGTGTTTAATTGTGATATATTAAGATGACTGTAATGGGTGACTTATGTGATTCCTAAAAACTTCCATGGCGTTTCAAGTGATAAATCCTCCAGCATTTTCCTTTTGGTCCTACCTAAAGGTTGATCACTTCATCTGTTCTTTATCACCTTTCTTTTAGTTTTTGGCTCATCTGAAAGCTTCTCTCTCATGTAGATGTTAAAAGTCTTTCCTTGATGGTTTTCAAGTTTTATGGCGGTTTGGTTTATTTGACTTAGTTTTAAAGGTACTGCATTTCACTTTGCATACCTTCAACTTAAAGCAGTAATGATGCTAAATGTAGGACTTGTGTGCATCTAAGGAGGTCTATACTTTATGCTCTTAATACTTGAGCTAAGAGATTGGCACCTGATTCTTCCCTTCTATCGCCAAGAGACTGTCTAGCTAGGTTGATGTTTGGTGAGAGAGAGCATTGGACACAAAGGTCCAAAGAATCAAAGAGCATTTATGTCTAACAAGTTTAATTTAACTTGTTTTACAAGAGGTCATGCATTTTCTAAATTAACTAAAGAACATCTGGCTTTGCATTTCTAGATCAAATCATCAAAATATATTGATGAGATATGGGAAAGTCAACTGATTAATGATGTCGAAATTTTGTATCAAATACATGGTTTTGGTTATGTAGATAGATCATGTATACTGTGGCTGTTATGAAATTGGGTGCTAGGGATGTTTCTGCTTCCACTTTCCTATTATTTTGAGAATTTACTGTAGATGCTTTCTTCTAGTCCGCCTGTACTATATAGGGGGTATGTACTTTGCACAGTTTGGACCTTCTAAGACCCCACCTGCGTGAGGCAGGATATATTCTTTTGTGCTTTTTGTAAATTATGGGTGTCCAGTATCAGCAAGCATACCAAATTGATGCTCACTATCATTTCTTGACATTGTAGATGCTCTCTAGCTATGCAATTTGCTGCTCCTATTCTTGGACCTCCTAAGATCCCAATACACATACCTGTTTTGAGTTGTGCCTTCCCTAATACACATACCTATTTCGAAGTTGTGCAAAACTATGAGCTAATTTCTTAATTTAGTAAGTTTTCAAGTTGATTTTGTTACTTCTGTCAATTTTGGTGGTTCATTATGAAGGTTCATGTTAGCCAACCCCAACTCATTTTGGGACTAGGGCTTTGCTGTTCTAGTAAGCTTTGACATTTTCCATTCTGCCCATTGTATCACCCTTCCATAAGAATTCTAATGAAAACGATCTTGTGACAACGAGATTTAAGGACTTAAACAGTGAACGTCAACAAACGATACTTATGGTACTTTAACTCAATTCTTTAAAAATGTACCATACATCAAATACGGCCCAGTTTTTATGGGCGGGTTGATTTTCTTTATTTTTACTGATAGCTGTTAATATCTGTTTCTGCCCTTCACCCTCTTCACATCCTCCAGCTTACTAATACCTTGTTGCTGTGTGACAGAATTGCACAAATTTGGTGGAGGACTTATGGAGGGAGAAGTTAGAGACTCGTCTGTACCGCTGGAAATAAAACAAATTGGCATGACCACAAAAACAGATACATCAGCAACTCCAAGTTTGTCAACCCCTCGTCAAGATTTTCACCATGCAGGATTAGGAATTCCTTCACAGAGGCCTTCAAGTGCGACACAGGTGGTTGGGCCGAGGCAAACACATAAATGGAAAGGACCTGACAAAATTAGCAGGATATATGGTGACTGGATTGACGACATTGAATAGCTGCTATTATATATACTAGCCTGCCCCGTCAAGGTTTGCTTTTTAAGTTTATGATGATAAGGGGCTGGAAATTCTCTAGGCTGTGTCATTAGGTCATTGTGAATCTGTTATGTAGTATGTATTTTGTGTAATGAGGTTGAGTGTTTATACAAACGCGACTTTGTGTTCCAATCCAGGGCCAGAACTTTTCCTGTTATGATGCCTTTGGTATTAATAAATCAAGTGATATCAATCTTGTATGAGCTTTTTATGAGCTTTTTTTTCTTAACATAACTTTGTGAAGTGTGTAGTAAGCCAGTAACCATGTTGAATTGATCACCAGCTGAAGGTCTGAGGCGAGACACGGAGTCCATCTATCTCTGAAGTTCTAAAACCAGACACCAAAAGGAAATAGTGGAAGACATTACATGGCAGCATTCAGGAGAAACATACGGAAGCCTCCATATATTTCCGGGGTTGAACTCTGGTTCTATTGATCGCTGACAGCTATTGCACGGACGAATTTGTTTGTAAACTATGGAAGAAGAAATTCAAGCAGACACGAAAGTGAAATAGACGGGTCAAAGGGCAAGGGATACTTCATGCTGGTGCTCTTACTTGGGTCCATTATATGCTCACATTTTCCGTCTCATATAGTCACATACCCATCAGTTGTAGGCTTGCAGCAGGTTTTAAACAGGGCATCAATGGTAGAAACTTGGACCATCTCTGGTCTCTTGCCTTTTCAAACAACGTAGCTACTCCCTCCTACCCAACCTTACACTAAGCATTTTACACTGTTCACGATAGTATAAATCAAGAACTCAAGTAATATCTCAAAATGGTATGAGTTGCGAATTTATGGCAAGCGAATAAATGTTTAGTGGTTCTGGTGTAGTATGTACTTAATCTTCAGATATAACTTTTAGGTTGACCATGTGTGCATGAACAAATTGAAACGTTTAGGTGAGCTATATTTACCGCATGAGTTTTCTAATTCTATTCCTCGTATTATTCAAAGCGTAAACTTGTTAAATTGGATTGGTTGACTTCTAAGAGGTATTTTGCAAATAGGATCTTATTTCATAATACTATATCAGGAAAAATAAATAAAAGAAGGCGAGCGGTACAGACATCATTAGGAATTAAGACAAAGCTAGACAGTATTTGATGGAGTAAACTTTTATAAATCAAACTTTCTTTTGTATTCTTATTCTTTTTTTGAGGGGATTTTCAGATTTTGTATTGTTAGTATGAGAAGAGTCGCATATAAAAAAGTTGGGTGTGGAATAAACTAACTTTACAAAAGAATTAGATCAGAAAGCATTTATTCCAAGTCACATGTCATTATTTATTAATCTGAAATGTGAATAGTTGTGATATCAATTCTTTTCTAGTTTTGTGTTTTTGTTTGGTTGTTTTGATCATTCCAAATGACAGGCATGATCTGAAAACTCATGAATGGCACAACAAATTTGAACCACAAATTATATGAAACATTTGTTCGCTTTCAAAAGGTGGGCAATGTGGTTGATCGCCTAACCAAGGCCAAAAGTACACTTGATAGTTGATATTCATCCATGTATGGGCCATCCAAGATCTAGAATATAAACTAATGTTGCTTTTCAACACGAACTGCAAGCTTGTAAATACTTTTATAAGGATATTTTCTTCACCTTAATATCCTCAAACTTAAATTTATAGCTTCTACTAAAATTTTTGAGATAAAAAGAACACATTTTATGTCTGTTGTGAAGTGCTTATGGGCTATACACACTCTCTAATGCTCTTCGATTATTGGATCCTAGGGTTACTAAAGTACGATTGAGGATTAACTAATTGAAAATTCAAGAAAAGCGACGGAATTATTATGTAATATTATCTTTGATCTTTTCTTATTACTGTTAGATACGTCTTAAGTATATATTAATTTTTAAATTGTATCAAATATATTAATGGCCAAAGTTCACCCTTTGCAAGCGAGGAAGTCAAACTATGCATTAGAAAGAAATGAGTAACATATTTCGCAATACAAATATTAAATGGGATGAAATGGACATGAAGTATAAGCTATGGTGTCTTCAACATCAGTCTCTGAAATTGAACCTTTAGGTTGTCAGACACTTCAGCTATTCTCTTTGAAATTGAACCTTCATGACTTGATCTACGTGAAGTTTCATATCTTTCTCAAAGTTGAACTTCATCAGTAAATTCTTCAACAGAAACTCGATAATCTTGATTACACATTTCTAAAATGTAAAAGTAATTTATATCAAAACCAATCTATTGGTTGTTATGTTTATGCCAAATTTTACACAAGTAAAATCTAGCTAGAGACCTACAACTAGCTAATGAAGATGGATTGCTAATTAAGATGAACGATGCAAAGAAGAACAAAAGAAAGCGAAAGAGAGAGAGAGGCACCACGAATGGTGACGCGAAAACCCCAGGAATAAGGGTCTAAAACCGCGGGTGGCCTTCACCGATCCACTATGATCAATGTAAATTACAAGTACAATAAACGTGTTTCCTTATGAATACTAAGTAGAAATGCTTATGCTAAGTGTAAGATACGAGTGGAAAAATATTCTCTAAGCTTAGAATAATCGGTAGTAACTTATGAAATTGTGTTCTGTATCTAATGATACGTTTACAGCTTAAATAGACTTCAAATCAGCTTGTTTGGACTGCTGTAACAGCTTCCTAAAATATAGGTAAGTTGTTTAACAGCTTCCTTAAATCAAAGAATCTGTTAATATCTCTTGTTCAACTTGCTTTGAATCAGTCTCCCACTATATTAGGCACGTGGGCTGACTTATTCTTCAAACTGACTTTTGACTTGGTCTTCATAACAAATTCTCCTATATCTTAAGCTATTGTTGAGTCATACATTGACCTGCTCAAAGGTGGTGACCGTTAGCTGGCGGACGATAGTTGGTAGCTAAAAGCTGGAAGCTAGTAGCTGGTAGCTGCAAGCTGCTAGCTGGAAGCTGGTAACTGCTAGCTGGAAGCTTACATCCAGTAGCTGGAAGCTAATACTCGAAAGCTGTAGTTGGAATCTGTGATCGTGGAGCCTGTGAACCTGCAGAACTAGCTTAGGAAAATCTGGACATAACAGTTAGCAAAATCAATCTATGGTTTACGATTTCTCCCTTTTAGTGATAACAACAAATGCTTATTAAGAAGAATATAAGCTAAACATCTAATCACAAGATTATCGACGACCATGCATAACACTTACTAATAAGCCAACTTATAAGCAAAATTAAACATAATTAGAACCGGGATATTTTATTAGTATTCTAAAGTTAATCCTTTCATATGAGAGAGAATGATAGCATGAGGAAAATGTTGAGCACAAGTAAATGATGGTAGATAGCTAGTGCCTAGTGCAAACATTAATCTAGCAATATTATGGTTATTTGGTGTATATAGAAAGCCAAAATTCCCATAAAATTTAAATTCATAGGAAATATGCTCCTTAATTATATTCATATGGATTTAATTAAAATATTTGATTGCCGACTAGGAAGTAAACTAATGTGGGAATTTCTACTTACTTAGGGCCCTAAGTAACTTACTCCATTTCGTGGAGAGTTGTAATTCTAGTTGTCCCATCGCCACTTTTTAATAAGCCAAACAACTTATCTATTTCTCAATTCCTTTTTCATGTAAACTAAACAACCATTTAGCCATCCTATATGCATCAATTAGTCAAACTAGACTAACAAGTACGTACAAAAAAACTATGTAGGGGACTACAGTAGATTACCATCTAGCGGGAAAATATTGCTATATATCTGGCTGATTATTCTTACTATGCGATTGTGCTATTTGAATGAGTTCTAATAAATACTGCTAATAATTTAAAGGTAAAATTGACAAGAAAAATCACACCTTTGACCGGTCTTCCACTACTGGTACGACCTTCAACTAATCCAGGTATAATCCAACCTTTGACCTCATATTTCCCATTGATACGCGATGATGGCAACTTGTTTGAACGACAAAAATTATCGTTGACTTTTTTTTAAAAAAAAGAAGAAAAACTCACCCCCACCCCTCCCCCTTCCCCCATTGCTGCCACCCCAGCCCCTCCCCCGTAACACAGTTGCCCCACCCCCAAAAACCCTCACCTCCCCTAAAACCGCCACCCCACACCTCGGAAACCACCCCCTTCCCTTCCCCTACCCCCGAAATCACCACCCCTCTCTCACCTTCCTCATATTCTCTTCTTTTCCCTTCCCCTGATTCAGTTTTTCTTTTTCGTCGGAACTCATTGGAAAACGCTTACAGGGGAGGGCGGTGATTTTATGGAGTTGAGGGTGAGGTAGGAAGTGACTGTTGCTGAGGGTGGTGTACTGTTGTTGGAAGGAAAGGCCGGCGACGGGGCTGGTGAGGGTGGTGCTGTCGGAAGGGAAGGCCGACGGTGGAGATGGAGAGGGTGGGGTGGGAGCAGTGGGGGAAGGGGCGGGGATGGGTTTTTCTTTTTCTTTTTTATGTATTTTTTATTTAAATCTGATTTAAAACTTTAATAAAATTTTAGTTTAAAATATACTTAATTAGTTATTAATTACGTAATTAGGAAGATTACTCATAATTGTAGGTTATCAACAGGTGACAGGCCAATATAAACAGATGGGTGTCAAAGGTCGGATTATACTAGATTAATTGAATGTAGTACCAATGATAGAAGATTAGCCAAAGGTAAAATTATTCCTATCAATTTTTCCTAAGTTAAAAAAAAGGAACATTTAATAAATACGGGTAAAATGTTTAATCAGTACTATTATATCAAGTGCCAAACATACATGACATAACATTGATTTTATGTTAATTTTCTCGTAAGTTTTGATGTAAGTGTTGGAGTTTGTGAGAAGAGTAATACAAAAACTCTTGAGTTGCTTCAAAAGAATATGAAGAGTTGGGGATCCCATATAGGAAGAATAAGAGGTGAGTGGTGAGTTTATTAATAGTTATGTTCCTAGTATCTATTGAGTTGGTGACTTGGTAGGCTTTTGTGGTTGGGCTCTTGATTGGGCTAGTCCACACACGCGCGCGCCGCCGCCCACCCGGACCGGGCCGTGGGCCGTGGGCCTTGGGCTTTGGGCTTTGGGAAATAACTTAACTTAACTAAATTTTTACTGGAAAAATCTGTCATCCTTATATGACTGTTATGGAATCAGTCAATTCCTGAATCCACTCCTTATTGACTGCTTCCACTAGCCGTTAGTGGGCAGTTTCCTTTGCCCATTAATTACCGTTTTTAACACGGTTTTAGGAGTCAGTTTTCCCTTCTTATGTCCCTATATATATACCCCCTTCCTGGAACAGTTTTTAACACACAGAAAATTATCCTCTCATACTTCTCTCTGTTAATCTCTCTCAAACACTGGGCAATATTAAGAGCGTTCTCAAACTGTCTCTCTGTACTTCACCGGCGAGTCAGTGTTGTGTTAACCCTGGAGGTTGTTTGCCACGAGTCCGTGTGTTCGTAGCGGGGCAATTTCAACTTTAGGGCAGTGATCATATCACGGCACAGCAATTTCACAGATAAGTTTTATAATCTACCAGTCATACTTCTAACAGTAAGTAGCACCAATAACTTGTAGATCGTACTAATCATACATAATACTATAATAGAGTCTAGAAAGCCCTCCAAATAGCTACATATTTGTCATATTGTATCCTCAACTAATAAAAGAAGGCATTTGATTGATAATAAATAGAGATGTGGCTAAGCAATTGGCAATAAAGATGATGTAATGGGGGCAGGTGGGGGGAGCATAACTAACCACATCTCTCTTCTCTCCCTAAAAACGTACGTCTTCTTCTAAGTTGGGGCCCTTTCAGACCTCTAAATAGGCAGCAAAAATAAAGGTTCTTCAGTTAAAGGACGCTGCTTTTACCGGTATTACCGGTAAGATTTAACACTAATTGTAGTGGTGTACAAATTGTACTCTCAAGTCTCAGGGTCCTAAGTCCACTGCCCAGGTTTCTTTCTACTGAAACTTCTTTTAAGTCGGTAGTAACTCTTTCTTTTAGGATGAGGAGGAGAAAACTGATTAGTTCTTGAATTCTTGATCCTTATAAGCTGTCAATGTATACTAAAGATTTAGAAGGTGGGAAAATAGTACTTTCTCCATTTTAATAATTGAATATTTTGCCTCTCACAAATATTTTCAATTGTTACAGTTTAAAAAAATGGAGGAAGTATAATTTTATATATTTGGGTGTATTATGAGTATATTACAAGGTCATTTTTTGCTTAAATAGTCTTAGATGTACCATGAGCATGGTAAATCTAAGACTATTTTTTTGCTCACATAGCCTTGGGTACCATACTCGTGATACACGTTGGTGTATGATGCATAATCTCGGAAAATTATCCCTTAAGATTCTCATTTGATAAGGTTTTTATTGCGGTTCTGACTTTTGAAGGCGTATAAAGTTCAAATTTTATCAATGTTATGTACTACCACATTAGCTGGTATGGTAATAACACTTGTAACATTCCAACACTTCTATGGGTCCTGAGTAGTCATTAGGGACGCATCACCAAGAGTTGTTCTTGTATACCAACACAAGCTTGTTCTACGCATTTTTTCCTTATGTATATGTTGTTAAGTACGTTAATCATATGAAAGTTCACAAATATCCCACTTATGAAACAAGGTATCACATGTGAGGGGGCATTCCTTTGAAATTGTTTCAAGATCAGATTTCTTATTACCTCGATATTGGTACATATTAAGTTATTAACATACACACAAGAAAAAAATTCACATAATGCTAACCATCTAAGACTACTCCAGATAGAAACACGCTTGATTATGAAGTATTTTAGAATATGAGCTAATAAAATGCACCTTACTTTACAATCAAATATCAAAGCTATAATGAGATATTGCAATTTTTTGTATGTTGGCTAAGTTGTACTTCTTCAACTTTTTGATGCAACTATTTTTCTTTTCAGGTTTATAAAAGCCAAAATACATGATACTTGAGAGATGCCAAAATCTTTTGCATTCAAAATGAATAATCTAATCAATTGAACTATTTCCTACTCTCTCTCAGGTATAATTTGGTTGTTGTTGATTTCCTTAAACATTCAAAATTCTCATAAATTTGCTTTCAAATGTCTTGTTCGATTGACTTTAAAAAATAAAGTGATGCACATGAGAATTAGTTACTCCATCCACTTAATCATCCATAGTTCATAAATTTGCAAGTTTCTATATCACATCAAACAAAATTTTAAAATTCCGAGAAATTTTATAAGAAAAGCAATTTTATATGCAATATAATTCCTATCAAAAATTAAACAAAGCAACAAACAACACCTCAATTACACTTCTTACTTTCAAAACACTAACAAAACCATTCTAGGGTATTTGATTTTCTCTCACTCTTTTTTCTAATCGTTTATTCATCATCCCATACATTTCATAGTCGTTAAATATCAACACTTGCAATTGAAAAGGAAAGAAACAGATTTATGCTAAATTAATTAGGCAAAGAGCAAGAGGTGCAAATCGTAAACAAAAAAAATAGAGCCACCAAATTAATTTGGCGTACATAAAATAAGGTAGGGAATCTCAGCTGAAATTATGCTTGTCACTAGCGATGACGCTTGCTCTGCAAAGATCACCGAACAATTAAATGGCTTATCGAATGTAACAAACGCCGCTTAGCTTGCTTTTAATTTATGGATTGGTTCACCCTTCCCACTTTCTGGTTTCCATGCATGCGCCTTTTTCCACCCTTCCACCAACATCCTTTCCAATCATCTTCCACATTTTTATTATATATTAAGATGATAAAATTAATCTATTTTATAGATTAGAATAATATATAATGTCATTTTTATCTTCGTATAATTAATCTGTAGGTTATGTAAGTTGTCAACCTTGTTCTTTATCGTTTTTGTATTGAAATTTTTTGATCTTCTACTTCACTGGTGGTAATAAGAAATCGGTATCTAGAGAATTTAAGTAAAGGTATTAGAAGGAAATGATGTGATCATTTTATATTTTGAACGGATGAACTGAACTAAACTAAACTAAACTGAACTGATACATTCAGAACTGAACTGAAATGTTTAGAACTGAGCTAAAATATTCTGAATTCAAGTGAATCGAATTCCAATTATAAAACAAAGTAGATGAGCTGAACTAAACTGAAATTAACTTAATTGAAATGATTGTTTTTCAATTTTTCCACTCAAAAAGAATAGGACCTTAGTAGAACAATATGTCATGTGTTGACGGTTTCCCCGGTGCTATGCTGCAAAGTTTCATGTTAGACCACTTTCATACTTGGATGCTCATACTAATTGCATACTAATACATACGACTTGGTGCAGGTTAGTGTCATTGTGTCTTATGTTCCTCTTATATCTCTATGTTCTACGCTTGTTGTGCACACATATGGGATAGGCTGGCTTGAGTCAAACCTCGAGAATTGAAGCACTTCGCGGGTAACTTTGTGTTTGTCCGTGAAAAATAGCTTAAGAAGAAATAGCAATAAAAATAAATACAATTCTTTTTAAATAAGGGAGAATGCTTTCAAGTTAAACAAAGAGAAATTCGCAAATGGAATACAACCAAATGGTAAAAAGAACCTCAAACAGAAAAGCCAAGGCTTCACGGATTTTTGGAACATCTGATACAACTTATCATGCGGTAATGTCATATGATACTATGTCATCCGGTTAGAGAATTTATCCCAATTTTGCAATTCTGAGATTAACTTTTATCTTAGCTTAATGACTCGTACACAAAAGAAAATATAAATATCACCGCAATATCTAATAATCTGTAGCTTTTGCTCATGCATTTCAATAACATATACTTCTAATTTCTTCAAGAAAGTGCACCATCTCCATCGGACCGTATGAGCACTTACAACTACTCTCCTTCAACTGCATTTGCAATTTATACACCCCAAAAATAAATCCATGTAAAATTTTATCCGATTTGTAAAGATATGTAGAATTAATGCCAACGCTGAATATCATGAACGTACACTTCACACTCTTTTTTTTATTGGAAATGTACAAGGAAAGCACACTTCGCACTCTTTCAACAAAATAGAGCAACATATAAATATATCTTCACTCACTTTTAACAAAATAGAGCAACAATAAATCTAAAAATCATAGATTAAGTATTATATAGGCATAGAGCACTAATAAATTCAATTCAATTCAACATAATACTACAATAAAAGACAAAACACAACCATATTATCTGTTTCTTAATAAATCACTTGGTGTATGGCTTCAGACTGTTGCTATCCGACATAACAAGTTACTTTCATCATCACTTAACACGAACTTCATACTTCATTAGTAAACGATTTCACATTTGCCATCACTCATTACTAGTTATTCTATACTTTCTTCTTTTTCTTTAAAAGAAACATAGCTTCACAATTACATGACATACATAACATAGGCATTTACATCAAAGACCTCCTTCCCACATTTACTTGTGTATACCGAAGAAAAAAAAGTGTAATAAGCCACAGCATTTAAACATACCTGTTGCTTCTATATATATCTATATATCCTTTCTAACTACCTATATATGTACATATACAGTACCCAAGGGAGAGTACTTGCTTCCGCTAGCTTTGTGTAAATATACAGAGTCGCGAATTAGTCAACTAGTATCGCGTTACCAACCATCGATATATCGAGGCAGTTGGAGGCTGGAGTACGTATTAGTAATATTACAGTGTCGGATTTAGTATTGTATGAGTAGTGCCCCTAGAGGAGCTCTATGAGGCACCCCCTTCCTGCGTTTTGCAGACCTGTATTGAGACCCGCCTGAGCCTGAACCTGAGGATGTGGTTCTAGGCGGCGTTGATGGTGTAAAACTCTGCAGCTTCTTCTTATAATTGTAGCTGTAGTTAAATTTGTATGTTACAGCCCCTTGCTCATCATAGTAGTTGTTCAACGATTCTTCCGAGTCTGAATTTGTGTTCCCTGTCTCTTCAATCCTTCTCTTCTTATCAGTCCAAAACTTCTTTGATGTCCCATTTATCTGTTAATCAAATCATAATTAACTAATTCGTTAATGCATATGAAACAATATATTGACTCGATAAAAGATTGGTTGTCTATTAGAGATGGCACTATGGCCAGGCCAATAGAAAACATGGCACAATCTAACTTGAAGACGAGATTGGAAAAACTACGATACAACACAGACACGAGTCAGGCACAACACAACATGGTCTAGGATAACTGCACTACATGAAAGAGTACAACAGAGTCATGAGTTTTAAGCCCAGGCAAGAAGGCATAACACGACACGACCTGACAACAAAACAGGCTTGTGGTGGAATGTCCCACCTTGGTTTTAGGTCTGCCTGGCACGGCACAAGCATATGTCAGAATGCCGCGCCTGGCCAAGCTTTCGGTACCGCCTGCCTGCAAGCTCAAGTGCCATCTTTGGTTTTGATCAAAAAAGTTCACTTATTAATCAGCAGTGAGAACTCATTTTATTCACATACCCCCACAAGTATTCAATACATGTGACACAACTACACAAGCAAGAAAAATACTAGTCAATCACATTTTCTTTCAACAACGCAAACATTTCAATAGCGATTACATCAACAACATCAATATAGCCATCGTAAAACCTTCCATTTACACGACTAACGAAAATGCATCGACATTGAGAATAACATTGACTAGAAAAGTATTAGTGTAGTAGAGAAAGGTCATTATCAATATGATGGAGGGTGGCACAACAAGATTAGTTTAAAGGAATAGTCAAAAGCTTAATAGTATAAGCAACCATATCATATGGCTATAGTTAGCAAAAAGTGAGGTGACCTTAACTGAATGAGACACTTGTGGTTGTAAAATTTTAGTAGATGAGTGCAAATTGGGAAGATTATTATGCAACTGCCACCTTCTCAATCAACTAAATTAACTTGTGCAAAGATCCAATTTAGCTTAGGTAGCTATAGTTACATTAATACATTATGCTTTAGTTAAGTGGATGTATGTGCAGCCCCATTTACATATCCAACTAGTACATTATAATACATTTCTACCCCACTTTTCTGCCCATTGATTACGAAATGTTCGTCAAGAACATTATCTCATTTTATCCCCTCGAATTCGGAATCGTTTTATCAAGTATATATTCCAAAATCCAAGCGTAATCGGAATTAAATTCTTTACCGAATAACTGATCTTACCTAAAATTCACCCAGATTTTAATTATTCTCCTTCTTTTAAAAAAAAAATTATACGAGCTCTGACTGACTACGGGTGAGACATTGATTAAATGGACGGTGGTTGTTGTTGTTGTACTAGTTCTTACCCAATATAGAACATTTCAAGAAACTTAGACAATACAATACAATAAAATAAAATAAAATAAAACAAACAACTTTCCAATGTACTTTCAGAACACCCGAGTACACCATGCACATGTTCTAGTCAAAAAGTCTCATTGTGGGTGTACCATGCGCATAATATATCCAGGTAGGCAGGTGTTTATGCGCATAATATATCCGGGTGTATGTAAAATTGAAATTGGATTGAATTAGAGCAACCAAAATAAAATTAAGAAAGGGAAATAGCAATTACCTTGCAAGAAAGGGAGCAAAAGGTGAAGGAATCAAGAAGGCTACGGTGGCAAACAAGACAAGTGTTTGTAACGCCTTTACCAGGGCGAGGCTGCGGCCTTTGATTCAAGAAAACGATGCGCGCACTATTGATAATGTATGTTTGAATTGCTGTTATGTCCACATACTTTTGTATCTCCGTTACCCTTATCACATCATGGTACGATGACCTCCTTATCTGCCCATTTTATCATTTAATCAAACTCGCCGTATAAAAAAATTAACAAGAATAATCCCAATTATACACTGCTTCCCCCCGAATAGGTGTGTAATCCCGGTAGTTGGAAACTGGCATAGTTGGGATTATTATGAGAGGAACCGCGATAAAAAAATACCTGGATAGCGCGGTGATCCTTGTGAGAAGACAAGCAAACAGAGCAAAGGGCACCATTCATACAATCTAAGCAATACATATTGCATTCACACTTATGAGCATCAGGGTGAGTCTTACATTGTTCAAAGAAGCTAGTTTTTAACAAAGGTTTTAACCATATTGGCCACTTTCTTTTCTCCTCTTCTTCTTCTTGCTCTATTTTTCTTATTACTCTTCCTCCTTCTTCCATTATTCCCATTTTTCTCTCTCTTTTTTTTGTGCTAAAGAATTTATAATGGAATTTTCTTTCTTTTTTGTATTCTATTATTTGGTCACACTACTTTATTATGTGAAGATAATGATCTGACGATCATAAAACAAAATAAGGGGTATGGGGTGTAGAAAGGGAGTTAAAAAGACGGTGAGAGAAAAGAGTTGATTGTGTTTGTGATGAGCTAAGTTATGAATTATGAGGCATGACAAAGGAGAGAATAAGAAAAGTGAAGGAGATAAACAAAATAAAAGACTATTATTACTACTTTTCTTCTTATTTGTTATTATTATTATTAGTGGGTCTTGTTTTGTGTATTGGTTTGGGTGGGTGGAATTTTTAGTTGTTCTTATCTTCTCTTCTCTCCTTTTCATTTTTCTATTTCCCCCCTTTCTATTCTATACTACCAAGAATAATACTTCCAAGAGTACTACTACTCCTCTATTGTTTTAGTTACAATAATTCGACTTTATACACCAGCACCATTATAGATGGCGATAATCTTTTGATTATTAATGCAGTTAAAAAGTAGTGGTCTCATCCATAATAGATTGACAACATAAATCAACACATTTATCTACTTCTTCGAAACATCGACAAATGGAAAATCAACCATATTTACAGAGAGGCAAATAGGACAGCAGATTGGGTAGCAAACGTAGGACATCTTGTATGTGATAGTCTCACTATAGATATTGTGGAGCACTCTACTCTTCTCCCTATCCTTAGTTCAGATGCATTAGGAGAACTCCTCGTACGGAAGGGCTCCTAATGTTCTTTTCTTCTAACTTTTCTTACCTTACCTAGCTAAAAAAAAAATCGACTTTATACTATTTAATTCCTAATTAGACATATGTATAAGACAATTTATTTTTTCATATTTCTTATGAGAATCAAACCTCTGTAAAGATGCAATTAGGGGAAAATAAGAGGTGCCCTTCCTTTATATTATGATTCTCTAGTTTTATAGAATTTTGATTCTTCTTTTGTGATTCATATATCATTAAGTGTGCAAGTATATGAGATCTTGTTATACTTCTTCCGATATTTGCTTTTAATGTATACTGCCTCTATTTCATATGTATTACAATATAGAGAGTTTTATGCCTTCCAAAATACTACTTTAAATGCTAATATCTCTAAATTTATTTCAGTAAAAAATATAAAAACTTGATATTAATTAAGTATATATCGAGACTAACAAGATCCCACGTTACTACATTTATCCTTATGTATATACCACAAAAGAAGGTAAAATGAGATTGTATGAATAGTGTAGAATGTCAAAGAAGGTTGCAATAGATGTGGAACGGATGTAGTACTTTTTATACTTACTCCATTAAAAACTAGTTCGAACAAGTATGTTGACACACTACTTGGAGAAGTAAGTTATTGAGTGGTTATTAATTATTACAATATTCAGAAGATAAATATACAGGAGTTGGTGGATTCTTTAATAATGATTTAGAGAAAAAGGGAGTACATTGTTTGTTAATAGAGAAAAAAGAGTTAGAAAGAACATATTAGATGTAAAGGGTAGGAGATAAAGATAAAAATTAAATTACTTTTATTTCTTTGTAATTTACACACTTTGACTTTGACACCTTTCAATGAGTAACTTTGATGGTCAAAATCAACGAACATCTTATTATATATTGGAGCACGTGTTGTAACCTAGTGCGTGTCAACCTATTTTCCACATTGACTTGTCGTCATTGTATCTCACCTTATGCGTTGGTTCATGTCATACTCCAACAGTCTCTAAATACTGATTTGAAATTTTTTAAAAATGATATTCAAATCTCTGAACCATTCTTTTTAAAGAGACAACTTTACAATTATATCACATACGTTATAATTATCAAAGTCCACATTTTAAGTACCGTTAAATACTCTATCTAAACTGTCTCACCTTATAATATAACATAAAATAAGAAATGAACTTGTAATATTCATTGTTTCCTTCTTGCATCCAAATTTAACATAACAAAATATACTCGGAGCATTGCTAAAGCCAAAAGGCTAGTTAACCATATAGACAAGAAAATTAATCTAATTTGGGACCCGTGATAAATATGGAAAGTTTTACTTTTTTACCACTCATAAATTCATGGGAAGCAGAAGGTTGACACGAGGTTATGGGAATCCGAGTCAAAATCTAAAAGAAAAACGCATCCACGGCCCACGGCCCACGGGGGAAGAGTTGCGTTCTCTTTAAGGAACTTCATCTTCTCACGTGCTACTTCCTCTTTCAACCCTTTTCCTACTTTGTTTCTGTGTCCCTCATTTTTTTTATATTCTTTTTTCATTTCTAAACAAATTAGACTAAAGCTCGTCATTAGCAACGTAAGCTAAGATTCTTTTCAACTTTAAGTTTCATTTCTCCTTCCTATCCTAAATTATTTGTCTTATTTATATACCGTATGTTTTATGGTTTTTACCAAAGAAGTGAACAAGAAAAGAAGAGTATGATAGACATAAACAAAAAAATTAAATGTTCTTTGTATAGAAATAATTACTCTGAACTAAGCTGAAATGTAATAGTATAGATTATGTGCAAGACTAAACTGAAATGAACGAATCAAAAATAAGTTGATAGAACATACTCATTTATGCATCGGTACGACGACAAAAGTAATAAAAAGACTCAATTAGAAAATAGAATAAATGTCCTAACTGATTTCAGGCTTCAAACAAAAGAGCTAACGAAATGTACATCTAATTGGAACGGGTCAACTATAAAAAACTTTTTGAAGATTAAGGAGTAGTTTTTTTTGGTTCGGCGTGCAGGAGCAAAAAAGGTAAAATAATACTTCCTCCGTTCTTTAATACTCGCATCATTGAAACATTTTACGCAACACAATGCACAATTTAGATGTTAAATATCTTTAATTATACACAATAAAAAATTATTCAATTTAGATTTTAATAATCTATACATTGAGACGAATCTAACAAGATCCCACATGACTATATTTTTTCTTACGTATAAGACACTATTAATTTAAGTAGAAATGTGCGAATAGTGTGAAAGATAGAAATGGTGCGACTATTAAAAAACGGAGGAAATAATTCTCTCTAAAAGTTTTTGAGACTGCAAAGAATATTCAAATCAACTATACTATCCCTCACATAAATAACTTTAGTTACATGTTAATAAACATTATATACACATTAGCGAGATTTCCCACTTCTCTCTTTAGTCCGGCATTAAAGCTTGAATAATTTAAAATTACACTTCTAGAAGATATAACAATTTAACTTTTTTGTAAAAAAAAAAACAATTTAACTTTTATACTATTTACGTATCTCGTTCTCATTTTCATCATGTAATGTAGTCATTGGATTGATTTTTTATACTACCTCCGTTCCATATGTATTGCAACATAGGGAGTTTTACGTCTCCCAACGCACTACTTTAGACGCTAATATCTCTAATTTTATTTAAGTAAAAATTATAAAAAATAGATATTAATTAAGCATATATCGAGACGAATCTAACAAGATCCCACATGTCTATATTTATCCTAGTGTATAAATCACAAAAGAGGGTCAAAGAGTAGTGTATAAATAGTGCAAAATGTCAAAGGTTGTAATACCTATGGAACGGAAGTAGTAATTTTTATTGATAGATAATTAAAATATTATTGGTCAAAAATTATACGCCTAAACTATTGCAGCTAATTTAAAATAGAGGAGGAAGGGTAAATCTCTTGTAAGGGAAAAAAAACTTTATCCTTTTCTTATTGGACTTTATAATCCATTAGTTAATTAATCAATTGAAGGCCGCATTATTTGAGTTGGGTTGGAGAGCTAATGGCCACAACACATATCCACTTGCAGATACAGCCAAGTGTCTCATTTGGTTTCTGTATATGTGACACGTAGTCATCCATTACTGCTCTTTTTTTGCCCTTTCCTCTCTATTTTATTCTTTAACTTATGGATTAAAATAAAGCAAAATTGTAAATAACCTCTAGTATAATGATACACTTATTTCCGATCAAAAAAAATAATACACTTATTTTAAATTAATTATCATATTTTCATTTATGTCTAAATGCCACCTTTTCTCTCCTCAATCTTATCAATTATCTATATGTTAATAGAATTTCCTGACGTAGTTAAGTATGAGGCCCAAGTTCTTACTAAATTATCCTATCTCCCTTCAAAATTTCATTAATTATCTTACTAATTTATAGTATGACCTGTCAAATTATGATTAACATTTTAAAATTCTTTTTTCCAGTTTTACAATTTTTTATTTTCGGTATTTTTGATATATGATAATATTTAATTGCGTTTCTAATACTAAAGACGATGTTTTTTCGAAAAATGGGTCGTGCATCCTTTAGAGGCACAAATTTCGGCAATCCCTATTAAACGGGTACCTACTAGTCTGATTTTTAGGCATGTATGTCTAAAAGTCCTTTTTCAAAAAAACATTGTATTCCGTCCCAAAAGGTCGTCTCGAACTACATGCCTGAAAACCTGGCTTGTAGGTACTTGTTTCGTAGGGATTCTAGAAATTCGTGTCCATCATGGCCTTACGGCGGTGTCCGTTTTAAAAAAAATGTCGTGGTCCGTCCGAAAAAGTGGTTTCGTAGGGAGTCTCGATATTCGTGGCCATAAGGGCATACGGCGGTGTCCGTTTTTCGAAAAACCATTGTGTTTCATCCAAAAAAGTTGTCTCAAACTACGTGTCAGAAAATCAAGCTCGTAGGCACTTGTTTCGAGGAATTCTCAAAATTTGTGCCCACAGAGGGTGTATGGCGGTGTCCTTTTTCGCAAAAGCATCATGTTCCGTACGAAAAAGGTAGTTTCCAAGTGCGTGCTCGAAAAACCGACATGTAGAAACTCATTTTGTAAGGAACCTTGAAGTTCGTACCTTAAAGGACATATATGACGGTGTTCGTTTTTCAAAAAACGTCGCCTTTAGTATTAAAAACGTGATTGTATATCCCGTTAAATAAAATAAATACCTCCCCTCAATCAAAACAAAAAATATAAATACGTCCTCGACGAATTTTTACTAAGAAGGAAAAAATGTAGGTTTAGAAGGGACGTCGATGATGTAGCGTAGACTACCTCAAGCTTTACTTACTAGCTCTATATGTATGTGATGCGTGACAAAACATATAAATTTTCTTTTTCAAATTTAAAACTGTAAAAACTATTAATTATAGAGAGATAATTGTGTCGCCTAATTAGGATTTATTTTTTAAAATATCATTGATTTTTGGTGCTACTCCTCTTCCCTTATAAAATAAAGGTCTGCAATTGAAGATATTAAAACTCAAAGTTGTACGCTAGAGACAATTTTTTCTGCAAATATTATCCTTCCAACCAAAGGAAACATAAAGAAGATTCTCAAAACTTTATGGTAATATCAAGTTAAATAACTCATATGTATAGTATTGAAGGATATTGTCCTTTGACCAATAAGTGTAATAATAATCTAAATATAAATGGATAACTCAATATGATAAGGTGACTTTAACGTTCTACTAGAACCTAATTATACTTTGCTAGACTAATAAAGATACTAATATTAATTGGGTCCTGGAAGACCACACATCGTAACAAGGGTTGATCGAGTATTACCAAAACCCCTTTTATGGGTGGGTTGGCCTGTTATGGGGGGTATGAAGAGGATTAGTTTTGCGCTTTGTTAGTCTTGGAATTTTATGACATCATGAGCTTAATGTGATCTTTCCCTAAATACTTATGTATAATGTCTAGAGGTTACAAAAGAGTATTATTCTCTCAAGAAAACATGATTTTTAGAGCTCTTAGTCTTCCTCCTTATTCAACTTTGTTCATTGACTTATTATTGTTCGTGAACTAATACTAGAGGAACGACACTTACTGTTCTCAAAGGATCTCCACTAGAAGGCATGCAGCACAAGGAAATCACACATCAAAAGTATAATTTATCTAAACATTTTGATGCATGTTAGTTTATAGAATTTGGTCTTAGTAGATTTAAGTATATGATGCTTGGAATTTTCGCTTTAAATATCTATATTCCTACAAGTATAAAAATATCAATATTACAATCAACTAATGTAATCAATGGATTCGTTCATTTCAATCTATAATAGCGAAATTCCCATTGGTGGCGCTTAGGTTTTTGAAATTTCTAGTGGTGGAAATATTCGAAAAACATTCTCATTGGTAACCATGCTTTACAATTTTTCCCCCAAAAATAGCCTTAATAAAGAATACTTTTTTTAATTGATCGTTAACTAGTCAAATATAATCCTTCACACAAATCAAGACTTTTACTTACACGCAAAAAGAAGGCATTTCGGATCATTCTTTGCCATTTTGACCTCAAAATCAATCTATAAGGGCTAAAATTGACCCTACAAACTTAAACCAAGTAATTTTCTTAGTATGTAAAGTATGACCTTCCCTAGCACGCAAAATAAGACATTGTTTTACATGCAAAATGAGACGATTCTGGTCGATTTTTGTTAATTTCGATCTTAATATTGTCCCTTAAGAACTAATCTGACCCCTGAAATGTAAAAATACCAATAATTGGACAGATAAACCGAAGTGCAAGCAAACCAATAACCTCATTAAAGCTATTTTTGGGAATAATATGTAAAAAAATATTGTGTACGCATGGTCTATCCAACCAATGTAAAAATTAGTTTTTATCCCGTTTATAAAATAGCTAATTTATTTTGATCTTTTGATACTATTCACACATCCTACTTTGACTACTTTATTTGACTAATACATACTTCTATTAGAATCTTCTTACTTTCCGTTTCTGCGGCCCAACTATCTTCCTACTTGTATTTTAATGCTTCAATGACAAGAGTTTATTCTCTTTTTAGACTATCTTAGGGCTTGTATTCTTCAACTTATATTCAATTCAATTCTGCTTAATTAGTTTTATTTCAGCTTAATTAGATTCGATTCAATCCTAATCCTGTCAATACTTTTACTCTTACATATTAATATTCCTTTCAATTCAGTTCAATTAAACTATTTTACATTAAAAAGAAAATACCCTTACTCTATTTGTTAGACCCACATAATTGTCCATAATCCCACAATCATATCCCCTCTCTTGTTCAATTTAAGACTAGTGACTAACCTATACACTCTTTCCCCTCTTTGTTTTGGTTTATATACGAACAATAAGCATGAAGATCTTTGAAAATAAAGCGAGTACAAACACTTGTTATTATCAAAAATGTATGGATTTGTGTTTAATCTTAACATAGTATTATCAAAATGTGATTTTTATACATAACTTTTGTTAATATAGTTAAGGAAATATATGCTCAGAGTTGTTCATTGGAAACATAAAAATCAAAGTGAAGGTGAGGAAGTCATATTTTGGAGTCCGGATCATCTATCTCACATAGTGTCCTATTTGGTATCTCATTTTCTATTATTTTGTCCTCATAACTTAATTAAAATAATTTTTTTGTTTATTTTGTACATTCTAGAAAATAATATTCACTCATTAAATTAAAGAGCAAAAAGGAAATAAATTGTTTTTGCCCTTTATTTTACTAAGCGAAGTTAGTTTTTTTTCTATATTTTTACGTTTTAGGAGGCTTTACTAGTTGGAGAATGTATAAAATAAACAAAAAAATTATTTTATTTAAGTTATGGGACAAAATAATAGAAAATGGGACACTAAATGAAACACTATGTTGGATAGATGATCCGTACTCCATATTTTGTTGCTCCTTCTATCGCTTAAAATATGCAATATTTTCCTTTTTGAAATATTCTTTAAATAATGTATTATTTCTTTATATATTACATGGTCTTAATCACTATTAGGGGTGTGCACAAACCGGTTCGGACCTGATTTTGGACCGGAATCATACCAGACTGGGTATGGACCGGACCGACTTATTCAGGTCCTGTCTTCGGTCCATAAAAAATAGCTATTCAGGGTTTTCGGTCCGGTCTGGTTAAAAATCTGCTTAGCACGTAGGATTGTGACTTTGTGACACGTGATACATTCACTATATTCTTATACTGAATGAAGTTGGCCATTGGCCTCATTGTTCTTTTTAATTCACTACACTCAATCTAATATTAAAACTACTGTCAAATATAAAGGCAGTGTTTGCCAATTGGCTGATGATTGTTGGCTTTTCATAGTAACTAATTTGACCGAGTATTTTTTTTACTATTCCGCCTACAAAAACCAAAAGCCAAAATAAAGGGCTAAATTAGATGCGGAGGGATTGTTACAAAAGTTTAGAAAGGGGGATCTGAATTTTTGGATTCCATTGTGATGGACTGATGGTGATGTTCAATTCGTAGCATATGTATGTATGGTGGATTTTTTGGATTCCATTGTGATGGACTGATGGTGATGTTCAATTCGTAGCATATGTATGTATGGTGGATTTTTTACTAGTACTCTTTTTCACATCATAACAAAGTTTTAAAAAGATTAAAAAAAGAAGACATGAAATGCAATTGAAAGTGCAAAATTACTTTTACCCTTTTAAGAGGGTTGATAACATTACTTTGCTTTTTTTCTGAAAGTCGAAATACAAACTCTGGAAATTTTCGTGTTGATCCAGGTGATCCAATCACCCAATTGGAGGTTCACTTTTACACGTTTCTTAGCAAACTCCTCTGGTCTGGCCCTCCCATCCCGAAAGCTCAGGCAAAATATGGAAAAAGCTAATTAGTGAAGAGACCTACCAAAAAAGCCTTTCTAGTACTTTTTGGGCCCTATTAAAATCCTCATCTTTCTTTGTAAATAAAGATACATTTTCTTCTTCTATTTTAATTATTACTTCCTTATAATTGCTATCAAATTAATAATATTTACTGAATTTGACTAAGGTTTAACTCTAAATATTTATATAAGCACCCTCAGTAGTACCTAAACAAAATAGGCCTAAAAATCCAAAACAGAATATAAGGTAACGAGACCCCATACTTGATTATTCGAACCAGCATAAAATTCAAGGTATATTCATTAGGAAATTATATTTACGACAAAATGTAGAGTTATACTATATTGCTATTTCAACAACATTCAAATAGGATTGTGAAACCAAGCAAACTTTAGCCTACTAGTAAGGATATGAATTTAAGTTTATGGGATCAAATTCCACTAGGGATATTTGGAGTGGAGAATTTTCTCTACTCCCAAATATCTGTCTCACAAATACTAGACCAATAAATTGAGTTAATTAGGATATGATCAAATTGTGTGAACTTTTTTTTATATCTAATACGAGAGAGAATATAGTTATGAGAAGTGTAAAGTTAAGAAGAGTGTGTGAAAGTGGGTCTTTTGTTGTTAATCTAATAGGAAAGGGAATATAGTTACGAGATAGTGTAAAATCATATGGGTTTAACAAGTGGGGTAGAGTAGGTGGAAATGAAACATTGTTTGTCATTAAAAAAATTAAGATTAAGAAGATTGATATGTGCAATTCTTAGGGTTATATGTTGTATATAAACATTATTTACGTTGCATAAAATGATTTAAAGTTGGAAATTTAATTCTAAATCATGCGGTGTTATTAATAATTTGCTTAAAATATCTTTTCCAAAATGTCATCCATTCAGACCCTCATCAAGGTTACAAGAGTTAATTTTCTGGTTTCCCATGTCACCATCAGAAAGCAATCAAGAATAACCAAAGTTTCAATTTTGTGAATTAAAAAACCCTCCTTTTTTCTTTCAAGAATTTAATGGGAGTACCTTGTACGAACACTAATTTATTATGATGGTCAGAACCAAGCCATCTCGGCAAGTTGCACCCAACTTACCAATTTAATTTGTCATGAATCATGCTTTGTTAGTATGTCACAGTTTTGGTCACCCAAATTCCAAGATCTTATGATCCTAAATAATTGACACCTGAAAAAGGGGTGGGCAAAAGGAAGAAGAAGAAAATTCCCAAGAGTTTATGCAATTCAAATCAAATTTGGCAATTTATAATGTATTCTATAATGTACTTAAATTTATACAAGTTCTGGTCTTTTGAATTATATTAAATCAAGAAAATTGTGAAAAAGAACTCGTATTTTCAAAACGCATATCTCCTAATTTTAATCACAAATTTTTAGAGAACTTCGTAACAGACAAACAAGAAAATAATGAGATCGTCTCTTGAGAATAAACAATTCTATGTACTCCAAGTTTTGACTTATAAGTGTTGACAAAATTGATTCATCTCTGTCAAACTTGCATGATTACGGCCATGGGCTTTTTTTAAAATAAAAAAAAGCTTCTAGGCGTACATAATTGCATCCGATTGACACTTCATGTGAATCAACAAACAGATGGATTGTGCATTGGGCCTGATTTATTAGTGGGCTAAAGGCCATTCAACCAACATTCCTCACATTGTCAAAATGGTCCCAATGCGGCTATGCCACTCGTATAACTTGTCTTTAAAATGGGCCCAAAAGCTTTATGGAAAATTATGGTTTTGGTACTTTGACCTAAGCATTTAAAATATCTAGGTATATCTATCTGAAGCTTTTTTCTATTACAACTTTTACCTTATCTGCCTATATGGTGTACAATGAGAAAGTTTTAAATGAGCAAATCAGTAAAAATTATGCAAAAGTTTTAAATGTGCAAATCAACAAAAATAATTCTTGGATGTAGAATGTTCATCCTGCACCTCACGATGAATGAACTCGTTTTTATTGGAGAATTTCAAATACTTAAATCAACAACGGTAAACTGTCAGTTTCAGAAATTAGCCCTCAATAAAAGTTCCAAATTTAATCAGGGCAAGAGACCACCTAATAATAATGTTAAAATTAGGTAGGCCCAAACCCAATAAAATTAAGCAGGCCCAACAGCCCACCTACTCTCTCCTTTCCAAACCGATGCTTCCATTATTCTTGCGTCAGTTTACTTTATTTGGCACCAGTTTACTCTTTTTTGGCACCAATTTACTCTCTTTTGGCACCAATTTAATTTCTTTTGCCACCTGTTTAATTTATTTTATGGCCATTTTATTTCTTTTGACACCACTTTAATATCTTTTGACACTAGTTTAATTTCTTTTGGCCCAGTTTAACTGAAAATGAGGAAGATGACGTATCGGAGGAGAATAGGAGATGAATAGGTTCAAATACTTTGAGCTTTGTAAATTTATTTGAGCCTAAACTGGCTAATTTTAATATTAAAATTAGGCATCTCTTTAGATAATTTGTGAAATTTAATTAGGATTGACTAACAAAGATCATCATTAAATATTTTATATTTGGATACATAAAGATCTTCTTTTTGCCCCTCCCCTGTGATTCAAGGGCTCAATTATTTAGAATTTTTAAGATCTTGTAAATTTGGCGACTAAAACATTGACAAATTAATTAATTAAGCATGATTCATGACGCCTAGGAGATGGAGTACTATTAGGCTATTAGCATGTGCACATGTGCGTCCAAGTGCACTTGTAGAGATGGTTGATTTTAACCACCACAATCCACAATCAATTGAAAAAAGATACTTTCTACCTTTTTATTGGCTACACTTTCTAAACACGAATTATTAGGTAAATTTTGGTGTGTGAGTAAAAGTGCGTAAGAAGAAGTTATAGTAGAGAAATGGAGAGAAAAAATTACTAAAAAGGAAATAAAGGAGAAGTTTTACTTTTAAACTTCCTAAGATGGAAAGTGTAGTCAATAAAAAAAACGTTGGAAGTACTTCAAAACACAACCCACACAATAGTCAATACTTATGTGATATCAAAAATTATTAAAAAAGACGGTATAACTTTGTATTAAAATTAGACTAATTTAATTTCATCACTTTATTCAAAAAGCCTATCAAATTATTCAAAAAGGTATGTCATTGTCTCCTTTCTATTAGGTTTGGGTTATTCTCTAATTTTAAATTAAAATTAGGCGGTTTTCTACAAGACCAACTCATGTGATATATGCCCCACTAGAAATAATAATTGCACAACTTTTATCTTGAGGATATGAAAAGTTAATGGATTTGGATTTTGAGACGTATAACGATATTTTGGAAAAGTGAAATTTGAAAGCTTAACGAGAGGGTTGGTTTTGTAAAAGTACATAACACAGATGTTTGCAATTATGATTTATTTGACAAAAATAACATAGGTGTTTCAATATGAAACGTTATCACTTATAGTGTGGTAGACTGGTAGATTGCTGGTGGGATACGTGTAGTCCAATCTTCCATCGCAATGGCGGCCTACAAAACAAACACTATTATCGAAGGTTTGTCTGAACTATGTCTCTTCGATGCCTAAATCAGCTCCGGAATCACAAGCGCAAGCCTCAATAATTGAGTTGGAGTGTAAGTATGTGTAATTTGAAGTATTTATATGAACGTACCTTACTCATGTGTGGATATGAGTATTTATAAGGTGGATTTTGCGCCAATGGTGACTCTAGGCTTATTTTTGGACCTTTTGAATATGAGCTTATTTACTAAGCTTTTGGGTCCTTTCTAAGCCAAAGGTCAGATGACATTATTTAACTTCGAGAGGATCTGCTTAGTGGGTTCTCCCAGCCAGTTTTGCTATAGTGTTCTACTCATGAAATTTTGTGGGAAATACCTTAATACAATAGGTAAACAACTGATGCCATGGGCAAGAAAGAGGCTCATAGATTTATATTGTTGTTCAGTCTTTTTCTTAGTTTTATGCCCTGTTTAGTTCACCTTATTTTTATTGAACATAACTTATTTTTACTGAACTGAACTTATTTTTACTAATTCATGTTATTTTTTCTTCTTTGCGCTACTGATTTTTACTGAACTAAACTTATTTTTACTGAATTGAACTTATTTTTGCTGAACTGAACTTAATTTTAGGCCCCGTTCAGAAATGAACTTATTTTTACTTAATTTTACTAAACTGAACTTTTTTTTACTGATTCATGTTATTTTTTCTTCTTTGCACTACTGATTTTTACTAATCTAAACTAATTTTTACTGAACTAGAATTATTTTTGCTGAACTGTACTTTATTTTAGGCCTCGTTCAGTTCACCTTATTTTAACATAACTGAACTTATTTTTTTACTAATTAATGTTATTTTTTCTTCTTTGACTGCTGATTTTTACTGAATCGAACTTATTTTTGCTGAATTGAACTTAATTTTAGGCCCCGTTCAATTCACCTTATTTTTACTGAATTGAATTTTTTTTTACTAAATTGAACTTATTTTTACTGAATTGAACTTATTTTTACTAAACTGAACTTATTTCAACTGAACTGAACTTATTTTTACTGAACTGAACTTATTTTTACTGATTTATTCTGTTTTTTCTTCTTGGCGCTACTAATTTTTACTAAACTGGGCTTATTTTTACTAAATTGAACTTATTTTTACTGAACTGAACTTATATTTGCTGAATTAAACTAATTTTTATTGAATATTATTATTTTAAGGTAAACTGAACACGGCCTTACTGAACTGAACTTATTTTTACTAAGCTAAACTTATTTTTACTGATTATTATTATTTTAAGGTGAACTGAACAGGGCCTTAGTTATATTGATTCATATTGATATTAGTATGGTCAAACCCTCATTCTTTTTTTATAGTAATGTTGGATCATTTCTTTTCCAATTTGTGAAATAGCCGATTTGTTCTTTCTTGGAAGCGCGAGCTGTTGTGATAGTTTTTTAAAAACTTGATACCAAATCATAAACAAACATGTTAATCGGATGCTTGTTCTCTGAGATGTTGTTGGACAAAGGGACTTTCTCGCCTATTTGTCTTTAATTTTTTAGACCAATGAGTTTATGAAATCCTCCTTTTTTTAATTAAAGTGTCCTTTATATATCGTGAAATCCGATTACTTTTTTCTTTCTTTGTAGAATTACTTTTTTCCAGGTCGCTTGACGAAGCTCACATAAAAATATAACAATATCAAATATCGTAGACCATGGTAGAACAAGCAACACGAATAAGCCAATCAATAAGTCCCCTTGAGTGGCTTGAGCATTTTCTTGTTCAACCTCGGACGTTATGAATTTGTCATTAAATTTAGTTTTTCCATCTCTCCTATTTTCTTTAAGGAGGACTTTGTTTGTATGAAAACATTGAGCACACTTTGCTATTAGTTTCTAATAAAGAAAATAGTATTTTGTAATGAACACTTTGTTTTAGAATGAACGATAGGGAGATATGGTAGTCTTTATGATAGAAATAAATTCCTTTGTGGAGCCGTCTCTCCTCTCTCCCCCCCTTTAAAAAATTCTTCTTTCTCATTTAAAGACTATCATACTCCCTCCGTCCCTTAATAAACTTCTCATTTCTCTCTAAATGTTTGTTCCAAATAAACTTCTCATCTTTCCAAGTAGTAAGATTGTCATAATAAAATAACTTACTTTTACACATGAGACCACATTTTATGTCACTAGAAACAAAAACAATACTCTTAAAAGTCAACAACGATCATTATTTATTAGTAAAAAATCATAGAGGACTTACTACCAACTACTTTCTTAAATTGTGTGCATTGGAGAAATGAGAAGTTTATTGTGGGACAGAGGGATTATTTCATTATTTATAATGGTAAGCTTCATTTCCTTGTTATTTGAAATTCTTTTTCTAAGAGTCTTTTCTTCCATACATATATAAAATTTCTAATCATTTAGAGAACGATGAATAACAATTTCACAATAGTATATTATGGTTTTTATAGTGATTATCAGTCCTGTGTTTGTAGTCTGTAAAATCAAGATTAATTTCCCCCTCCTAAACTTTACTATTGAGCAAGAATCCATTTGTGTTGTATATATGAAGACAACAATCCGAGCATACACCAAAATGTTAAATTTATATTTTCGGATTCATACTTTTCTCACAGAAGATTTATTTTGTTTTTTTAGTTTTGCTTCCATTCTTATTGAAAATTTATTATAGATAGTGTTTTACCCGCTTTGAGCGCTCTTTAAAATAAGTTCTTTTAAAGTATAGGACAAGGGATACGGGCTTGTATCTAGAACTTCTGAGGCCTAAGACGAACTTTTGTAGCCTTAGGAAATGACCTTATTGCTTACTACTAAATCTGTCAAACAGATCGGTCGGGTTGGGTTAAGGTAAAATAATTTCGGGTTCGAGACAATTTAGGTCAGTCAACTTTTGGGTTCGGGTTCGGGTCCACCAATGCTTGTTCAAGACCCATTGTCTGGGTTCGAGTTAACCCTACAGGTTACAGAATTGCATAACACTCTTCGTAGTTCCCATATTCTCATAATTTATACAACTTTTAAAAATATATAAATTGTAAAATGTGTGCATTAAAATACCTACTATAATAAATACAATGATTTATAATCAATTTTACATATAAAATCACTTCAAAATATACTACAACCAAATCGATCAAAAAAAGTTCACAAAATTAATTTATCAACTAAAATATTATGTTTTTCAAGCCGCTTAGGGTCATAGGTTCAGTCGGTTTCGACCTAATTTTTCCAGGTTATGCAGGTTCGATTAAAATCAGGTTCAGTCAAACCCTAACTAGATTCAAATTCGTCCTCCAATATTTTGTTCAAAATCCAATATTTTCAAATCACGCGATCTAAAATCTGGTCGACTTTTGACACGTCTACTTATTGCTACTGCCATAGTTAGAGCTGCCAATCTCTGACACGACACGACAACACAACCGAAACCAACACGAATACAAATTGATTGAGAGAAAACATGAACACGAACACGACCCAACACGACACGAAACCAACACGAACACGACCCATTTAGATCAATTTGCCATATTATTCAAGTATCTTATGTTTTACCTAGTTTTTGATAAATTTTATCAATAACACGAAATAAACACGAGACCAAACACGAACACGACACGACACGTTTTACACCTCTAGCCATAGTACTTTACACGCCCCACGACAAGGGATGAAAAGGTAAACTCCATTTCTCACATAAATCTAATAAGTGCAACCAATGGTCGTTTTATTGGACAGTACATGCACTGCATACACGTTCATCCGAAGGTGTCATGCACGGTGCACCACATATGCATGGTGCCGTATCATGGCATATATGTACAAGAGAAGCTCTGTACTCATGGAAGTTTTGATAAGAAAAGAGATGCGAGAAACATACGAGTGTGTACTTATCCTTGTACAAACGTTACAATGAAAATAACGATGGAAGAACTTTTGGAAGTGTGTAGAGGGACTCTAAACGTGTAAGAATGGATTATAAGACAAAATTTACGCCCCTAATTTTAGGAATGGTGATAGTCTACAAATTCTATTTTCACTCTTTTAAACAGTTAAACTCTATCCTATTGTAATAATAAGTTAAGCATTTCGAACTATTATTTTAAGTGAAGAGATAAAGGATTTAATTTTAAGAGAATTATTTTTATAATTTACAAATTGGGTAGTTGGATAATGGTAAAAGGCTTAATTATATTTTCAAATTCAGACCTCATCCAAGACCTACATAAATTATTGATATCTCAAAATTTTAAAACAGAATTATTCATAATTCACACAAGAGGTATTAGGTCATACGCGTCTGACCATAACATTTGGTCGGACGACTTTCAGTTGGTTTCAATTTTTTCAGTTGGTTTCAATTTTTTTCCAGTTGGTTTCAATTTCATTTCAGTTGGTTTCAATTTTTTTTCGGTTTGTCTTTTAAGTTCACTTAGTTATCTTATTGTTTCATTTACATGTTTTATTCTAACTGAAAACAGAACTTAGATAAATGAAATAAAATAAGTTTTAAATGAAAGCAAATTAGTTTTCAGTTACTTATATTATCCTTTCACTTAGTTTTCTTATTCTTTCATTTAACAACTAACTAAAACATACCTCTAACTGAAAAGAGAATAAAAGCAAATGAAAAAATGAGTAACTAAAACATACCTTCATCATCTTTTCTTCCTCCATTTCTTCATCTGAATCTTCATCTTCCATCCCGTACTTGTTCTCTATCTTCCTTCCCAAACCCATCATCTGATTCTGCTTCCTCAAATCCGAGCAACACCAGTGGCCAACACCATAGGTAAGGCCTCATTGTTCTTCTCTTGTTGATTTTCGAGTGGATTGAATTGGTATAAAACGAGACTGATTTCTTCGTTCCTTTTCATTTAGTTTCCGGCGCTTCCCCGCCACTTCTGTAGCGTTTTTCGACGGTCCATACTCCTCAATCCTCGCCAATAATTTTGAGTAAGAAGACCCACACCCTGTTTGCGGTTGAGAGTCGCCGGAGAAGTTGAGATTCCCCGGAGATCAGTCGGATGGCGGTGGCTGCGGTTCCGTCTGACAGTAAGATTGGGTCAGACGGTCAGACCCAATACTTTCACAATAAGATATCATCATATACTCATAGTGTCTCTGCTTTCCCGGTCACTAATCAAACCAAGCTTCCTTAATCATGGATAACCTTCAAATTGCAATGATTTTACTATCTATTGAGGTGACCACAAGCATTTTTTGTTTGGTTGCCTTCAATTCCTATGAGAAATCAAAATTCACATGAATTGTATTTTGTGCTTGTTATTTGGTTGTCTCAAATTTGATAAACTGGAGGCAATACAACTTCTTAGGAATTCGCATTGCCTACAATATGGGGAAATTATCTTACCAAGCCCCTTGGTAATTGAAATTTCCCATGATTTGCAAATTCCCACATGAACAACTAAAAACTTTTGGCAAATCATGGGAAATGAAATGTAAGAATTAAATTCCTATGAACTACAAGTTCCTATAGGAATTTAATTCCCATGGCAACCAATCAATACCTTATTGTTTTCATTTTCATGGAGTATATTATGCATTCTTCTATCGTGCGACCTGAAATGTTTTCAATGCAAATATTTAATCTTGTTGAGAAGGTGCTCACTTTCATATGTTGGTTTTGATGCAAAATTTAGTTACTCTCTCCATAACGAATTATTTACAACAATTCGTATTATTTGTGAGTAAATATTCCATTGTGTAACTCATTATGGATGGAGTACATATAGATACAATAATTGTTGAAGTTTTTGAAAAATTACAACTTCAGACTCATCTTGCGTCAAAGTCTTCCTGTAGATCCTATATATGTGGATAAGAATCTAAAAGTTTAGAGACTTTCTTTTGCCAGAGGTGTTCCGATCTGCATTGTCCATAAAAATTTAGAACCTCCCTGTGTATATAGATAGAATATAGTGTAGGAACTATGACTAGTAGAATAATTGATTTATCTGTAGAATTGTCGTGGGGGAAGACGGTCATAAGTAGGAAAAATGGGGAAGTGGCAACGACGGTAACGGGGAGGTGAAAAAAGTCAGGAGAGAAAAAGGAAACCGAGTGACTAATTTTAGCAATTACTTACAAAACTGGTCACATGTTTTTCCGTAAAAAAAATAGTTAAGTTATTTCCCATGGCCCAGCCCTGCACAGGTAGGCGGCACGCATATGCGGTAATTAGCCCAAGCCTAAACACAAAAGCTTCTCAAATAACCAACTCAATAAATAGAAGGAAGAATACTTGTAATAAACACTACTAATCTACTATTACCTTTTAGTCTTTCTATAAAGAACTCCTAACCTTTTACATTCTTTTGAAAGAACTGAGAATTTCTCACAAAATTTATACCAAGACTTATAAACTCCAATATATAGGGCGACCTGAAAAGAAAGCAATAGAATATAGATAAAAGATCTAACTAGACTCTTTTTTTTTTTGAAAAGAGATACCACGGTTATATCATATCAAACTCCGCCAAAGCCAAATAACTTTGCGGGAAATTATCCGTACAAATCAAATCATCCCCAATAGCAATATCCCTTCTAGCAATAAGATGAGCTACCGTATTCCCACGCCGTTTGACATGAGTACACAAAAAATGGTCAAAATGTAATCTCAACATAGCTAAATGCTCATAGAATAAATAGATTGGGGAATGTCCCTGGTGCTTGTTGTTAATGGCATTAACCACTGACAAAGCATCACCTTCAAGAATGATGTGATGAAATCCCAGCCTCCTCGCCACATCAACACCATAACAAGCTGCCCCCGCTTCCACCATGTTAGCTGCCCATCTCCCAGCCACCCTCTTCGATGCCACAGCAACAATAACTCCACCAGAATCCCGCACCACCACGCCAAAAGCAACAGCCCCCCCTTCCTCACATCGAGCATCAAAATTCACTTTCAACCACCCAGCTGGTGGTGGACTCCAACTCCCTGCACCATTACTACTTGCATATGCACCACACCCAAACACCCTACTTGCATATTCCATATACTCTTCAGTCAAATGTACAAAGCCTCTCGCCATGTGCACCGCATCCGGGGTTGAGCTCTCAAAAATATGCTCATTTCTACAAGCCCACACAGCCCACATTAGTGAAAGGCATTTTCTCCAATCATCATTACTCATTTTAGAATGCAGCCACCAAATTTTCTCAGAGATAGAATCATTAGGACTCTCATTAATGACTTCAGTTAGACCACTACTTTCCCAAATAGCCACTGCATACTTACAGTCAAACAAAGCATGAGTGATAGACTCAACATTAGCATCACAGATTTGGCATCGAGAATCAACACAAATGTGTCTATAAAAAAGTCTTTCCTTCACCGCGAGATGACCCCGACAAGCCCTCCATATGAAGTGTTTTAATTTTGGCGGACCATCTACACCCCAAACACATTTCCATAGCTCTGCATTTTCCTCATTGTGTTGTCGCCACCTATCAATGTGACCCATCCTCGCCAACCAATATCCAGTACGCACACTATACTCTCCATTTGTTGTCAAGCTCCAGTAGCGTCGGTCCCTCGGTAACCCAGACATAATAGGTATCTCCTGTACAGCTTCAGAATCCCTGTCATTTAACATGCCCCTCACAGCCTCCATATTCCACTCCCCTCTATCATAGTCAATAAGCTCGGACACCAACGTGTCCGGGTCACAATTAATATTTGGGGACGGAATACCTGTAGGCAGCCATGAATCATCCCAGACCTTGATATTTTGTCCATTACCCACCCGCCATTTTAGACCGTCTAACAAAAGGGCTTTTGCTCCCCCACAAGATCTAACTAGACTCTACTTAAACCATCATTGCCATATCCAATTCACTATCCAATTAGTAATGGCAATTCAAAAATTAAAGATTTAAAGTACATTCTTTAAGTTTTGGGGTAACACAACACAAGTACACATTGCATTCACCAAAAGTACTCTCTCGTCATGTCCTTTCCTCGTTAATCCACCACTATGCACCATCAATGGTGCTGAGTTACGTGGCAAACAGCCACACCTTTTTCTCTATTCAAGACTTTAAGCTTTGTCCTTCAAAACAAAAAAGTGTACTCATCCTATAGTTTAACAACTGGACACCAATTACAAATGCACATAAAACAAACTAAACAAGTCTATTTAAGTACTAATTAAGGATCCGTTCTTTTCAACTTATTTTTGTTTATCTGAATTTATCTGAACTTATCTAAATTTATCTTAACTTATCTGAACTTATCTTAACTTATCTTAACTTATCTTAACTTATCTTAACTTATCTTAACTTATTAGACCTTATTTAACCATATTCTTATTATTATTATTATTTATTATTATTATTATTATTATTATTATTATTATTATTATTATTTATTATTATCATTATTTATTATTATAATTATTTATTATTATTATCATTATTTATACTATTACCATTATAATTATTATCATTCTTATCGCTAATATAATAATAATTACCCTGTTATAACTATTTTTCTTATTATTTTAATTTTTATTATCATTAATACTACTACCATTATATTATTATTATTATTCAAATTATTATATTATTACTATTATATTACTATTATTATCTATTATTATTGGTCTATAAGTCATTATATATTGTTATTGTTATTATTAATTATAAATTTCTACAGAGGTAAACTTAAAAGATGCATATCAATAGCTTCAAGAACAACTACCAACTACAATAGTTTAGTGTTCATTTATAAACGACAATCCATAAAAGTAGATATCCCTTATTCATGTAGACGAATAAAATTCTCAAGCGTACAACAAGCAACGATGATAACCCAATGAGTATAATAATAATAAATTTTATATAATAAATAATAATAATAAAAAAATAAAAATAATAATAATAATGTTGTTATATAAAAAATATATAAGAACCTTATTAGACCTTATTAGAACTTATTAGACCTTATTAGAACTTATTAGATCTTATTCGACCTTATTAGACCTTATTCGACCTTATTAGACCTTATATGAACTTATATGAACTTATATGAACTTATAAGGACTGAAAATAAGTTGAAAAGAACAGACCCTAAATTTCAGTTAGTTAACCAAAGTGATACTCCCTACTTTTTTCGATTTAAATGAGTTGTAAAATGGCCAAAACACAAGTTTGGGAAGAAAAAAATGGAGAAATATACATGAGTTGGTTTACTATAAGACGGTCTTAGATTAAGCTTAACCTCAGACCAGCCCAATAAGCCTTAGAGAGGCCCATAACACGCACCACATGCTAAGCAGCCCAGCCAAGTTGATTTTTTTAACTTTTCGACCCAAAACCTTAACTTTTGCGTTTTTTTTAATTTTTTGCATTAAAACCTTAACTCTTGCATAAAAATCCGTAACTAATATCATATGTGTAATCGATATCCTACACTCCATTAGCCCTATTAGTTATGGATTTTTATGCAAAAGTTAAAGTTTTAGGTTGAAAAGTTAAAAAAACGTAAAAGTTAAGGTTTTAGGTTGAAAAGTTAAAAAATCAATTTTTCTGGGCTCCTTAGCGCGTGTCACGCAAAATTGGGCTTTTCATTGGCTTATTGAGCTGGTCTTACATTAAGCTTAATGTAAGACCGTCTTTTATAAGACTTTGCCTATAAAGAAACCATATAATCAAGAGAGATAGAGAGAACAATTATTTAAATTCTTATAAGAAAAAATAAGTTTAAATAAAAATTAGTGAGTTTAGATAATTTTAATAAAGTTTTTTTTGTTTTTGAATAAATTTAGATAAGTGATGATGAATTGAAAAGAACACAAGTACTATTAAAACCTGTTCTTTTAGAATGAATTAATGTAAATTAATCTTTGTTTAATTTACTTAAATTAAATCAAGTCAAGATAGAAAATTCAATTTAATTAAGTTTAATTCAGTCTAATCCAATTTAATTTAATCAAGTCAAATTAATTTAAGTTGAGCTTCCATTAATCCAAATTAGAATAGATTTTTTTAAAAAGTAAGAAAAAACAAGAAAGAAAAATAGTTTTAGAAACCCCTCCACACAACAAAAAAAATTCCCCCAACAGAACTGAAGAGAGAAAAAAAATATGAGCTGATTGAGCTCGTACTGAATGCAGTGGGGGCGGAACTTTACAAGGTAGTACACAGCCCGTACGTATCAACAAAAAATGTCAAAAACATAAGAACCGCACATGTGTCGAATCCTGATTAGTATTCATCAATCAAACAGCCATCCGTCAAAAGTGCGAAACCCAACACCCCGACCATTTCATATTTCACATGTCCTCTCTCCTTTTCTCTCTCCTCCTTTTTGTTTTTTCCTTATTTTTATTGATTTTTTTGGCAAATGCTTTCTCAATAGTTTTTATAGACCACGACAACCGTTAAACTTTATTTTCAAAATAATTTTGGATCGACTAAAATCAATTATTATAAGTATAAAGTTGTTATAAAAGAAATAATATAGACAAGCGTGACAAAAATATTATAAAGGTTTTAAGTTTTAATAGTTATTTTACAGTTGGTAAAAGGTACACCTTGGTGTACGTACCTCTACGTAAACCAAATGAGTATGAGTTGGTCAAAATGAGTACGAAGCAAAATGAGTATGAGTTGGTCAAAATGAGTACGAAGCAAAATGAGTATGAGTATGTCAAAATGAGTACGAAGCAAAATGAGTATGAATATTCAAAATGAGTACGAATTACCTAAATGAGTATGAAGCCAAATGAGTATAAGGTTTTTTCTATGAGTTTTCAAAATGAGTATGACTTTGCCAAATGAGTATGAGTTAGGCTTAAGAGAAATTACTAATGAGTATGACTTAGCCTAATGAGAATTTTTCAAATGAGAATGAGTTTTTCTTCTCAAACCTAGATTCCTATTTCAATAATATCCAAATGAGTATAAGTTTTTCAAATGAGTATGCGTTATCTAAATGAGTATGAAGTCAAATAAGTAGTCAAATGAGTATGAGTTTGTCAAGTGAGCATGAGTTGGGTTGAGGTTATTTATTTGATTTTTTAATTATGATATCTCTTGATTTATAAAATAAGCATATATACTCTTTTGAGTTTATGTACCCATTAATTAAACATACTAAAATGATTATATAAAAATATCCAAATGAGTATGAATGTTGTTCAAATGAGTATGAGTTGAGTTGACGTTTTATTTAATTTTTAATTAGAATATCTCTTGATTTAAAAAATAGGCATAATATTAAAAATATGCAATTATAAGTTGGAGAGCGGAGTCGAACCGCCAACCTCCTGTACACTCATACGCGTGCCTAACCACTGAGATATAAGCTTTTTTGTGATACATTGGGCGCGCAACTTGTATATATTACAACTACTCGGGTGTACCTACCGCAAGGTACACCCAGGTGTACGCAATTACGTGGTATAAAAAGTTTGATAAATGATTTTTGAGTAACATCTAGATTTTCAACCAAAAGTAATAAGTTAGAGTCAATTCGTTATTATTTTATGATTTTAGGATGATAAGTAGTCCCTCCGTCTCATATTACATAATAAAGTTTGACTAACACAGAGTTTTAGGAGTGTTATTTGACTAACTTATTTTATTGAAAATAGTTGGTTATTGATATTTGTTTTAGTACATAAAATACATGTTGGTGTGGCATATCATAGGGGTTTGGAATTGGTGGAGTTGTTAAATTAATTATATGTAGTACCCATTAATTGTTAAAAAGCTAATATTTTTATTGTATTCTCATGCCATTTATAAAAGTGTATTAATTAATATGGAACGGACGAATAAAGGAGTGTATCATCTAAAATGGGACGGAGGGAATATGATATAAACAATATTACAACTTAAATTGGTCATACTGATAGTAATCATACTTATTTTGAAAACTGCCAATAAATGGAATATACTTTTTCTGGTTTTCATATTTTGGTTTTTGTTATGAAATATTATGGTGGATGTTTATTAGGAGATAATATTATGTATAATAGTTGTCGTGTACTCTCATTGCAATTATGCCATTTATTCCCCAAACAAGTCAACTACATATTGTATTATATATACACCGTTCTGTGGAATAAGAGATGACACGACTATTCTCCCCTATGACTCTCTGTCTCTTTAATCTTAATTTCGTAACACGTTATCAGCACCATTTCCTACCAATCTCACTTATCTTGTAGTTTGTACGAGGGAAATCTTGAACTTCTCTTTGGCTTTTCCTCTCTCGAGATCTGAGAACCCCTATTCCCCTACAACTCTTTACCTCCCTAACCATTAAATCATAAATTTTTTTAAAACAGAATAAGATAACGAATATACCCTACTTTTACATGTTACCTATAAACTTGTAAGTTTTACTTACTTTTAATTCTGAACAACTAGCGCAAGCAACCGCTTTTACCAAATACTCTTATAAACAATCAATAATCAATCAAATAAGCTCTTATAAACAATCTGTCAAACCAGTCATCACAAAAAAGCCACTCGCCAACAATAACCCCCAAAATTACCAAAAACACCCTCATTATCTTTTTCCAAAAGAAAAGCCACCCTATAAAACCAACCATTTCTCTTCAAACTTCAGTTATCACCATCAACCTTCAACCCCCACCACACAAACCTCTCTCAAATCATCCCCAAAAATCATCTCAAATCCTCAAACTCATCATCAAATCAAATCCAATCAACAATGGGAGTAGAAAAGAAACAAATCCAAAACCCCAAACGACTAATCTTCACATACGGCACACTCAAAAAAGGTTTCTCAAACCACAAACTCATGGAAGAACTCACTGCATCAGGAGACTCCACCTTCATCGGCGCGTTTCGCACAGCGGAACGATATCCATTAGTATGCGGACCATACAGAGTCCCTTTCCTATTAAATCTCCCTGGTGAAGGAGATTATGTATGGGGAGAAGTTTATATGGTGACGGAAAATGGACTCAACCTCTTAGATGAATTAGAAGGCATTAGTCGCGGCCATTATCAGCGTTTACCGGTTAAAATAGCGGATTTGCCAGCGGATCTGGTGTTTGATGCGGCGGAAGCGTATTATGCTCACGCTTCTTATGGTTATCAGATGTGGAAGAGGAATGGGGAAGAAGGTTATGTGAATTATACTCATAAAGAAGCGATTGGTTATGTTAAGCGTCAAGATCGTCCTCAACATCTTACTTTTTTGGATCATATTTCTAATTTTCTTTCTTCTCCTTCTTCTGCTTGTTAGATTATGATGGTAGGCAAATAAAATAAGTTCATGTTTTTTTCTTCTAATTTGGAGTATTTGCTGTCCTCATGTGAATGTTAAGCAATGATTCTTGTATTGCATTTTTCGTGCATTGTCATAATCTTATTAGAAGTATCATTATGTTTGCATATACAAATAATTATGTAGTGTTAAAAAAAAAAAACTAGTTAGTGACCTTGGACGATACTTTGAGTTGTTATGTGCCTGATTGATTTATAACTTTTGTCATTAGTGATAATGGGGTGTTTGGCAATTGGTTGTCGGCTGGTGCTTGGTGGTTTTATATGTTGGCTGGTTTAAACCGCTATTTTTAGTAGTTTGTTTGATCGACTGTATAATTATTGGCTGTTAAAAAGTGTTTGACAAAATTGGTTGTTATTGCTGTTTAGTACAAAATGATAACAAAAGTCAAAAGCCAACCACACAAGTTGGTTAAAGTAGCTTTTGGCTGGAAAGCTAGTTTTGCAGTCATTGCAAAAGCCAGTTACAAAGCATTTGTTGGCTATTTGACCAAACAAAAGTCGAAAGACAAAACCAATTAAAAAATTACCAAAAAGCCATTTTCCAAATACATCCAATATCAAATTAGTATAAAAAGAGTTTGGCTTAACAATGAATGCCTCATCTTCATATCGTGTATACCAAGTAGTACTTAGTCTGATGGTAAGAAGAGCACTTTTTCAATTTTAAGATTGGGGGTTCAATTTCTATTAAGAGCATTTTGACGATAGGGATTCCTTTTACTCTTCCCCACTACTTTCAAGTGTCTGGCCCGTTAGGACCCAAGCAGGGTTCGAACGCTTCTTCTTACCAAAAAAAAAAGCTTCATATCGTGTATTTGATTGTAATTTAATTCTTTATTTTATTAAAACTCTTTAATGCTATCTTTATTTGAGTTAAAGAACCAGGAAAAAAAGTGTATTTGAGTTGCTAACTAAGCTTTTAGTTAAGGTTGTAAATTTGTAATGCTAATGAAGGAAAAGTGCCACTTTCTTTTATTCTATTAGCTTTCTTAACTTCAAAACACTGTCTAGCGTAAAGGTGTTAAAAACAGACACGACCCGCTAACTCGACACGAAATCGACCCGTTATTAGCGGGTTTGGGTCGAAGGCGTTGACTCGTTTAAGTACACGTGTTGATACGACACGACACGCTTAATAAACGGGTCGGGTCAGGGTTGGAGGTGAACTAAGCGGGTTGACACGACAACAAATTACTCATTTTTCAATTTTTGTATGTAAAAACAATATGACACGCCAACACGACCCCAACTCGACACGGAATAAACGGATTTGGGTCAAAGCTCTTTGATATGTTTAAGTAAACAGGTTGACACGACACGACACGTTTATTAAACGGGTCGGATTAGAGTTGAGGGGGTTTAACCCGTTTATGTAAGCGGGTGACACGAATATGACACGACACGACACGTTTACCAGGTCTAGTCTAGCGTTATCATCTCCAAAATGCAAATCCGACATTTGGCCGGTCTTCCACCAATGGTACCACATTCATTTAATCCAGCAATAATCCCACCTTTGACACCTATATTCTCTCAATGGTCCCTCACCTGTTGGTGACCTACAATTACAGGTAAACTCTCTTAAATACGTGATTAATAGCTAATTAAATATAATTTAAACCTAAATTCTTAATTAACCACTAATTAAGTATAATTTATAAATTAACTTTAAAATTTTTTTAAAAAAAGAACTCCCCCCACCCCCACCCCCTCACCCCCGCCAACCAATCTCCCTCACCTCAACCACCACCCCTCCCACAACCCCCGCCTCTGCCACCCTTTCCCTTCCCTTCCCCCGCCTCTGCCACCCTTCCCCTCCCCCTTTCCCGCCTCTGCCACCCTTCCCCTCCGCCGAATTACAGGTAAGAGCATAAGTCCATAAACGGTAATTTTTGAGTTGTCGCGCACGAGCTCCGATGTCGATCTTTTTATGTTGACGGCGGAAGGCAGCGGTGGGGAAGGCGGAGAGAGAGAGAGAGAGGAGGAGATGCAGTGGTGGAGATGATGGAGAGGAGAGAGGAGGAGATGCGGTGGTGGAGATGATGGAGAGGAGAGAAAGAGAGGAGGAGATGCGGTGGTGGTGGATGAGAAATGGTGGCAAAGGCGGGGGAGGGGAAGGGAGGGGGTAGTTTCCAAGGTGTGGGGTGGCGGTTTTAGGGGAGGGGAGGGTTTTTGGGGTGGGGCAGCTATGTAATGGGGGAGGGGGAGGGTGGCAGGGGAAGGGGAGGGGAGTGGAGGGGTGGCAGTAATGGGGGAAGGGGGTTTAAAGTTTTTTTGCGGTCAAACAGGTTGCCATCATCATGTACCATTGAGAGAATATGAGTGTCAAAGGTGAGATTATTGCTGGATTAACTGAAGGTGGTACCATTGGTGGAAGACTGGCCAAAGATCGGATTATTCTTATCAATTTTTCCTTAAAACAATAAGATTGGACTTATTATTAGAGTGAAGATTTGGTTGTATGTATCAACAAAATAGTGATTATTATAGCAAATACTCTATGATCACATTCTTATAATTGCTACTTCCAACCAATCCCTTCTCATAATGCAACTACAACTTATAGTATACACTATACACCAGAGTGTTAAAAGGACAAATATGCAACACAAGTAAGTTGTGAAAAGATATCCATTATGCTTATAGAGCATCTGCATATTCACGGGGCTCCCTATAATAGTATAATATATCTTTCCTCACCTTATTCATCCACATAACTTTTCCATCTGCCTTTTCATTTCACAAACATACCCGCATGCATGAGGTTTTCCATTTACCTTCTCTCCTATATTCTCATACCCCACCATCTTTTCTCTTTCTTATTTTCCATACACGTGTCAGAAACTGGTTAAATGTTAATATGGGAAGGTCTCTTATAGAAGGGACACCTCAAGTTAAGGGGAGGGTCCTCTACTCATAGGACTCCTTTTCTAAAAAGGGAGAGTGTAAAAGAAGGTTTTTTTATAACCATGACTGATGCTCTTATGAAATTATGATACAATTAGATAGTCAGGGTGTACTACTATTACAATTCACAACGGACAAGATAGTAACAACCTAACCACCAACAAATTGACACAAAGATTTTTTTTTTTTTTTTTTTTGTAGATTTAACATGGTGTATATTCAATATCTAAATGTAGATTTATAAGAGCTTATAGAATAACACAACAAATTAGGATGATAATAATTATACATTTGGTCAAATATACTTGGCCTCTAGAATCTTATGTATATTCTTCCTAGGAATGAAGACTCTAACTCCCCCCACCCACCATACCAGGTCAACATAACATTTTACTTTTCTTGAAAGAGATTCCTTCTTTGCAACTAGGCAAAAAGAGATTCCTTCTAAGTTTTGCACCGTACCTTTGACTATACCATTCATATTCCAAATTCATATAGTAGATACCCAAATAAAACACCTCTTTTCTACTCTATGCTTCTTTTGTTTATTTGGTTTTAATGTTTTGAACTTCGATACTAATGTGTAGTTTCTAATTATTTTTCAATTCCATTATTTTGATTTTTATATTAGTCGAGGCTTCGAATACTAAATTTGAATAAAAGATCCTTATCAATATATAAATAGAATAATGAGTAATTAAAATATTGCTTGATTCATCTCAATATAATATTATTTGAAGTTTATTGTTCTTGTAAAACTTGTTATTATTAATTAATTAAAGATACTATTGGTCAAAGATGTGCATTAACATATATAAAACCTCATGATGCAATGGAAAAAAGTGAACTAATTTTGACCAATATTGTAGGACTAACACACAAAACATATTTAATTTTTATATATCTATCTCAATGTATATTATGCAAACACTAGCATTTATAAATTTAATAACATACAGTTAGAAATATTAATCGTCAAAATAGTACTTCTATTTTAATGGCAAAATTTTGATTTCTGCCATCATTCACAAATTACGCTTTCACCTTATTTTATTGGTTATAGATAGGAAAATAACATATCATCTCGGCTCTTGTTTTATTAATCTCAATGAGTATTTTCAAATTCAATTTCTTTTTTGTATATATCTTACTCATATGAAATAAGAGATACTAACATCAAAGAAGTGCATTGGCAAGCATGAACGTTTTAAGTGTCCTTATGGAAATAGGAAAATTCTCCTTGGTGGTCCTTAGATTTCAGAAATTACTAGAGGTGGAAATTCAAGAAAAAAATTCCCATTGATAGCCCTATATTACAAATTATTTCCTAGCATAGTCTTAATGAGGTGGTGGTTCCGTTAGTGATCTCTAAATACTTAGGTTTGGTTTGCGGCTTTGCGCACACTCAGTTTATATGTCTGAAATTGTTCATTTTACATTTTGGGGGTCAATTTAGTCCTTGAGGTCACAACTAACAAAAAATGACCAGAATCATCTCAAAATTACGTGAAAAAAGAGCGTCTCATTTTCCATGCCAGGAAATATCATACTTTTCATACCCAAAAAAAGTACTTGGTTTAAGTTTAGAGGTCAATTCAGCCTCTAAGGGTCGATTTTGAGGTCGAAAATGACAAAAAAAGACCCAAAATACCTTCTTTTGCGCACGAGTAATTGTCTTGATTTGCATGAAGGATTGAATTTGGCTTTTGACTTTCAACTAACGGATTATTCTTATTTAGGCTATGTTTGAGAACAAATTTAGGCAATAGCCCAAACCCAATATTAAAAATAGAACAAACCATCTTTCTGGAAACAGTAACTAGTTTAATCCATTTCCTTACCTGTTTAATTCATTTCGTGACCTATTTAATGTTATCAACAATAATCACAACATGTTTATCTATTCAGTGATTAGTTTAATTCAATTGATAAATTTGATATTATTTTTTTAAAAAAATTATTCTAGTTCGAGATCAAAAGTGAAATAAAGAAAGAAAAAAAGAATAACTAGGTTGGTGCGAAATATTTGGAAATAGTGTTGAGTAGAGTTAGAATATAATGGAATGGCTTGTTAAAGAATGTAGGTTGAGGTTGGTTAATTTATACTCCCTCCGTCTCAATATAATGTTCTCATTTTTCTTTTTGAGCTGTTTCAAAAAGTTCTTCCCACTTTGAATCTTTTCCATTTTAAGAATATTTATTTTCCCATCTTACCCTTTGACAACCAATTATTTACTACACTTTTTTACTTTTTGTCTTACACATGGCACACTTTAGAATATTTCATTTTTCAATCACCCACTTTTCTTTCTTTCTATTACTTTTTTAAAAGCAAAAAGGTACTAAAGTACACTTTATACAATATAAAATTAAAAAGATTCACATCCACCTCAATTTACATTGGTTTTCCCCCATATTCCAAATGGGAATATCAAATTGAGACGGAGGAAGTATTAAAATTAAACCCTCTATTAATAATTTGTGCCTACCATGTTGTATGCTATTTACTTAATTTGTTCATGATAATACATATCATACATTGATGCCTTCAGGGCTTTGATATATACACCTTCAATCGTCATTGTTTTAAAACTCAATTGATAAAAATTTGTTGGGATCAACTATAATGATGTACTACTTTAATACCACTATTGAAAGGACCAACTCTTCTAAATTCTAGCTACACATATCTGACCAAAAAAAACTTGGAAAGTGGCAACACCAAGTTCACTACACACATAAAATAAAATTTAAAATTATTAGTGTACTCAAACACCATTCTTCTGGGTTGCAAATTGCAATCATGAAAATTCAATTTGGTTTGATTCGATTCGGTTGAAAAGGGTCTAATAACATCATCCAGATCCACAAATTAGTTAAGAATATTCTACATGTTTGGCACTATTATATCAAATTGAAAAAAATAGAAGTATAGCCTATCCTAAAAGCAAAGTATGGAAAGATAGATAAATGATTTTATGTATTACATTGTTAAAAATTTATTTCATTTTCTAAGTAAATAAATATCATTTCATTATCCATGCATAATAATTTCATACTAAAGGAATTCAAACACCGATAAAATTTTAACCTAAACCTAGTTCCCTTCCAATCAACCAAGTACCAACTAGCATCTAACTAGTTGATCTTGGCATAGTAATTTCTGACTTTGATTCTTTACTATGGCTGGGGTTTGATTGGGTGCTTATTTGATTAATGGATTGAGTTCAAAATTTGTTTTCCGATCAATTTTGTGTTAAGCTATAATTGTGTCAAATTAATGGAAAGCGTAATACAATTACAATATATGACAATTGTGTTAATTTGGGTTGAAATCAAAAGCATGGAATAGATTGCCAACTCTAAAATCGATCCCAATCGTTGGAAATATTTGTCACCAAAAAACAGTAGCAACCAGCCAACCACCCTTCCAACAAAAGAATCAGATTAATACAAACTCCTATAGGCTTCAACATACATTTGATTACCAAAATAACAAAAAAAAAAAAGGAAGATGACGCTAAGTAATAGAGGTACTGCCACATAAATTAAATAATTGAAGACAATTTGCAATTAGGTAGGGATGATTCTGAATCTTTATAATATATTAATATGCATAGATTATATAGTCCAATCAAATCTTATATATGTATGTGTCTGTGTTATTATAGTGTGAATGAGAATGACATTAGGAATCTAAATTATAATTAAATGCTATTTAATAATTAGTGAGTTCCCTTTCAAAAATGATGGCCACAGAATCCAAATAGGAGCAATGACATAAAGAGGCATGAACCTCTCAATATCCCAAAAGACTTTGATCTTCCACTCCTCCGCGCAACGCCCATTGCCACATTGTGGACTCTTCTCTTTAAACTATTGAAAGTTCAGTTGCATTTGTTTTCTTTTAAAAAAAAAATCGGAGCGATGTTCAATCATTTAGATGAAATTGTACCAAATGGAAACACCAAAATATCCCGATGTAATATCAGGTTATATTATGCATGCGTTGTATGTTTAAAAGATGGTAGTGTATCATCAATAACCTTATATATTATTTACAACGACCCTTTACTATATTAGTAATGGAACGTCAATTATATATTTTGAGATGGTGTCGATTCATAACTTGTGATTAGAACGTGAGAGTTGTACTACTAAGCTCGTAAATGATTCTTAATTACACTCAATATTTTCTAGTGGAATTGGTTTATTAAAGGTGATTTTCAACTTAATCAAATAAATAATGTTTGAAGTTAATAAGTGATCATAGATTTAATTTTAGGAGAACGATATACGTAGCCGTTAGACTATGTATAAGAAATTAAAAGATGAAAGATTGAACATTAAGTAAAATAACACCAAATAACATGTAATTTTAACATAAATTTTATACTTAATACCATTTTATAAAATATATTATGGCTACATTCATAACACTTAAACCAATCCTCCTTCCTTTTTGCACTATCACTATTGCATCACCTTTTTTAACGCCACCTAAACTCATACAAGCATCCCTTAACAAGAACAATCAATTTTAGATTACAATCTCATCTTAGCCACTGGGAAGCTCGAGTATAGCATTAGATGCACGTAATGTGTATGGGAGCGGTTAAAAGATTAATTAGTGAAAAGGGTAACTATTGAATCACTAAAGTAGTTAGAATTTTTTTCCCTTTTTCCCTTTTTCTTTTTTGGTGTCCACCCCGTTTTTCATCCTTTATCGAGCTTCAGAATAAATCCAATTTCTGCTACCTAGTGTTAAATTACGCACTAACATTACAAAAGTTATTAAAAAAGGTCGTCTAACTTTATATTGAAATTAGACTAACTTAATCTCATCACTTATTCAAAAAGGTACTTCATTCTCTTCTTTCTATTGGACTTGGGTTGTTGCCTGGTTTTAAATCAAAACTAAGCGATCTCTTATATGACCAACTCCTAAAATTGAAACTTCATTAGTTAGTGTAAAACCAATAACAATATCAGATATCTTATTAATTGTCTATCTATAGTGATTCGATCACCCAATAAGTAAGCATAAAACTATTCTCAATTTTACAAACTTAAATACATAAGAATTCACGAGATTTATTTAAACTTGCTCCATTAAAGGTCTCCTCATAAGCATTGACTCGACCTTTGCACGCTATAAACCTTGAATTAGATGTACCATTTACCAATAGTCAAACACTCAAACTTATGATACAGTTTTTCATGTTTGCTTGGCTTTTGTCCAACCTCACTAGGGTCCCACAGATTTTATTTATTTTTTCAAAAATATAATCTCATTTATAAGTATGAGATTATATTAAGGTAAGAAGAATAATTATCTGGGTTGCTCTTGCATAGGACCCCCACTCAGAGGCCCATTACAAGCCATAACCCCAACCCTCTCCCCCCAAATCCAAAGCAAATACTTGAGGTAAAAATTGATTCCTAGACCAAGCTAGAGAAGATGGAAAGGCTCACCACAGATATGAGTTAGAAATTTCGAATACAAAAGACTTCATGTATTATTGTATTAATTGGGTATTATCGTATATTACTCACTTCCAATGAACTCATGTCCTTAATCAAAGACGATTGATTCCAAATATAGGGGTAGTTTCTGGGCTGATTGGCCATTAAGCGAGCTAATAACTCTTCAAACCAAGTTTTATTTGTCAGGATCACTTTGATTCAAGGACATGAGTTATGGCTTTCAAATGGGATTCATTTGTTACTCTCGTGAGAAATTGAGAACCTTGCAACGTTAGCTTACCATTAGCTTTAGTTAGGAATACAATGAGCGTTTTATCCACTAGTACTAGTACTCACAATAGCCTAACTTCAGTAAGTTACAACTTGGCATCGTGGATTTGTGGTTTTAAACTTTAGCCTTATTTTGGCCTAACTGACCTAAGTATTTTCGATACCATCTATATTAAGCTATCGAGTACAGGCACCCCGTGATCTAGCCAAGGCCACAACACTTATCTTGCTCACCTGGAACCATCAAATGAGCCCACGGGTTAATTTTAAAAACAGCCTTGGTGTACACTTAACCTAACTCCTCATTATAGCTTTTGTCACGGACAAGGCACTCCGGTATGGAACAATTGCTCGAATGCTTAACCTCAACCTCTGAGCCTAGTTCGTCAAAGTTATGAATCAATTTTATACAATGATCCATCTCAAGTAATTTTATCCTCAATTTGCAAAAAAAAAAAAGTCTTTTAGCATCCCACAATCCCACCTTTGAATGCTGAGTATATGAATCCTGACAACAATGTCACTCTTCCACATACTATAATACATCACGTAATTTACTCATTTGTAAAGAATAAACTAGAAACAACTAACAAGTTACTTACCTTGTAGGGTATAAATTTACCTACTTGCCCTTACTGAGGGATGAAAGAGATGAAGAAGTATGGGCATTACAGTATTTTACAGGGAAAGTAATTAAGTATTCCTCCACAGAAGGGATTTACAGTGTCAAAGAAGGCATGAGTTTCTTGTGCAGTCGCCGTGCCACTTCCAACTTCCAAGGGGTACCCTTATTCATTTAGTACAGGAGAAAGATGAGCACTTGAGCAGTTAAGCCCGACAAAGAGCAATACATTGTCAAGACATCATTGAAAGCGAACCCTTCTCTCATAAAACAGTTAGGCGCCCTCTTAATATTACAACAAAGCTGCTATATCTTTAACATGCCACCGTGCAAGACATAATCGGCTCAAGTACTAGATTCCGACTGTTCTCTATAACTAATCATGTACAACAACGATTTGGAACTTTCTCCTTTCCCCCCTCTCCAAAAAGAAGTCACAACAGGACCCTCTTCTTTAAGATGTGAATTTTGTAAGGGAAAGAATGGCAGGACACTCAAACCTTCCTCAGTTACTCATCTCCACAATCACTTGCTTCCTTGAGGTGTTGTTGAGTCCTACAACAAATACAAATGGGATAAGATATGGAAACTCCGTAACCTAAGGAAAATAAGTTGCATAAAGACCTAGACTTTATTAAAAGATATTCTAACCACAAATTTTCGTGCTACCAAGAAGGCAAGACTTCTCATCCCGCTTTTCAAATTCCTTTGGGGAATAAATCTTACTCCCTCTGTTTTTTTTCCCACTTGTTCCACTTTGACTTTTAACGCACAACTTTGTCCCTTGTTATCTTTAATTCTCTATTAGTAAAACTTGAAGAAAGTTGAATTATTTATAAAATACAAGATAAATGATACTTCCTTCGTTTCGCAATACTCGCAACGCTTTCCTTTTATGAAAATTTCACAATACTTGCAACCAAACTCTATTTGGCAAGTTTTTGTATTTTCAATTACCATTATACCCTTACTTTCTTACCCATATCACCTTACACACTAATTACCCAACCCCATTTACTTACCCACTAATTACCCCAATTACTAACCCGAGACCTGACCACCCACCCACCCTCACTTTCTCTCCTCACCCCCTTCCCTTCCAATGAAACAACCCACTCACTCCTCCGCGGCTTCGCCTGCGTCCATTGAAACCACCACCATCCCATTCCATCCACGCCCCTCTCTCTCCTCACTCCCTCCTCCCTTTCGTCCAAGACCACCACATAATCAATCGCCTTTGAAGACGGGAGAGCAAAGACCACCAAGGAAGATTGAACGACCGGCGACAATGTAGTCAATTTAGTGCCGGAAAATCGGTTTAACTTTCTCAGATCTTGGCCGTTTCCATCGCCTCTGACAAGTCCATTTACGGTTTAGATTTTGTTTATTTAAGTTTTCAAAAATCCAATAATTGTGATTCATGAATCCAAGAGGCTAAAAAGTGAAGTGGAGATTTGATTTCTGGGTTGTAATTTTCTTTTTTGGTAATGATTTTGGTGGGTTTTTAGTTATTTGTTGTCAAATTGTTAATTTTATTTTTGTTAAGAGTGTGTTTTTTACAAATTTATCCAATATCATTGTGGTGGTTGGGCTGCCGGTGGTGGTGCTTTTTGGGTTGGGGGAGCTGCGCTAGTGTTGGTGGTGGTGGCGTGATTGGGCTACAGCTGTGTTGGTGGTGCAGCTGGTTTGCTAGCGTTACTGTTGGTGAGGTTGGGTTGCTCGCAGCACCACTGGTGCAGTGGGGTTGCTCGCAGCACTGTTGGCGGTGGACTTGTGGTGGGGACTGGGGAGCAGATTAGTAATGGGTAATATGTGCTGATTACTTTTTGATGAATTGGCTTTGTTAAGCACATGGGTACTTTTGCCAAATCACACACTCTCTTTCCTCCTCCTTGGTTTATGTGCATTCTACTTGGTTGCGAGTATTGCGAAACGGAGGAAGTATTATATTTTATATGATAACATTTATTTAAATACTAGTAAAATATAGGTCAAAGTAGAATACGTGAATCTTGCAGAACGCCACCAGTCCACCAACTTGATCGCTTTTGCTCTCATGCAATCTAGTGTTAGTAGAAGTATCTCCTAATGATGAAGTGATTTTTTACAGTTTCTTAAAGAACGGATTCATGCCCTTATTGAAATCATATCTTTTATCAAAGCGGTGTACATTAGCAAATAACTTGGCCGCAAAGGAGCCAAGAAGCCTTCATCAAACTACCTACATCAGTGTTGGTCCCAAGCCCACAAGGAGTAAGCTCACAAGGATAGAACTACAATCATGGGAGGCGATGGCCATACTAAGGTGATAAAAAATCAGAAGCTACAGAGTTGAACTAGTGTCTCTATTTAACTTCCCCTTTTTGCAGATTATTAGAATGATTTTGACCGGTTAACTACTTCTCAAATTCCCAATTATTAAAGGCTCCACTAATTAATGGATCACCAACCCCATTTGCAAAAAAATCATCTTCTATCCAACTACCGAGATAAGAGAGTAATCGCCAAGCTAATGGGATGGTTGAATTGCTATCCTGTAGCTTGGAAGCAAATTCCAGACCTTCCAGTGGAGGAAGCCTGATTGCTTATATGATTGAACTAAGAATAATCAAAAGCAACATAAGAAACACTGAAGACATATATGATTCAAATAATCTACTTCCACAATGATTTTAGCATGTCATACCATACGAGAGTATTCATCATACATCCAGTGATCCAGGTGTACCATGATGCACCAAAGACTATTTTTCGCTCATTGCTCATTTGGACATCTCCAAATTAGCAAAAATTAGACTTCCAATGAGCAATGAGCAAAAAGAATAGCCTTGGGTACACCATGCTCATGGTATACCCTGGTGTATAATAAAAGTTGTACATACCAAAGAGAAGTGTGACCTATGCCAAGACCATTGCAGGTGAGTATCATTCCTTTGAACCTGGAAAGATATTCCTGCATTCAGGATGAATCCATGAATTAGTCATGACAGAATCTGTTTTCATGGGCAAGTATAACTCACGCAAAAAGTCTTTTAACACAGGAAGCTTATAATTTCTTTTAGTTTTAAAGAATAAAGATCTAATAACTCTTACCCTGAGAGAATACTTATCGATCTCATAATTTCCACTTAGATCATATTCAAGTCGTGTTGTAGGATCACTCAGCACTGCCAACCACAACAAAAGTTAAGAACCAAGCTCAAGGACAGGCAACACACTAAAATGAGTCAAGATAAAGAATTGGAAGTTCAATAGAAGTCAAGCAAAAACATTCTACCATGATTCATGAACATTTCTAGTACAAGAAGTTTGAAAACTCATGACCGATTATAATAGATAGGCACAATGACCAATCTAAGGAAGCCAAGAGTAGCTTCCTGTTTTTACTTTTTACAAGAATTGTGATTGACCAAATAAGGTACTCTCTCGCGTAAACGTCGAGAAATGAGCTAATAACACAGTCAAGTCCAAACTTGAATTACAGGGTTCATTCCAAGTCCATCTTGAAATTTGGACTAGCATAAAGAGTACCTCTATAAGCTTCGTTAATTTCTTGAAATTTGCCAGTAATAGTATCATCGCCCTTATGCTTGTCAGGATGCCATTTCTATGAAACCAAAGTTGAGTGAAATGTGAGCATAACATACAGCCATAAGTTGCATAAAAATAAGTGCATAAGCATAACAATGAGAAGTCAAGTATTACGCAATCAACAGGGCCATCTTAATTCTTAAAAAAGCAGATGATACTCACCAAAGCAAGCTTTCGATAACTTAATCTTATAGTCTCATCCGTTGCATCATAATCAACTTCCAATATCTTGTAATAATCCTATAGCATAGTGAATTCCAATCAGACCACATCACACAGCAACAACAACGCTAAGAGAAAAGGTGACAAATTAATGCAGGCTCTTATCCACATTGAAATCAAAAGAAAGACATTTGTATTAGGTCAAAATGGAAGAAATCATAATGTCTCATCAAACAACTCGGTATAAGAAAGATTCACAAATCACAATCCACCGAGTGCTGCGTTTTCAAAAACTCTCCACTATATGATATTCGAAATTATTTGTCCACTTTAATCACAAACTATTATCCACACAGAGGCAAAGAAGCCATGTAGTTGGTCTAAGTGCGAATCTCTCTAGGTGTGGTTCTTGGGGATCGGGTTTCCCTTATCCTTCCCCCCACTTCCAAGGGCCTGCAAATCTGGCTGGTTGTAACAATGCCCTAGTAAGTTCTATACAATTCTACACAAAAATTTGCACACTACATGTATTTACATGATGATTCTAACCTCTTCGAGGTTCGGTCCAGTACAGTCTTTCTCCTTACCAACCCAAAAAAAGTAATTATCCACACTCAGAGACGAAGCTACCAGTTTGTGCTGCATTGACCATGTTTTCTAAACAACTAGCTATTCAGAAATGCAAAAGTAGGGCAAACCCTTACTCCACCCTAATTCTGAACTACTTAATTACACATTCTTAAGCTAATTCAAGAACAACCCAGATCAAATTAACATTAAAAATTGAAACTTGATGTAAACAACAACATAAAAATGAAGAATTCGCAGTATAATTTCATGAAATCGAATAAAAAGCAAGAATATTGAATCAGAGAAACAATTACTGAAATCAAAAATGGGAAAAAAAGGTGGAATTGGAATTTGTACCTTGCAAGTGGTGGTGGTGATAGCGTGATCATTGTCTTCCATCTGATGCTGAGATAGTGAAATATATTGCAGTTCTTATCTTTACATGCTTCATTTGAGAATTTTGCTGCAATTAAAATGTTATTATTATTGGAATAGATTCTTTGAAAAAGAAAAGTAGAAATGAATGAAGGAAATTAGGTTTTGAAAGGGGAAGGATGAGGGAGAAATGCAGGCATTTCTGTGGGTTGGGTGGGTTGATTGGTGGTATTGTAGCGGGTGATGGTGAAGACAAACGAGGTTGAGGGCTTCTTATTCTTCTCCATTTACATTTTGGTGTTGCAGCTTCATTATCCTCTGTGCACGTGCGGTGCACGTTGCTTCAATGATGATATTACGGAGCGTTTTCGGCACTAGAGGAGGTAGAGGTAGAGGTAGCGGTCGAGGTAGATGTAGTTATTAGTGTTTATGATAGGTTAAAGCTTTACTTTTCTATGTATAAAAGGAAATAGAATCAAGCAAAGGGTACAAGTGAAAGCATATGCTAAGCATGAAGTGGAATATTAGCGATACTCCAAAGCGTTGTTAGTAAGTACTTAAATTTATAGCAAAGTTTTGAACATGGTTATCTCAAGATTTGAAATCATCGAGTATACATTTATCAACAGACTTTGCCCCACAAACCAGGGGACAAACAAAGAGTGTAAATACTCTTGTTGGGACTATATTTGCGACAGTTTATGCATGTTGACCAGCGAGAATGGCTCAAGCTCATTGATGTAACCCAATTCTCCTTTAATTTCTTAAAGTTTGCGACGATACTACAAAGTCCTTTTGAGATTATAATAGGAAAACGACTTTTGATGATATAAGTTGTTGCGTTAAGCTACACAAGTAGGATCGCTGCATATAAGCTTGCTAATCGTAGGATGACCAAGTTGGCATAACAAGGCATACGCAAATAAGGTAGCCAGCGAAATGAAGAAAATGAGCAGAACATATATAGGCCAATGAAGCTCCAAGTCTGTGACTCGGTCATGGTGAAGTTGCTACCCCACCATCATTCATAAGTCTTACGCATCGTGCAAAAGAGTCCAGTGTGGAAGTACAAGGAGCCTTTTCCGTCCTAAGGTAGACCGAGAAATTTTATATATGGTGGATTTCTCGCAAAAACTCAAGATCCACACAGTATTCCATGTTAGCATATTGAAGTCCTATCATTAGGACAATGAAGATCCTACAAGGGGCGAGTTGCAACATGCGTGTATGGTGTATCAGTCGTGGTAACATTTGGTTAGGACATTGAGGAAATCACGGAAAACTGACTCATCGTGAGGGAAGGAGCGCCAAACTATAATGAGAAACTTATTTGATGAAAGACACAACAGATTACACAACAACATAAAAAAAGTTTGTATTAGAGCTAAATTTTACTCACTCCGTCCCACAAAGTTCTTTCCATTTCATTATTTTACACCTCACATATATTCAAGAAGTGGGAAGAACTTTGTGGGACGGAGGGAGTAATTTTATAAGCATATTCTTAGAATATAGATACAAACTATTTCGAGTTCATAAATCAAAATATACTATAACCTTAGGAAGATCGAAGCTACGTAAAGCTCTCATATCCATAGCCTATTGATAAGGAATAATCTAACTTTTAAGACATATCCAAGTTCCATCTGTTTGTCCACTATGCAAACAACAACATGAGTCTATTACCATTTATTCCTTTCTTGTCCTACTATTATAAAAATCTAAAAACCCCTCACTCTCATCAATTCTATTGGTAATGTTATCAGTAGTCTAAATCACCCCCAAGTCCCTAATTCTCAACTTGACCTCAAACCCCGAACGCAATATTCCAAAACTAGTTATGACTATGTCGAGTTTTGGACTTAACAAAATCTAATCTTTTTTAAACAAGAAATTCTTCCGAACAAGGTTTCACTAGAAAAGGCAAATCTAAGACAATTGTAACTTAGAAGTTTGGTTCCATTCAGATACCCTAAATATCTCAACCTCCAATGGAACCCACTTGCTCATGAGGTCATCAAGCTCAATTGTGTAAAGTCCGACATCAATTCTGTGCAATGTAAACACAATATTTTGGATGTCATAGCTTACAAGCTGGGACATTTAAACCCTTTAGTAGCTTAAGCATTAAGCAACTCCCCCCAATAACAGACTCCCTAGAGCTCAAGCTTAATTCATTTAAGACCTCATCATCGGATGAGACAACCTTGTCATCATCACCGCACTTCTAGGTGTATTGATGATATTTTTCAGCTTACGACTACTTTAAGAATTATTACTATCCCTCATGTCTATCGAGGAGCAAATCGAGTCGCTAATCCTGTCGAATCTTCAGCATCTTATTCAAAATCCAACTCAATTAGTTGATAGCCAAGCACGTCATAATCTATGTTGTCTAGTTACTCTAGATCGTTCAAGTTTCTTTCTTGAGAGAAGAGTTCCCTCAAAAAGATGAAGCTTCCACATCCCAACCATGACATCAGGTGTTCGAAGTGGGGTGGATAAACAGCAGTTTCCAGTAAATCACAGAAGAATAACATGAAGCAAATCTAATCCCTAAAGAGAAAGAAACTGGAGACAAAGAAATCATTCTTGCCTCAACCATCCATTCAATACAAAATAAACTACTGTCCTCAAGAAATCACGGCATAAAAGGATGGCATTGCTTGAGGAGTTTGTGTGCTTAACAAGAGTACTCATATAATTGCATTACATTCCCAAAAAACCTCTTTCAATAGCTGCTAACTTATGTGAAACAGAACTATATCACAAATTAGCACCAATAGACCATAGATCATCAACTGTTCAAGAGAATAGTATTCACAAAGACCCTGAGAGTCAGTACGGCTCAGCAAAAGCATCAGCTGAAAGACAGTTTTTGACAGGTAAGAATGACCCCATTTCATAATGTGGCTTCTAGTTCTGTATCAGACTCAGGCACTGAAGCCGTATTATTTCCTCCCCGCAAGCGAGCAGATACATTGTCGATTGCAGAATTGAGTTGGCTGAGTTTGGCATTAAGGGTTTGTCTGGTCTTCTGCATTTGCCCAAACAGAACAAAAGTGTGTCGTAAGTATTTGGTATGTAGCTAAAAAACTTAAATTGCTACGAGGAATATGTCTAGCCTATAGAGTCATACTTACCTCCAGGCCTTCATCGTCATAATATATTGGTCGTCTAGCTTTCCTAAAACCATATTCATCTTCATTCAGCAGTGATCTTCTGATCTGATACCATAGATGAGTTAAAAACCATAATTTCCTTTTTCATTTCTTTTTTCCTCTAAACCAGACAACAAGAGTCACGAGAGTAGTCTGATCATTTTGGGAGATGGAGATAGGGTATTATTAAGGCATAAAGCCGCGACTACTCTTATTAAACACCCAATGAAACAGCATATATCATTCAAGAAGCCCTGCAAGTCACACATATCTTCACACAACCCAGTCATCCGGAATAATAATCCCACAAGCCGTTTAGCAATAAATATGAAAGCAGATTAGACAAGAGCTGGTACTATTTTGAAACCACGCCTTATTAACAAGTCTTACAAAAGTTCTTATCCACAATATAGAAAAGGAAACAAAATAGTATGATACTCTTTCCATTATAGAACTATGTCGCTTGGGACTTTCCATTTCACCTCAAATACCCAAGTCGGATCTTGACACTTGTAAATAGGTTGAACACTTTATACTTCATGTTGGACCAAAAATATACATTTTCATAAATTAATCAAACGCCAGAACCAATTTTGAGCAACATAGTTTCAAGTATATATTCTATTTCCCAATGCAGCCAAAGACTCTGATTTGGTTTTGGAAGATGATGGAACAAATCAAGATGGCTTCATAAACTAGATGCGCTTGTTATACTTGCGGGTTTTTTGACGCAATTTTCACTTTGTATCGTCCGGAAACAACTACTTTGAGTATTCAACACAAGGGTAAGGTTGCGTACATTCGACTCCCCCTGCATTATGGAGGGAGCCTTTGAGGCATTGGGGTGATATTGTTGTTGCATGATCCAAGTATATGTAATTTAATGGACCTTTGTATTAGATTTTTTTAAGGAAATCAATGGATAGTCTTTCTGTTACAAATTTACCCTCGTACTATCCTCCTTATCACCATTTCACGTGTTTCGAGTTGTGAAAGTAATATAAAGACATGGTCAAGCAGTCAAGCTATAATGTTTATCTTCAGCAATATATGATTCTTAGGTGTCAAAAGCTAAAACCTTAAGGCGTACGAATCAAAAAGAGGGACATTAAGTCTATGGCTGTCAGATTGATCAGAAAAAGGTGAAGTTGCTATAGAGACTACTAGGAAGATCAAACAATAACAGCTAGTTCCTTGCATATATGAGTAAATAGCAGAGCCTGTCATGCTCGGTTTTACATAACTTAGTTCACCAATCACGTTGAGTGCTAAATTACGCGGAAAGATCAATTGCAATTAAAAAAATATACAAAAATCTCACCGAAACTTCGTGTGAGGATTAAAGTGTTAGATGATTAAACCTAAAGTTGATAAGCAAAATCACCTGAGGAGCAAATATATATGCTAGAGTTCCACAAACTGCGCTACCAAGAAGAAAACCGGCAACAAAATCACCAGCCCCACCTCTGTCAGAATTGCTGCACATAAATTTGATGACCAGAGTAAGAACACAAAACGAAAAGCTCACCTACATCCTCATTCTTCAGATCAAAAAAAGCGGAGAGGGAGTCGAGATGAATCATATCAATTTCTTTAGTCTCAAGCGTACCAGTATCACATACAACACTTTTCTGAACAAGGCACCAGATCAAAACACCTACTATACCATTGTTTCAGAATAATATGACACGTATCACTTCTAAGGTCAAAGCTTGTCAAACTTTGCCATTACAATTATCTCTAATTCTCTCTGTTGTAGTACAAACAATTGAAAAGGTGACTTCTGAGATCATTTTAGTAGAATCAGAAATCTAGTAACAAAATTGGCGATTTTCTGTGGAGTGTCTCTATTTTATATTAAAATAAAAGCTCGTCCCCAAACTCCATAGTGCCATGTGGTCTTAGAAATGTCTCAGCCTTATCCCCATCATTATATTTCTGACAATAAATTATGTTAGTGAGATGACTTCCGCACTCGAATCTCATTTTCGGATTTAGAACCCATTTCATTAGCCAAAACTTCTCGTTATAAACCGAAGGGAAAAATAGGTTAAGTTAAACTTCAACCAGCCTTGTTCTTTTGGACTGGATTAATTGGAAAACATTTTAGTTCAGTTCAGCTCCATTAATTTCAATTCAGTTCAGGAGATACAAGTAGCTAAGATTCAAAAGCCAGAACTAGAACCTGTATTCTGCACGAACAGCAAACTTTTGGTGCACCCCCGATTGTTTCAACTTTCTTGGATTTGCACATATAGTCATTTTCCCCAAAGAACTACATTTTGAGAATGGAAGCTCACATGTCCTGAGATTAGACCCACCTGCATAAAGAACAAAACAAAAGCCGATGGTACAACATGAACTTGGTGACTCAACAGCAATGAATCAAGTAGCATATCACATCCATCATCAACTTTAGCGCTGGAAGTGAAAGATAGACTAACAATGCTTCATTCTTTCCACCCATGTTCCTCTTACTAAAACACATTTTTACAGCGACATGATCTTTGCGGCCCTTATCCAAACTAGCTTGAGCTATTAAACCAAACACATTGACCCCAATCCAAAAATGTTCATAAAAAAGTGAAGTGAAACTCATTGACACGAAGTTTCGCCCAATTGCAATCATTGACACCAGCTTGACACACTAACATTAATAACACCGCAAACTCGTTAACTTTACTCAACTAATAGCACCATTGTCATGGAAGTGTATAAACTTGTTGCTACTTGCTAGTTGCTTGCTACTTGCTAGTTGCTACATAGACACCAGTATTAGAGCATGATATTATTCTAGGCTGTTTCTTCTAAATTCTAATACACCCAAAATGAAAACATAACCTAAGAAACAACTCTTATCCATCACATTAAATTTAAGGGGCATAGGAGTAAGAATACACTTAGGCCCTGTTTAATAATATTCAGTAAAAATAAATTCAGTTCAGCAAAATTTAGTTCAGTTCGGTAAGATAAGGTGAACTGAAGGGGGCCTTAATAAGACATCCATCAAGAACAAACAAGTATTATCAACTGATTGCCGGATTACACAAACAACGCAGATCCACAAAGACGAACAACGAAAATTTTCACACTAACGCATTTCGATTTTCAGAAACACAAATTAACAATATTGCAAATCCATAATAAGATAATCGGATCTGAAGTAGTTCAATTAGTGAGGAAGAAAAGGCTGTTAAGAATGCTTGCATTATCATAATAACACTATGGTGATTGTTTCAGATAATCGAAATACCTCGTAAATTCCGTCGGTGAGTTGCAACAATAACTAATTAAGTTTAGCAGCAGAAGATTCAGATAATAAGCTTAAAAAGAAAGTTAGGATGATAATAATTACCTGAAATCGCAGCTGCAGAAAGTGAAATCGCCATTAGTGAAGAAAACCAGAAAAAGCTAGACGAAGACGAAGGAACAGGTCACAATTGTAGGTCAGCGGATAAAACTAGAACGTATAAGTAGAAGCCATGATACGCATACGCTTCATTTTACTGGACCGCTGGTGTCAATTTGGTTTGGTGTAGATTTTTGAATTTGTTTCCCAAAATAATATTCGACTTCAAAATAATTCCAACTCTACGGCCCACGTAATATTTGAGACAAGATTGATAATTGAAGTATCCGTAACTTTATTATTATCACTAACTGACTTCCAAAAGCATTGTTTCTTATCGTGTTATGTTATCTGTTTTTTTAACTTAAAACCAAAATATGAAAATCAGAAAAAGTAATTTCTAGTTTTTTTGTCGTTACTTTTTGAAAATTAGCTTGATTAGTGTCATTTTAGAATCATAAGACTAGAAACAGAAAATTGGTTGATAACGATCATGCCCTCAATTCGCGATTTCGATTATGTCTATATCGTGAGCTTCCTTTATTGAATAATTAAAAGAAAATTCGAGAAACAAAAAGAAAATCCGGCAAAATCACTGTTTATGCTAAATCTTGCTAGGACAAAACTTAGCTGGGAGCTACAGCCAAGATTCCACCAGGTTATAGGTAGCTGTCAAACACAGCTAAAATGAGCGAGTAAAGCATAAATAAAGATGAAGACAAGACACCAGAGGTGGTGACGCGGAAACCCGTGGAATAAGGGAAAAACCGCGGGTGGCTTTGAGTCCACCAATCCACTATGTATTTGATTACAGCCCTAGTGCCTTTGTAACTAAGTAACTCGTAGTTTGTAAACTAATTAAACAATGCTTGTACTTGCGTATGTAATTGCTAAGGTGTCTCATATTGTGTCTTTTACAATTGCTTCGAATGTATATATAACTAGGAAGATTATAGCCGTTGGAACCTAGCTATCTCTTAAAACAGCCCCAAATCCCTTATTTATGCCTGCCATTAACGCCAATTAGCACGATTCTTGCTTCTTTATTGCCTTTGCATTTATGGCCTTTAACCTTATGCGAATCTTCAGTCTTTGATGCCTTGACTTGTAACGTTTTTGAAAACGGGGCTGTATTCTTTTAGCTGGGCGATATCTAGCTGGTCTTCCTTAGCTGGTGAACTTGAAGCTGGATATCCTTAGCTGGAAGCTTATAGCTGCAATGACTTTTTAACCTGTATCAATAGCTATACAATTTCATGGTGTAACAATCGCCCCTAACTTGTAGATTATGCTGCTGGACTGGCGTAGCAAAGCTGCAAGTTAATGATGCGTTAGTGTAACGTTTGTTATTAAGGTGGGCCTTTTCAAAAGGCGCAATCATTAAATAGAACACACTATAGCTTTAATGAACTGAATTTAATTTATGCACTTAAGTTCATTTAAACCAAGTAATAAATACTAGCCGTTTGTATGTCATAGTAGGTTTAAAAATCAAAAGATTGCGTGAAGATCCACATTTCCATTTATTGTCTTCTCTCTTTGGTAAGTCTACTCTCACTCTCTCTCTTCCTTTCCTCTTTTCGACTCTTTGTATGCCTTTTAAGCAATCTGCTAGGAAAAAGGTTTTTATTCCTAGACCTACGTTAATGGGGAAAGCTAAAGACGACGTAGCTTCTTCTATCACCTGGGAAGACATCGAAAATATTAGGGTTAGAGGTGGTTTCCCAGAAAGTACTGAGTTTGTTGTTCCTGAAGAATTCGATCGGCCGGAGAATACCCCCGACGATCTAGTTTGTTTCTATGAGTACCCCTTCCTCTTAGGTTATAGCTTCAGTCTCACACCCTTAGTGTGTTCCTTCGTAGAGGTTTTAAATTTCTCCCCTGGTCAGTTAATGCCAGGCTTTTGGAAAGTTTGTTTTACTGCAGAATCTGCTACTAGGGACTGGAGCCCTCCTTTCGCGTTGGAAGATCTACTAACCCTATATAGTTTGAAAATCCTTAACCCTAACAAGGTCACTCTTAGGCAAAAACCTAAATACCCTTCTCCGGTCGAAGGAACTGGTGCTTCTGAGTCTTTCTGGAAGACTCGCTTTTTCTTTGTTGCCAAGGACTCTCTTGGCGAAGCTGGGGTGTTTCTCCCCTCTGGCTGGCCTGCTGGAGGTATTCTACTTGTTTTTCCCTTTCTTTTTAGAATTTTTTTATTAACTATGACTTTAACCTGGCTTTTGTTCAGGTTCCCCTGAAGCTGTGGAGACTTTGGAAGATCGGGACGAAAGAGCTAAGGTGTTCTTGAGTATTTCTCTGGAAAAGAGGACCTATAACCCACCTTTCAAAGCAATTCCTATCTCGTCTTTGACCCCTGCTACTTCCGAAACAGATTCCATGTCTTCTGGTAGGACAACCTTACTGTTCTATTTTTTTTAGGGTTTTTCTAGATATAAATCTTTTAATCACGTTCTACTGTACTTTTGCAGTCAAAGGTAGCACGTTATCTCAAGCCGATGCTGTTGCTAGGTTAAAAAGAAAGAGATCTGGAGTCCCTGCTAGCTCTAACCAACCTAGGCCAGCTACTCTTGCCAAGGTGGCCACTTCTGCTCCTATCATGCCACCCCCCGTAATTAAATTAGATTTAGATCCTCCTCCTAGTACTTCAACGGTCAACCTACCCCTGCCAGCTAACTTCCTATCTGAGGATGGATTGAATAATGGCATATGGTCTCATGCTGAGAGGCTTTTCTTTCCTGCAGCAGCTAAACGTCTCAGGTCTGAGGATCCTGAAGTGATTGTGAACCATGCGGTTCAACACTCTCTGCAGGTACGACTCTTATGCTTTCCTTGGTTACTCTAGTTTTGACGCTTTTAACTACCCAACTTTCTTATATGTTTGATGTTTTCATTTCTAGGTTTTACAGAACTGTCTGGCAGAGCTCCAGCTTGAGAGCAGTTGCCACGATGACGTCTCAGCTTAAGGCTTCTCAAGCTGAGGTGTCGTCCTTAAAGGAGGAACTGGAGAAGGCCAAGAAGGGGCAGGCTATAGCTGAGGAGCAACGTAAGGTTGAGACTTTGCTTTTACAGAAAGAGAGGGATGCAAAGAAGCTCTTCGCAGCTTCAGCTGAAGCTGAAATTGCTGCGGCTAGGGAGGAAGCTAAGGTGGCTAACCATAAGCTGGCAAAGATAGTGAAGGAGAAGGAGGCGTCGGATGCCCAGCTGGCGCATCAAAAGGATATCCATCTGGATAAGATGGCTGAGGTCCAGATTGTTGAACCTGCCAAGCTAGCATACCTGATACTTTTCAAGAACCTGGGGACTAAGGAATTGCACAAATATACCGATGCTTTTCTAGCTACCATGGGGAGCATCGCAGATCTTGAAGCCCTTGCCTTGGGTTTGCTTCCTCCTGGGCAAGAAGTTTCTACGGCTGATTCATAGGCTAAAGACCTAGCTGAGCCCTCAGCAAAGGTTGTGGTTGATGCTGCAGCTGAACCTTCTAGTAGTTCTGCCCCAGTAGCTGAGACGTCCAAGCCTGCAGCTGAAGAGGCCCCAGCTGAAGAAACGGCTTAGTTCCCCCCTGGTTCAAACTTGTCATTCTGCTTTTGTCAAACAATTTTAATTTTTATGCTTTGGATAATTTTACCGCCAGCCAAGGGGCTGGTGCGTCTTTTGAACAGTTTTTACTTTGGTATATGCATATTTCTTAGATCTTTAGTACAAATGAGCTAGCTGCTTTTATGTTTTTACCTGGCGCTTTTTGATGCCAATGACTTGTGTGATGGGCCCTGTTGTCTTGGCGTATAACCCTTAGCTGATGCAACCTTGGTAGCTTGACTTCTGAGTAGCTGTCTTCCAAGGTGTCTAGGTGTTCTTGCGCCTTTTGGTAGCTTAGGAAGTTGAGTAGTGCTCCACTTGAAGCTGGTCTTGCGGTACCTGCGTGTGTTGGCTAGGCCAAGATAGTCGTTGGCATAGCCGACGACTCTCCGATGCCTAAGTCAGCATGGACTCTAGACAAAAATCTTTATAGGTAGAAAATGCAAGGAGGATGGCCTAACCTGGTGTTCCTTGGCTTTGCTTAGTTGTCTTTCCTTACCTGGTGTGACTGCTTAGCTTTCGATGTCTTAGGTACAACAAATGATTACTTAGCTTCTTTAGAAGTGATAAAGTTTGAGATGTGAAGCATTCCAACTTCTAGGTACAGCTTCCCCTTCTGTCATAGCTAGACGATATGCCCCCTTGCCTATTACCTGTTCAATTAAGTAGGGGCCTTCCCAGCTAGCGCCTAGCTTTCCAGCATTCAACTCCTGGGTGTTCTGGAAGACCTTTCTTAGCACCCAGTCTCCTTGCTTGAAAACTTTTGCTTTCACGTTTTTGTTGAAGCTGCGGGCCACAATCTGTTGCTGAGCAGCCATCCTGACTAGTGCGCTGTCTCGCAGTTCTTCTATTGTGTCTAAGTCATAAGACAACTCAGAATCATTTAGTTCAGAGGTTAGGAGCCCATACCTGGCAGTAGGTACAGCTACTTCTGCCGGTAATACTGCTTCACAACCGTAGACTAATGAGAACGGGGTCCGCCCTGTTGCTCCTCTAGGTGTCGTCCTGTTGGCCCAGAGAACTCTAGGTAGTTCTTCTACCCATTTACCTTTTTTGGCTTTTAACCTCCTTTTGATGCCGTTGATGATCACCTTGTTGCTGGATTCAACTTGTCCATTAGCTTGAGGGTACCTGGGTGTTGACGTTACCAGGTTGATGTTCCATTCGTGGCAAAATTGCCGTGTTTTACCACTTATAAACTGTGATCCATTATCGCATACAATCTCACTAGGTACTCCAAACCTGTAAATGATGTTAGTATGTATAAAGGCAATCACCTTTTTTTATCCCTTACCTGCTGGAACGCACCAGCTTCGATCCACTTAGAGAAGTAATCAGTTAAGGCCAACATATACACTTTTTGACCTGGCGCAGCTGGCAGCTTTCCCACTATATCCATGCCCCACCTCATGAATGGCCAAGGTGTCAACGTGGGGTGCATGGCTCGGAAGGCCTATGTACCATACCTGCGTGCTTTTGACAACTCTCACACTTAGCTACGTACTTCTTGGCGTCCCTACGCATAGTTGGCCAATAATAACCATAGGACAGGATTTTGTTAGACAAGCTTCTTCCTGCTCTATGTGAGCCGCATTCTCCTTCATGAAATTCCTTGAGGGTAGCTTCCCACTACTCTTTCTCCAAGCATCTCTGCAAAATGTCTTGCTTAGCTGCACATTTAAACAAGACTCTAGCTATTACCTGGTACCTGCTGGCTTTCATGCGTATCTTTCTTGATTCCAGCTTGTCATCTGGTAGTATGTCTCTTTCTAGGTAATCTATCAGCGGCTTTGTCCAGCTACTAGCACTTGCCTCGTTATCAATGCTAAGTATGCAGCTTGCCTCTTTGTTAATAGCTGGCGCAGCTAAGTGAGCGATAGGGACATTGTTGAAACTGCATTCCCTAAGTGCAGATCCCAGGTTAGCTAATGCATCAGCTTGTGTATTCTGGTCCCTTTGTACCTGTTGTATTGTAAACTCTTGAAATAGCAACATCTTTGATTTGACCAGCTCCAGGTACAGGGTCATCTTTTCTCCTTTTACCTGGCTGACTATAAGCAAGGAGTCACTATATACCTGCAACCTGGTTGCCCCCAGATCCTGAGCCACAGTCATACCTGCAATCAGAGCCTCGTACTCGGCCTCGTTGTTAGTAGCTTTAAAATCACAACAAATAGATCGTATTATCATGTCCCCTTGTGGCGATTTTAGGACTATACCTAACCCAGCTCCTCTAAAGTTGGACGAACCATCCACAAATAGTTTCCAACTACCTGCAGGAGTTACCTGATTAATATGCCGTACTTCCTCATCTGCTGAGGTAGCTAGGTTAGGACTGAAATCTGCCACAAAATCGGCAAGAGCCTGTGATTTTATAGCCGTTCGTGGGTTGTACCTGATGTCATAAGCACTAAGTGATACGGCCCATTTGCTCATCCTGCCAGTGTATTCAGGTTTGCGTAACACAGCTTTTATAGGATAATTAGTCATAACACAGATAGGATAAGCTTCGAAATAGTGTCGAAGTTTCCTCGAAGCTGTATATAAAGCTAGCACTAATTTTTCCAGAGAAGTGTACCTGGTTTCTGCATCAAGTAAGGATTTACTGATATAATACACGGGTAGTTGCTGGTTGTCAGCTTCTCTGGCTAATACCCCGCTGACAGCTGTGCTACTTACAGCTAGGTAGAGTTGTAACGTCTCACCTGGCTTCGGCTTAGAAAGTACAGGCGGTGTAGATAGGTACGCTTTTAGCTGTTGTAAAGCAGCTTCATGTTCTGTAGTCCAATCAAAACCTTTATTTTTCTTAAGCACATGATAGAAAAGATGACACTTATTTGAGGATCTGGAGATGAAGCGATTAAGCGCTGCTACTCTTCCTGTCAGCTTCTGAACCTCTTTCAGGTTCTTGGGAGATTGGATGTTGATGAGTGCTCTGATTTGGCCCGGACTAGCTTCGATTCCCCTTTGCGTCACTATGTAACCTAGGAACTTGCCAGCTGGTACTCTGAACGAGCATTTCGTTGGATTCAGCTTCATGTTGTACTTCTTCAGAACGTCAAAAGTGTCTTGTAGGTGAGATACATGATCCCCAGCTTGTTTGGATTTGACCAGCATATCATCGATATAGACCTCCATCGTATCCCCAAGCTGTTTTTCGAACATCTTGTTCACCAAGCGCTGATAGGTAGCACCTGCATTTTTTAGACCAAATGGCATAACCTTATAGCAATATATACCTCTTTCGGTCATGAAAGCTGTTTTCTCTTGATCTTCCGGGTCCATCAAAATCTGGTTGTAACCTGCGTAAGCGTCTAGGAACGTGAGCCTTTCGTGTCCAGCTGTGGCATCTACCAGGGCGTCAATGTGAGGTAGGGGGAATGGATCTTTGGGGCAAGCTTTGTTTAAATCGGTGAAATCGATGCAGACTCGCCACTTGCCGTTCTTTTTACCTACCACAACCACGTTAGCTAACCAATCAGGATATTTGACTTCCCTAATTTTACCTGCTTGCAGCAACTTTTCTACTTCCTCGTTGATGATCAGGTTGCGTTCTGGTGCAAATTTCCTTCTTTTCTGCTTTATAGGTTTATGATGAGGGTCCACATTCAGCTTGTGGGTGCAGATGGAAGGGTCTATGCCAACCATGTCTTCATGTGTCCATGCGAAGCAGGTGATGTTTTCCTTGAGAAATTCGATGATCCTAGCTTTCTCCTCTGGCGGTAGGGACGCTCCAACCTGGACCGTTTGTTCTGGTTTTGCAGGGTCCAGCACCACTTCTTCTATATCCTGTTCTTCGGGTTTGCTGGGTGCGGGATGCTGCTGTAATTGCTAGATGTCCTCCTTCTTGGGTTTGAGAGAGATGCTGTAACATTCCCTAGCTACCTTCCTGTCTCCTCTAGTCTCTTGTACTCCCCACTGGGTAGGGAATTTGATGCTTTGATGGTAGGTGGATGGCACAGCTTTCATCCTGTGAATCCAAGGTGTACCCATAATAACATTGTAAGCTGAAGGAAAATCAACGACACTAAACCTGGTTTGAAGATTGACTCCTTTGGCGTAGGTTGGTAGTGTGATTTCGCCAATGGTGACGGCGGGTTCTCCATTGAAGCCGTAGAGGACTGTTGACTTTTTGATGATGTCTTCGTCACGTAACCCCATGCTTTGTATGGCATTTTTGAATATGATGTTAGCTGATCTTCCGTTGTCTATCAGCACTCTCTTGATCAAGCAGTTGCTGATTATGAGGGAAATAACCAGTCCGTCGTGATGATCAGCTTCCTCAGCTTCTTCTTCTTCTTCGAAGCTGATGGTCATGCTGCGTAGTTCTCGTTCCTTCTTGCTCCTGCGCTGGGTTGGAGCGGCTTCGGAACCTTCCCTAGCGAACCGCTTAGCTGCAGAATAGGTTAGTCCACAAATTTCTGAGCCTCCTGAGATAAAGTTGACTACCTTGTCATGTGTTGGATCGGGTGGCGGACCAGCTGGTTTGCTGTTGCGATCCTTGCCAGGTTCATCTTTCTGGCCCTTCTTTCCCATCAAGTGTTCCAGGTACCCCTTCTTTAGCAACCAAGCTACTTCTTTCCTGAGAGCCTTGCAATCCTCAGTTAGATGGCCATGATCTCCATGGTAGCTACACCACTGGGAAGTGTCTTTTCGCACATCAGGTTTATCAGTCTTCCTGGGCCACCTAGCTGCTGAGCCCAGCTTCTCCAGCGCGTTTACTACACCTCCTGCATCAACATTAAAACAATAGGAAGATATAGGAGGGAAATCCGAATAGTTAGGTTTGCGGGGGGCTTCTCTAGCTATGTTGCTAGCTTGGTCACGCTTCTGGTATGGCTGATGACGCCAATCATTTCTTTTGTTGTTGTTGCTGCTATTCTGAGTTTTCCTTTCGTAGTTGGACTCTCCTCCATACCTGGAGGCATCATCTTCTTCTACACGGATTTCAGCCATGGCTCTGGCCCTGACTTCCTCAAAGGTACTACAAGGATACCTGGTTAGTTCATAATACAAGCGAGATTTAGGTATCAAACCTCTTCGGAATGCTTCGATAGCTGTGGGGATATCCAGGCTCTTAACAGAAATCATTTCCCTGTTAAACCTGTCCAGGTGCTGGCGAACAGCTTCACCTATTTTATGTATAATGCGATACAGGTCGCCTGTGTGTTTTTCCAGCACTCTGCTGCTAGCAAACTGTTGATAAAATTTGTTAATAAGAACAGAGAAATTTGGGATAGTACCAGCTCTGAGAGTTATGAGCCATTATAGAGTAGGTCCACCTAAGGTGGCCCCAAAGGATTTGCACATTGTAGCTTCAAGGAGGCCTTCTGGGATAGGAAGGGTCCACATCTTTTGCTTGTACTGGTTCACATGATCGTATGGATCCGTAGTCCCATCATAAAGCTTGCTAAATGGAGATAGATGCAGCTTCTTTGGGATCATAGCTCTAGCTATCTCCTCCACGAAAGGTGACTTGGTATAGCCATCAGGGGTCTCCTCAGCTACGGGCGTTGGTTCCCCTGGCATCTTTGCTAGCATTCGCATCATCCTCCGATTCTGGGACTCGAGGAGAGCCAGCTTTGAAGCTGTGGGGTCCAACTCCTCTTCGTGTGGTTGCTCTGGCGTTTCCTCAGCATCTTCTTCAGCGCTAGCTTCTGCGTCATCCATTTCCAAAATTTGAGGCGCCAAACCAAGGGGTCGTCGTGAGGACTTCTTAGCGTTGCTCTTAACTGACTCTAGTTCTTTTTGTAAGTTTTAAATGATCTCATTGGATTTTGACTGGGCCTCTTGTAGAGATGCTAGAGCTTCTCTCATTTGTCGGGAGTGAATTCAGCCATTTGGGGGTTAAGTGTGTTTTCTTGTTGAGAAGGGTTTGATTTTGAAGGACGAAATATGAAATTTAGCTGTAGGCCCCACGGTGGGCGCCAAACTGTTTATGCTAAATCTTGCTAGGACAAAACTTAGCTGGGAGCTACAGCCAAGATTCCACCAGGTTATAGGTAGCTGTCAAACACAACTAAAATGAGCGAGTAAAGCAGAAATAAAGATGAAGACAAGACACCAGAGGTGGTGACGCGGAAACCCGTTGAATAAGGGAAAAACCGCGGGTGGCTTTGAGTCCACCAATCCACTATGTATTTGATTACAGCCCTAGTGCCTTTGTAACTAAGTAACTCGTAGTTTGTAAACTAATTAAACAATGCTTGTACTTGCGTATGTAATTGCTAAGGTGTCTCAACTTGTTTCTTTTACAATTGCTTCGAATGTATATATAACTAGGAAGATTATAGCCGTTGGAACCTAGCTATCTCTTAAAACAGCCCCAAATCCTTATTTATGCCTGCCATTAACGCCAATTAGCACGATTCTTGCTTCTTTATTGCCTTTGCATTTATGGCCTTTAACCTTATGCGGATCTTCAGTCTTTGATGCCTTGACTTGTAACGCTTTTGAAAACGGGGCTGTATTCTTTTAGTTGGGCGATATCTAGCTGGTCTTCCTTACCTGGTGAACTTCAAGCTGGATATCCTTAGCTGGAGGTTCCAAGCTGGAAGCTTATAGCTGCAATGACTTTTTAACCTGTATCAATAGCTATACAATTTCATTGTGTAACAATCACTTTGCCTGTTCGTTATCATTTTTTGTTTTCAATTTATTTGAAAACTAAAATATGGAAATCAAATAAAGTGTTTCAAGTTTGTGTTGTGAATTTTTAAAATAAACATGATTACTATCTTTCTGAAATTTTTTAAGGTTCGTTACAATTATCACCGTATAATTCTAAAATTAAAAAAGAAAAGAAAAGAAACAAACAGTGATGCCAAATGGGTTAGCATTTTTGCATTAGTCTCATATATATAGGCTTGAGTTTCCATGAGAACCGCCTTATGATGCGAACTGTGCAAACCATAATAAAGACAAATTTCAGCTCACATTAATCAAAGGGCAAAAACACAACAAATCAAAACCACGTTGTTTTACTAAACAAAATCAGTCCTTAGACGACCTAGAAGGGGGATTGCTTCTCTCACCCGTAGGCGTAGAGAGCGTTAGCGGCTAACAATATTGTCACTGCCAGCAATAATTTTGCTCAACTTCTCGCACTATTGTTCATTTCTTGATTTAGCGGCTGAAGTTTGCAGATTCTATATATAAATATGAAGAGGATTTGGTGAAAATTGTTTTCACCGTGAAAAACTAAGTAAAAGGATACATGTTAGGATAAAGGGGTACACATCCATTCATTAATCACATTTTTGTAAATACGGACAACTTTAATATTAGCAGCACAACTGATTTTAGAATCACGCGTACCCTTGTAAAAATCTTATATGTACCCCTTTTTTCAAGTAAGGATTGACAGTTTTCAATCAAAGACCACCTAATGAAATAGACATTATTGATTTATCTCTCTTGTAATTTTGTCTCAAATATATATAAATAACCCCTTAGTATCACTACCAAAACCATTTTTTAGAGAAAAACTTTGATTGTTTTGCTCTTAAGTGGTTTTCAGCCAAATAATTCATTTTATCCCAAATATCTTGGTCTTCCTCATTTGCCCTCACCATTCTTCTTAATTCAAAAATGTACAATTCTAGACTGAAGAACCAAATTCATACTTATATTGAATAATTGTTTGAGTTAGTTGATTCATGTATGTTCCTGTCTTAATTCTGAGTTTAGCATTTGGTTGATTATGAAACCTTAAAGGCTAAACTTGCAAATCAGTTTGTCTAAATGAGGTGATGGATCAAGTTTGTTGCTGCTTGAATTCTCTGTTGTTCTTTGTTCATTAGGCGTATTCAACTAGTTTAGGGAGAACTATTAATTAGTTCATGTTATTTGTTAATAATCCAATTAATAAAAGCAATTAGTTAGTCTTTAAGTTTATGAAGGAGTTATCTCTATACTATAAGGGAAGAGGGGGAATAAATGAATTATGCTTTATTTTCAATCTTAGCCATCATATTTTCAGCAAAAAGTATTTTAACTTCAAATTATAATATTTGAAAATTTACAAAGTAAAAACAATTTTTAAAAATATCAATAGTTATATTTTCTTAAGATCTATAAATAAACACCCATTTTGCTATATTTCTATATACTTTTAAATTTTTGTATTTTAAAATACATAAGTAATTGATCTCTCTACTATAAGCGAAGAGGGGATATACACCAATAATAAGAAAAGAAAAAAGCAAACAAAATAAATGAAGGAATTATGTTTTATTTCCAATCTTAGCCATCATAATTTTAGCAATAAGTGTTTATACTTTAAACTAAAATATCTTAAAATCCACAAAGTAAAAACAATTAAAAAAATATCAATGGTTATATTTTCTTGAGATCTATAAATAGACACCATTTTGCTTATTTTTATATACTTTTATTTTTTATTATTTTCAAATACATGAGTAATTGATTGCTATGAGTGGGGAGCATTTGATCAAATTGATGAAGAAACATGATAAAATATTTTAGGATGAGTGAGAAAGTGGTAGAGAGAGAGGGATGAGGTATTTTTTTTACTCATGAGTGATGATGTTGTAAATGACATCTTTTATGAATCTTTGGTAAGTTTATTTTTGTCTTTTTTGACGTTTTAATTTTATGTTACTATTGATAATATACCTTATAATATTTATTACTCTTTTTTATGTATTTATATCGTTTCACTATTTAAATTCTATTGAGATTACAATTACACCCTCTAAAAAAACCAGATAACTAAAATTTAACAATTATTTTTAAAAAAGTAATAAAAATATGTATACACTTCACTAGAGATATTACAATGTAGTTTCTGCAACCCAAATCTTTACAAATTACTTTTTCTCATGCGGCACGCATCGCTTGCATATAAGGCTAGTAACAATATTATTGTAATTGTCGTACATGGATGAATGAAAGGTTGATTGGTGTAATTATATTAACTAAACGGTTTTCCAATTCCAGGGTGGTATTATGAGTTGGTCTTGTAAGAGACCGCCTAATTTAATTTAAAATTAGGCGACAGCCAAAACCCAATAGAAAGAAGAGGATGAATCCCCTTTTCTTAATATAGTGATGGGCTTTGTGAATAAAGTAATGGGCTTAAGTGAGTCTAATTTTATACTTCCTCCGTTTTTTATTAAGTGATACACTTATTTTTTTCACGCTTATCAAGGAAGCGATTTAAGGGTGTAAAAGATTGAATTTTTCGATGATATTTTAACACAAGTAATATAGAGTCTCATTCTTGCTTGTGTTAAAATTTCATCGAAAAATTCAATCGTTTACACCCTTAAATCGCTTCCTTGATAAGCGTGAAAAAACAAGTGTATCACTTAATAAAAAACGGAGGAAGTATTAAAATTAGACCGCCTCTTTTAATAACTTTTGGGTACTATGATTGATCTTTGCTTTCTATAGCATTTTAAGAAAGTATAATCTTGTCCAACAACGGTCCAGGATTATATTGCTTACTATCCAAATATGCACGCGATGCGTGCTTCGTGTTAAGGATATGGGAGAAAGTACATTGTAATTTCTCCAGTGAAATGTAAACATATTTTTTCATACTTTATAAATAATCGTTAATTTTTTATCATTTTTTAGAGGGTGTAATTGTAATCTTAAAAGAGTTTAAATATTTAAACAATTTAAAAACATATAAAAGAGTAACAGATATTAGTGTGTAGATTAGAAAAAGTGCTTTAAAAACAAAACGCCTACAAAAACAATAATATTACAAAAGATTAATGGAAGATGTCATTAGCATCATCACTCATGAGTAAAAAGAAATACATAATCCCTCTCCCTCTACCACTTTCTCACTCATCCTAAAATATTATACTCCCTCCATTTGGTTTTAATTGTTACACTTTACTTTTTTGAACGTTTCTTTTTAATTGTTACACTTTTACTTTTACTAATTTTGGTAAACTTCACATCTTTATATTCCAATTCCAACACTTTTGGGACCCACATGTCATCATCTTTTCCCATTAAATACCCAATCACCCCACTCTTTTTACTTTTACAACATTATCTCTCCTACTTTATGAATTCCCCAAACAACTTTATCAATTCTCCAAACAATCATTGCATAGATTTCATCAATTTTCTTGGTTATCCCCCAAAGCAAAGTGTAACAATAAAAACAAACGGAGGGAGTATCATGTTTCATGATTAATTTGATCAAATGCATGAGCAATCAATTACTCATGTATTTGAAAATAAAAAAATTCAAAAGCATATAAAAATATAGCAAAGTGGGTAACTATTTATAGATTTCCAGAAAATATAACCATTGATATTTTTAAAATTATTTTTACTTTGTAGATTTTTAGATAATTTAATTTAAAGTTTTAACCATCTTTTGTAAATATGATAGTTAAGTTTTTGAAACTTAATTACCCTTAATAACTTCCTTGATTCATTTTATTTGTTTTTTCTTTTCTTAATTTTGATTTCCACCCCCTTCCGATATAGTATAGAGATGAAAGTTATTATACGTAGATAGTGGTTAGAGATTTAAGTAGTTATTATCGGATCTTAGCCATATTTATAAAGATCGTAGTTAGAGTTATAAGGCAAATTAAGGTTAAAGATTCTTATGATTTCTGGAGACTGGAAGGATCGGAATCTAATCAATTTTAGATTGTATCGTGTTGAGTAGATTACCAATTAACTTAGGTAATCAGCTACTAATAGTTCGACATTGTTAAATCAGATTAAGACTGTCTAGGACTATTTAGTTACCATTTTGAAATAAGAGATTAAACTATTTGATTATATATAAGTAGTTTTAATAGAGGATTTGAAAGTAAAGAGTTTGTCGATAAATACATTTCTGAATTTGAACATAAAATGGTGATGACATTACAACTAATAGGTCGCGTGTTCAAAACTCATTACTTGCATTTTGTGTATTTCAAATTATCACGTACAATGGTGATGTTGACATGGAGCGACACGTGGAAAGCTACAACCCTTGCTTACGCGTTTTGATATATATATAGATGGCTTGATAATAGTTGGGCTATGGGGATACCGAAGGAAACTCTGAAAAATGAAATGGAATAATTAAGGTGTAGGAATATCATCCATGGTTGATCGTTTTTGAAAGAATGATTAGGAATTGGTCCTATATTACTAAACTCATTAATAAAGTAAAAAGAAATAAGACAAGTTATATCAGCTAAGTAAGATAGATGAACTTGGTCTAATGGTGGATGTGTTTCATTAATAATCTAATTAGGTACAATCAGTTCATGGAATTTGGTCAATGAATATCAAAAGAGGTTATTCAATTTATATTGTTGTAGTCGAATTAATGAACAATCGGGATCATGCAAAAGAGGATTTAAGTGTTAACCAAATCTCTAAAGGGCCTTCTAGAGTCGCTTGAGAAACTTCTAAATGTTATTATCACCATTGAGATTAACTTACAAGAATTATCTTTAGAGTTAAAAAATTACTTAATGAGTCAATGAATTACTTAGTCTTATGTAAATGAGTTAGTAATGAAATGATTAGGGTTACAATTGTTATCAATAGAAGTGTTATGAACTAGGAGTCAAGGTGGACACCTTATTGGGTGAGTTGTTCGTGTCTTCGTTTCATGAACGAGCATAACCTAAAATGAAACTCCAAAACAAAATAATAGTTGCAAGGATGTATAATTCTGTCATGAGATAAGTTAATAAACTTTGGTACTTAAAATAGAAGCTTTAGTAACTTAAACTAACAAACCAATGAGGATTACACCTCTAAGTCAAGATATAGGATTCGATCCAATGGCGCATAGATGCGAGTCAAGGGAAAAGCTGTCAGTTAGACTAAAGAGGAACAATATTAAGAACCAGATCAACTAAAGGCCTTGGCTTAGACCTCAACTAGAGCTGAAAGGATCGGAGTTGAAAACTCTTTGACGGACTAAATTGTTGTTCCTCCGCAAATAGGACGACTAGTACTTTTCTTAAAAATATCATAGCTGAAAAGGTGTTTCGAGAACGACTAAAGGTTGTTCTTAGCGTGCAACCGCATCATTACCTCGCTCGCAGCGATGAAATCATGAGAGCTAAGCGAGAAGGCGCAAGAACCATGCTGAAGAGTAAACCACGTCAATAAACTAAGATAAAGTAGTTGAGCACTATTGGCCAATGTAATTACTCATCAGCAATGAATGGATGTTAACAAAGTCTTAAACAGAGGATTACCGGCACTGGACTTTACAATTCTAATAAAGTATAAGATACTCATGATGTACCCATTAAAGTCTTAACTTGTATAATTCCTCTTTAACAAGAACTACTTTACTAGTATGCTTATCTGATGCGTAAATATAGAGCGGTGTCTTTTATGAAGCTAAAGTTTATTGCTTAAAGAAATGCATGAGAGTATATTGATTATAAAAAGCGTAAGAATGATTGTTGGAGTATTCAAGTGATTATGAATGCATTTGAATGCATTTTGTGTAAAATGATGGACTACATGAGTTATTGGGTAATGACTAATTTCAAAATCGAAAAGCAATTGATCTTGGATTATTGTCAAAGAGTTTTTGGTTTTGTTCTTGAAACAGAATTTTTGTTAAGTCATTGAAATTGTGAATAATAAGTGGATATTGGATATGTTGATTGATTTGTTGTTTTGTGTTCGCCGAAAACGAGAAGATATAAGAATGTTGAATAGTGTCGTATGTGGAAAGATTTCAAACCGTCCTCGCTCTAATGTGGCCGGCCGGGATGCTCGGGTTACAGATAAAGCTAAAGTTGAGGGGTGTGCATATTATAGGTTATTTGCCAATGAAATTTAGTTGATAGGTTCGAGACACCCACGTCTATCGTTGATAGTGGATCGACCAGGACACTCGAATCCATTGTATTACTTACATGCGTGATCGATATAAGTATGGATTCTCTTTCTCTATTATGTGGTATGCTCATGATAGATAGATGTATGATTTTCATGTTGATTATTAATTATTTTAATTACGAACAAAGTGTGTTTTATGGGGAAAGGATTTCGATGTGATTAAACAAGGGTTTCCTTGTGATTTCTATTTTAATGTAAAGAAAAAGGGTTGCGATTTTGATTTCGATTCACAATTAGATTTTACTCATTAAGTAAAGACAGTAACTATGAGACAATTCTTAATCCAGCACAGATCCCTAATAATGAATCATAAAAGTTGAAACATGGTGTACTTGTGCAGAGCTTCTATGCTATAATTCTATGTGTAGAGTCGTTTTATCAAAAAACAAGCATGTTTAACTTGTTTTACGGTTTAGTACCCAACGCAATGTTGATTTGTCAAATGGTCTATTTTGTCATTTATGTGACCCAACACTTGGCAGGTGGCAGATGGTTTATTTTGTCATTTATGTGGCCCAACGAGTGGTAGCATTCAATCTGTTTCAAGTTAAAGAAGAAGCTTTGATGCTGGAAGTACTTGTATCGCGGCGAGGACAATAAACTCGTAGTAATTAGTCAGGTCGTAAATAGTTTTATAAGGGGTTTGAGTTTTGTAAAGTAATTAGTCATGATATTTTGTATTAGCTTCATTGCATGTTAGTACATATAGGTTAAATAGGTGATAAAATTTTGAAAAATCATGAAAGTTGGGCCTGGCCTATACACACCTGACGTCCTAACCCTATGGGTATAGGTATTTAAATTTTAAAAGTAACGGGTTTGAAAAAATAAAGTAAGGGTCTACGTAGACCTTACCTATTGCCATCCCGATGAGGTATCTTATGCATCTAATTGAGTTCGAGATCTATTCCAACCCAAAGAGATAGGGAGAACAAAGGTTGTACAGCAGAGTGAAGCTTTTTCCTTACAAGGTTTATACTTGCAAACAAGCAACTCCAATTACTCGTTTAATTAACTAATAGATGTACCAATACTAATTTATCCCAGGCACGCCCCAGCAAGTTTTAGCTCAACTTCTATTCCTAGCCATTGACAAGAACAGAGGCTCGACGAATCAAAATACAAGGAAAGACGGTTCATCTTCGTCCATCATTCACCATATACGGTAAAACATAAAAATTAAATGTAAGAATTGGTGAAATTCCCAAACTTGCAAAGGCCACTGACTCTGAGAATATTTGTCTGACGATCCATGGCCTCGCCCACAAGCCAAAGTCAAAATTAAGACTGTTCTCCAACAGTACAAACTAAGTGTAAAATCCATTCTCATCTACTCTTACTAAGAACAAGAGAGCAATTCAACAACTTAGTTTGCTATCTTGCAAAGAAAATGTTAAGTGAAGTACATCAGACAAAACTACACAGCAATGATTGGTACATAGAACAGCATTCGATCATTATGCAATTGTTGACAGACGGCTACAATTCTCTTTATATACAACAAGCCATGCCTATGCACCACCCAAAAGAGAGAAGAGAAGAGATGGGATATTTGTGTTTGTGGGCAGGGTGAGATATCAACATATCCTGTGGGGTTATGAACATACGGGACATGGGTTCTCTCAAAAACCCAATGGTCGGAAGATCTTGGTATCTGATCTATTAACTTACCATATGTGAAGCAATTAATATACATTAAAGAACTGACCTGTCTACTTGCCTGATGAACCCCTGAAGAACAGCAGCGAAGTATTTGCTTCATGTCTTGCAGGAAGAGCTTGTTCAACTGTTGTCAGGGGTCTGACAGACCTCCCTGGGCTTTCCATATCTGAGAATGGAAATGCAAGGGAAAGAGAGAGAGAAGCACTCGGATCTTCATCCTCTTCCTTTGGCGATGATATATCAGGAGGCCTGTCAGGGCCTTTTCTATCAACTATTCCAGCAAAGAAAGGCAAGACACCTTTTCTTGACTGTTTCTTTTCGACTCCTAAAGCGAGTTCCAGGTTCGGGGATCCATCGGGCAGCCGATCCTCATTTCCTAACAAAGACACTTTCCAAGGGGACGAATGATCTTCTGATGCATTCTGCGCAGCATGTGTATCCATAAGAAAGAAGCATCTCTCGGCTGACAGATTCACAGATGTTGCTTTCTCGTTAGTAACTTTATTAGACGTATCCTCAATACGTGAGCTTGTGCTGACATCATGCATCTCGGCCGCAAATCTATCATCAAAAGAATTCGGAAATCTACGTAAATCGCACCCATAAAAATCATCAGCCCCTTTTATTCTTTTGCTGATGCAAGATTGGTCATCACCTTCTGGTACGTCATTCCTGTCCACCCATGGCCTCTTTTGGCACGGGACAATAGAAGCAGCTTCTGATGTAGGCTTTGCCGAATGCTTCTCTGAATGTCTCTTGGGTGAACATTGCAAGATGTGGAGATCTTCCATACTATCATCAGCAGAAACATTTATATCTACATACCTTTCTTGCTTCAAGCTTCCCTCCCTTTTCAACCCAACTCTGTTATTCTCCCACGTGAAATCCTTATTCTTCTCCTCTTGCTTTACAATATTCTCACATTTCACCTCAAGACCATTTTCCTCTATATCCACACACCCATGTTCTTGCTTCAAACTTCCCTCGGTTTTCAACCCAGCTCTGTCATTCTTCCACGTGAAATCCTTATTCTTCTCCTCTTGCTTCACAATATTCTCAAATTTCACCTCAGGACCATTTTCGTGTATATCCACACACCTAGCTTCTTGCTTCAAACTATTCTCAGACTTTTTCTCAACATTGTTGTTTACCATACATGGTCCTTCTACAGTGAAAACAGAGCTACCCTCTTCATTACCCACCATAAGAACCTTGGAAGGATGAGATGAAGTATCTAGGTTATCTAGCATATGATCTGACAATGACTTCTTGTGTTCCTGAAGATTATGGCTGCTATCAGTTTCTTGTGTTGAATGCTGTTGCTGGACACTCTTGGGGTCTAGCTGGCAGTGATCTTCCTACAGACAGTAAGGAAAACAAGTCAGAATTAGATACTGATCATTATAACCATTTAATGAACGATAAAAAGGCATATCCCCTATTTGGCTCAAACACATTCAATATGCTCAGAGTCGGACTCTTCATGTAGAAAGATTATGAAATCGATCAACCCCTTTTCCATGCTTCCCTTAAGAAAAATGAAGTTCAATAAAGTAATGCACAAACTGAAACATAAGAATTTCTACTTCATGTGGGTGGTTTCACTAGAAGGGAAGTAGAACTTCCCAGTAGACAAAGATAATAGACAATAGACAATACACAACTTCCTGCACTTTTGGCAATCAAACATCAGATATTTGCACTCACGAGAACTTCGATTTCTAGTCATTATTCAATATAAAAAATAATGTTAACTTACTTGATACCGAAAGTAGTATTAACATTGTCTTTTTTGTAAGAAGACAACGTGGAAGCGACAATAATAGTTGTAATAGTAATAGTAGTAATGATATTGACACCAATACAGATAACAGCAACACTAATAATATGCCAAATATTAGGAAAAAGGGGCACGAAAGTAGAAAAAAATTAGATACACACAAGATGGCAATTAACAATGAGCAAGTGAACAGATAAGTGAGGGGGACAAGACAATCATTTCATTCAAAAGACAAATGTGAGAAAGCCATCTATACGAGGTCAACTAGATGGTTCTTAAACAGCACAATTTCCTAATAGCAGACAAGTCTTCAGTAAGCTCTATATGCGCGCCCACCTCTTCTTTTCTTATAATTCCTCAGGATGATCTCACATCTTCTAGTTAGAGTATCTAAATAACTCCATGTAAGCTAGTGTTGCTGCTCCCTTTATCTTCTAATCTTGATACTAACCCAACCTTTTATCACTTCAGATATAGTCTTATAGCTTCCTATAAGCTTACAGTCTTACACATCCAGCATAGTATCACATCTCCACCACAATATGTTATAATTTGTTTGACATCCCCGTATTGCACATTCGACACTCAGAGAAAGCTAAAGAATCCTTAGCCAACAGTTCAATTTTCATATGAACAAAAAGTGAAGGAAAAAGCGAGAAAATGTAAAAGGAGAAGAAAAGAGAAGAACGTAATGAAATATATTCTCACAAGACGTATCGTAGCTGAAACAATATTTAGATAACAAGTCAACCAAACATAAGTTCAGGTGCTTTTGTAGCGCAAAGGCACAAGCAAAAGTCTACCAAAATCAAAAATATGTTCACGAACATCGTATCCCTACACCTGTCTTTAATAACTTTAGGACCGTGCCCCGGTGCCTGAAACTTTCAGCCTTGGAGTGTTATCACCCGTATCAGAAAATTGTACCCATATCTGAGTAACATAGCCGCCGTCATTATCCCGCGGTCTTGTGCTTGCTTTTTATTAGGTTTCTCATTCATTACCAGTCTATAGCTGTACTCGAGCACAGTTACCGAAAAGTTCGCAATAAGGGCCAACAAAAGAACCCAAGAAAAAAGTAGTCACTTTCTACTTCAGGGACAGGGGCAGCCCTAATGCATATATGTAACACTCGACTCCAAAACAATACTGCCTTAAAGCAGCAAATTCAAAATGAGAACAAGTTCCTAGCAGCAGCAACCTTTGAAGTGATTCTAAATATGTGGAAAATTGCACTCGTCCATACGGCCATACCCAATTATTCAATAGGCATTAGAGCATTATGATAGGTTTGTCTTGTAAGAGTAAACTAAACTTCTGCCAGTATCCTGGATGTTGACAGAACACTTAATTTTGACACACTTGTTATCTACACTAGAAATTCCACTAGCTGCACCAATAGTAGAAGAACAAGTGGAGGATATAATTCAAAAGAACTCAAGTCCGCATCCTTTTGCAGGTAATCCATAACTAATGTAGGCAATAGGGATAGTCCATGTTTCCCTTTTAAGATTATAAAACAAAAACTCTGTTGCAAAAACATGAAAGACCGAAAGACAGAGAGAAAACAAGGCATATTCAAAAGAGACGATGGCATTAAACCTTAAGAACGACCCAAACTTTGACATGACCAAAACACAGGTCTGGGATAATTGAACCAACTAAATCCTTCTAGTCTTTTGCATCAATCCAAGCCCTAAATAATCCAGTTCAAAAATATTGAGTCAAACAAAAAAAACTACCTGATAAGTTACATTTTTACTTGGACTAATCAGAGTAAATCATATATGGCCTTAGTAAGGGAATACATTAACAATCAGAAAGCACCTTTTAGGCAAGGGCTAGCCTCATAGGATGTAACAGATAAAATACACAGATACACTACATATGGATTTCAAGCAGGAAGAGTCAGGAAGAAAGAGGATACAAATCATGAACTTCAGATATTACCAGAACAGCAGTCCCTGTTTCTGAGGAAGTTTCGACACCTTTTGCTGAAGAGTGCTTTCTGGGCCTTTCCTCAAGGTTCCCTTGGCTGGTTGGCGAACCCAAACAGGTTTTACCTACATTAAAGCCCTGGTCGTAACAGTCTCCATTAGACAAACTGCCAGACTTTTGCAGAGAAGACCCGTCTGAAACAAGAGCCACACTTCTTGATACAACAGCATCACTGCCTGATGCAGAGAGATCTTCTATTGCAGGCTTCTGCAAAGAAGTGCTCACAGATAGACAGGTGGCTGAGGCAACATCTTTGACTCTACAGACTGTACTGGGAACCGAAACAGGCATTTCAGGCTTCTCCAGAGAAGCGCATCTGTCATCTGGACAATGCACCCTCCTTCCTCGGAATACCCCCCACATAAAAAACAAAGTATTCCAACCTGCCAGAATTTGGCAAAGAACTTTAACATAACTCTTTATTACCATAATAAACAATGTCAAATAGCATTACTATACGAAAATGTAAGAGAATAACAGCTATCGACAAGGTAATTACTAGATTCTTATTTCTTCAAAGATGACAACACTTAGATAACAAAAACATGACCACCCACTGACACAAGAAGGTTCATGAATCATTAGGAAGCATAGAAACCTCAAGAATGGAGCCAAACAGGAAACCGCAGGTAGTACAGATGGACTTCATAAGAAAGTATGAATTTACATTCCGACAGTTCACATGTCCAGCAGCTACAAATCATCCAAGAGGAGGAGGGGGGAGGCCTAGGCTGTTCTTTTGGCCAGAAAAGAACTGAACTAAACTGAAATTAACTAGACTGAACTGCATCTAGCTGCAACTCCTGACACAGCAGGAGCTGAACTGAAATTAATTGAATTCTTCAAGTTCATTGTAGACCAAAAGAACAGGTCAAAAAATAATAGCAAAGCAATATACATCCAAGAAAATACTAATGGAAATAAAATTGATATAAAAGCTTCATTCAACCTCAAATTATCAGTCAGAGAGTGAAAATCAATCTAAGACATGACTATACAAATAGATCCAAACATAACAAAGCAAAAGTAAGCAAGAAAATCCAGGCTGAGCAAGTTGTAAGGCTGTCTAAATCTAGCACCTAAACGTGCATAGCAAGTCCTAGTGGAGGGCACTGAACTAGCAGTATGTTATGTTATTGCACAGAAAGGTCAATGTAGACATTTGTGAGAAATAAGCCTCCAAGCAGTTAAGATTGCACTCAATGAAAAAACTGATAAATCCCAGAAAGTCAAAATTAATTTTTTTTGGAACTTACGCTGCGATCTATGAGCAAGGTGGTTTGATGGGAATACAAGAAGTTCAATCCCGTTGATATTTCCTTTAAGAGCTAAGTCATGCTTAATCATATACTCCAACAAAATCTTGTAACTCCTCAAATAACTGTGACACAAGCATCAAAAAGAAAATCAAATCATTTACACGAGATTATCAACAAAGCACTTTGAATCCAAATAGAAGAAATCATATGCAAACACTAACCTCTCAGGATCTTTAGCAAAAAAGTATACAGCAATATTATCCTCGCGAGCACCAGCTTCCTTAAACTGCAAAGGCCATGCACAGGGTCGAGATACTTCACTAAGAACAATTTTCTTCGGAAGCTTCCTCACCGTTTCAAGCACATTAGCAGATGCAAAACTTGACAAATGTGCTTGGAATCCACCACAAAAATCGGGAAGTTTTCCATTTCGCTGTATCTCAAAACCTCCTCTGCAGGACAAGAAATTTCTCATCATTAAAGATCAAGTTAGAAAAAAATAGAACTTCACAAACACTAAGAAAGGCCTGAAAAAAAAAAGAGATCATACTGCCAGACAGCTTCTTGTTCAGGAATGGCATTAACAGTGAGAGCTGAGTCTTCTGTAGATGAAACTACAAAATCAGCAGGATATACTCTAGACTGCTTAATGGATGTCTGTTTGCCAGAGATTGATGTATGATAAGAGTGTCCTGCATCCCTTTCCTGGATTGCTTCCTCGGGTACTAAATCTATTGCTTGATTAAAAACTGCATCCACTACATGGGTTCCTTGAATGTTTGACATAATCAGATCATTAAGCTTCTCAGGCATCTTATTCTTTTTAAATATGTTTTGCTTTTTTGCATGGCTGCCTCAAGTGCAGCTTTCAATTTATTCTCTTCGTGTGCCCCATCTTTAGCTCTCAACAAGGAAGCATCTGAGGAAATCCCTCGACGAGCACTGGCCAAAGCACCATTGACACCTTGCCTGGAACGACCAGAAGTATTTTCAGGTGCTTTTTCACTCTGATAGTCATGCAGATCAGCCTTGACCCCATTGGAAACAACAAGTGATCCATCAGCAAGACGAGAAGAATTTAATGTTGGTCCATCCTTTAAGCCGACATGGTTGGGCTTTGCTTCAGCAATGCTACTTGTTCCCAATCCCCGGATACTAGTTGATGATGCCCTCTTAACTTCACCTGTTAACATTTCATCATTATTATCACAAAGAGGCAAACAGAAAAATACCAAAGCAATAAAAGATAACGAAGTACCTAACGTAACCATGGCATCTTGAGACTTATGAGCCACATGATATGCCTGCTTTGACAAACTAGTCAATTTTCCATCAGATTGAGCATTCTTGTAATCACGACTATTGCTTACGGATAAAGTCGAAGTGTTATCAACACGAGGAAGACGCTTGGTAGAATTAGCTGCTGTTTGAACAGGAAAAGAATGATCCGATTTGATTGTGTTCTTCCTTTCAAATGAGTTACGATCTCTTACTTGCTTCTGGCCTTTTAACTCCTGAACAGGAGCACATTTTGGGGAGAGCATCTTGACTTTTGGTTCACTCACACTTGAGCGACCTAATCCCTTAAAAGACATAGATTTCCCTCCAAATTTTCCTGGCCCATCCTTTGCATCAATACATTGCTTATGCTTTTGAACAACTTCTTCTGAAAACTTTACGTTTGCCTTCGAATTAGTGGAGCTGAAAGAATTTGACTTCAAAAGATTACCTGAAACAAAGAGCAGGTAATCAAAGTTATAAAACGTCTCAAATGAAGCTTTAATAATTAATAAGCCATTACCAAATAGCTGTGCATGACAAATTACCTTTCAGGTTGTGAGCCGGATTTCTGGTAGGAGAACGTGGATTTTCCGAAGAATCCCCAGCAGATTCGGCGCCTGTAGAAAATTGATTGGTTGACTTTCCCTTTGCCCTATCTGAATTCTTGAAAGAAAAGTCCTTAGACAGCACAGGCACTCGAGTGGGACTTAATGCAGTCGGCGAACCACTACTTGACTCAAGAACCTGCCTTTTTGAAGTGTGGCCAGCCTCATTGTTATCTCCAGACCTTTTTGACGGTAGTTGTTTATTTACACTAACATTTTTCAATTTACTACGTTCACAAAATGAGTCCTTACTATCCAACTTAGGAGAAAGGTCGGAGTTGATAGAGGCCGTCCTTCCCAGCGATCTACTTCTTTCAGTAGTACCAATTTGTTTTAGGGGCTCTTGCCTCCGTGCTTCCAAATCTTCAATAAATTGGCATTCTTCACAGAGCCAGTCACCTTCTGGAACTTTATCGAGCATCTTATTCATACAATACCTAATTGGATAATTTAAAAGAAATGATGTAATCAATACCACAATCACACCTGAGCAAACGTGAAGCTGAACAAGAAGATTTTTGTACTTACGTATGCTCTGCACCATCGGTACACCTACTACATACAGCAAGCAAATCCTCACGGCCAGCATCACCACAAATATCACACACCTTTACCTGTCACAAAAATGCACATTAGTTTTGCAATAGAACAGGTACAGCTACTAATTAGCCGTATGTGAGCGTGTTTCTGTGTGTGTGGGTATCTTGAGAAGAAAACACAGAAAACAAAGCATCAGATAAAAGGCACACAAACATTTCTTACTACGTTGTATTTTACATAAGGCATACTCAAAGAAACAATAGCATCCAGAGAAAATAAAACGCTAAAAGTACGAAAAGAATTATCACCAATAAAAAATTTAGCATTCTATTTTTCTAGCATTATGCTTGACGATAATCATTAGTATGCATAAAATGCACATATGGAACGCCACGAGCCTCCCATGCTTCTTTTTTTTTTACTTCTGTAAAGTAATTAAGAAAATTATACACAAATATCTATTTCAATGTCTGTTAAATAACTCCAACAGGCCTCCAGGTCAATCAGGACATGGCACTATTTAGAAAGATTGACAAGTTTGGGGGCTCAGGGGGGGGGGGGGGCAACACACATGTTTCCACAGGCGATTCAGCATTAAAGAAACAAGCATGTGACACTATGTTCATATCCTCAACAAAATTGACTTTATCGAAGTAGATATATTCCATGCTTTTAAAAATCTTAACCCCCAATAAAAATAAAAAAGAGACAGCAAGATAAACGAAATGCAACCAAGATATAGCTTTATAGACATATCATATCTGGCACTTATGGCTAAAAAAAGAATGATATGGTTAGTACTTAGTAGTAACAGATACTATTATATGCGCCTTCATGGGCAATGGTAATACTTTAGTCTACCAAGTAATAGTTGATACTTGATACATATAAGGCGTGCTTGGATTGAGGATGATGCATTAATGGAGACAATAAGAAGAAAATGAAGACGACATGAGATGGCGCCAGAAGAGATGATAGAGATAACCGAGGAGCGAAAAAAAAGACAAGGGGGGAGGGGGAATATATTACCCTAGGGAGATGGTGGGCTATTACCCCCATTCAATTCTTACCCAATTCTTACCTCATCCCATCCACCACCAGCTCCATCCACCTTCATTCTCCTAATTTTGCGCTTCTATTACTCCCTTAATACATCACCCTAGGTCCCTAGCCCCAACCATGCCCATAGTAGTAGTACTGGTCTCTCATCCTTTTTGGAAGAGATCCTAGAAAGCTCCTTCATCTATGTTATTCCCCCCACAATCTGTAAAATTTCTTTTTTTACCTTAAATTCAGAGGACGTCGTCTTTCACGTATCAGTCGGATAATTTGGTAGTAGTCTAATCAATAATAAAGGTGAAAAAACATAGATGGTTCCAGCTAAACACATTGAATAGATCTGCAAATCCTTTGCCAAATCTGAAACATAGATGTTTAAAGCTCTAGGCAACATGGCTTTGGTCCTCGATTGCAAATACTTCAACAGCAGGAGAACCATGAAGCAGCCTCATTTTACTGAAACAAGCAGCATTTCAGTCTAATGACAAAGCAACACACTAAGAAGTAAGAAGCAAAGAAAAGGTTCGAGGAATGGATGAATTCACTCCTCTTTTACATTCCATGCTTAGGTGAGTTTACTCTGCTATTGTAAATTATTTTGGATATAGACTTGAAGATAACTCCACTAATGGCCCAATTTAAACCCCAACTCACTTTAGTAAGGATAAAGAAACACAAAGAGGCTCTGTTACTTCGACACCCTCATTTAGCCTAAAAATTGAGTGTCGTATCGTGTCGTGTCCGACACGACACTCTAGTTGGATACTTCATTTTTACCTAGAAACTTGATTTTTTCTACAAAATGGCCGAGTCGGATACTTCGACACTCGTATCCGAGTAGACACTTGATCCGTGTCTGATTAACATAGCAAAGAGGAGAGAAGAACTTTCAAAGAATTTGCATCAGTTCCCATGACGCCACAGCTGTAAATACAGCACCAATCAAGGAAGCTCCAACTTAATCTAATTCATCTTCTGAAAGTCCAACCTGAAGACCATCCCCACCCCCATCACAACCAGTATCATCTTCTTAACTAACAGAATCACACTTAAAATCTGCCTAGATCCAAATAAGAGCACAATTTTGAAAAGAAACGGCGGCAAGAAAGTAAGGAGCACAGGTCTCAATCCTTTCTAGGGAACTCTACCCAAGATCTTATAGACAACATATTGAAGATAGTTCTATAATCCCTAACTTCCAGATTAGAAGAATGTTGCATAAGAAAAATTATCTTAATGTTGAAATCGCATCACAAAGGATTCTATGTTTAACACTTAGAATATTACAAGTGAAGAGATCATTAGAAGCAGAACAGGCAAGAACCGACAATACATGAATAAACAAGTATACATGTCTCACCTTTCCTACATCCATCTTCAATACAGACCTCACTAAATTTTCATTGCAGTGTCAAAAAGGATTCTATGTTGTATTACTTAGAATATTCAGAAGTCTGGAAGCATTGTAAACTTCACAGCCTCCAGATCAAAGAAGCCGGCTCGAGTGAAGAGAAAGACTTGAAGAACGGATGGAAATTTGACGGGCTGAGATGATTAAGGGAGAGAAAGAGAAAAGATGAGAAGATCAAGGAGCGGGAAAGAGCAAAGATAGACAACAAAGAGTGAGAAAGTGAGTAGCTGACTTGAAAAGACTCACCGTCAACGGCCACCGGAATTTTTCGTGCCGCAAACAGACGGGACTGCTTGCCAGCAGTCTCTGCCATGACCGGCAAAGCAGCAACAGTCAATTGCTTCGCACCAGAGAATAATTGTTTCTTCCAGTTCAATTTCAAGCAATTGACTGATAGATGAGGGGGGTCGCTCGAATAGGAGTTTGAAAGATTTGGTAAGAGCTAATTTTAATATATTTGTTCTTTTTAATAACTTTCAACTCAAAATTACCCAATCATTTTGTAGTAGTCATTTAACCACTATCACAGTTCCATTCTCTACCTTTTTTCCGTAGTAAGACAAAGTCCCAGGTATTTTGAGTTGATTTTACAAGGAAAAGAAAGTACTGCACATCCCAAAATTCACAGGGAGGGGGGTAGAAACTGAAACTTTTTAAAAACAAAGAAAATGAAATGAATGGCAATTCTATAAAATGAAGAAAGGAATATTGATGCTAATCAGGAAGTGTAAAAACTGACTGCTCAATAAATAAATAAAAGGCATAGTATATAACTGCACAGAAATAAAATCTCTAACTCAAAATAGCCACTTACATCTTCTTCTTCAACATCAGATTCATCAACATCATCTACAGGAGATGTTTCCACAGAAGGTTCACACTTTTCATCAGACTCTGTTGCATCACTTGATCGCATGACCTTCTCATTCTGGCCATGAAACTTACTAGGCGAAGCACATAATCTCTGTATAGTAGCTTCTGGAAATTGACTATGCTTAGATTCAAGTTGCCTGTCTTCCATATCATAATCCAAACTTGGACTCCCGGAGTTGGTCCTCAAATCACCTGCCTCACCTCCTTGACCCAAATTGTTAACTAAATCAGTCTCACATGACCCACTTCTATCATCTTTATCTATCTGAGAGCAAAAATCCTCCTTCGAGTCATCAGCTCTTCTACTATTGGAGCTGCCATCACTGTCCTGTACTATACATTTCTGGCCCCTCCTCCACTCAGAAGCTAACAACGTGGAGCTTGAATCCTCATCAGCATCAATTTCCTGGCAGAAGTCACCAGTATGACCAGCATTTTTCAACACCATGATAATTGGTTTTGATGCATGCGGTGAAAAAAATACTAAAACTGATATAGACTTCAAAATTTTCTTTAAAAAGACCACCCTGCCTCAGAAAACACTGTTTGCAAGCTTGAACACAAAATAAATCCTGCAATGGGAAAAAATAAGGTTTTAATTGAAATTAAAAGAAGGGAATCTCAAAAATGCCAGACTGGTGTCACGTTCAAGCATTTTCAGCAATACAGCTAAAAGAACAAGAGAAACAATCCTTGTACACATGAACAGAGAACATACGATCTCGTAAAATGAAATTAGGGAGCCTTTTTACAGTCCAACTTGATTCCTTAAGTTACATGCCTTTGCATTCTATATCCACTTCATGTTTTGTTCTTTACAAGTACTACCAGTTAATGTCATTAATGAAAAAAACAAAGGTCAGCAACGTCCAAAATTGGCTACTGTGTTAGAAGGAGCATAATGAATCATCCCTTCCCAATGCAGCACACTTCAAGGACCAACATGAAGTGAAACACCGTCTCAGAGACATCCCTTCCCCCGATGCAGCACAATTATGTCAATTTTCGGCACAATTATGTCAGTTTTTGGACCAAGATGCTAATAAGATCACAAAAACACCATCTGAGAAAAAGATGAAATGTAAATGCTCCAAAAACTGACATAATAAAAAGGAACTGGGGGAATGCAAAACTAAGATCCCGGAAATCAAGCCTCTCCTCTCACTAAGAATTCGAGTGACGAACTGAGTTAAGCCTAATCCACCTAATACTTCCAAAAACTCTCTCAGGTGGCACATATCCCTGAGACCCACAGCTTATTTAGAGGAAATACAATGCACCAACCAAAAAAACAGACCAAATTCCACAACCTACTATCCGTCTCCGGGACAACCTATAAGCTATGTTACTTAGACACGGATTAAGTGTCTACTCCGATGCGGGTGTCAAAGCGGCAGACTCAGCCATTTCGTTGAAACAAGCAAGTTTTGGGTTAAAAACTAAGCATCCAAGTGTATATCCTGTCCGAAACAACACGACACACGATTTTTGAGGTAAATTAGGGTGTTGAAGTAACACAGCCTAAAAGACAACCCCAAATGTAAAAATGCAACACATGTACTCACCCAAACCAAAGTAATAAACATAACATTCTAACATCATATTGCACAACTGAATTTCAAACTCCATAAACTAATCAATCAGCTATTTAGAGCGCCATAAACAACCTATCCAAATTAGGGATTCCTTCCAGCATTAACACCCACAAATTTAAAAACCCTAACTCACAAAAATCAATCAATAAATACACCACCAATTAACCCAATAACCTCTTCAATCGATCCATCAAACCCATAATCAAAACACCCACAAAGCGAAAGATCAAACAAAAGGGCACACTTAACAAAAACACAAATTAAATAACTAGTGAAAAATCAAAGATGTAAAGCGAATAAAACCCAGAAAAGAAGAACAAAAACCCACCTCAAAAAAACCGAAAGATCGCCCATAACAGTGTAAAAAAGCGTGAATGTCACCGGCCGCCGGCGAAAAAGAGGAGAGAGAATAAGGGCGTGTTTGGGGTGTTGATTGAGAGTGGCGTGCTGCGCTTAGAATCCGTCACCGACTAATCCAATCTGTTAATTATAATTATAATTATAATTATTACTATAGTTGTTAATGTTAATTTAATTTAATTTGGAGAGTTCTGAAACTCTAAACTTTCTCTCTCTAAACTTTCTCTCTCTTGTTTGCACGAGTTCCTCTATTCTGTGAATTGGGGATTGAATTTCTCGCATCAACAAACAACAAACATTCAGAAAGAAAGAAAATTTGGGGAGGGGGTGATGTTGCGAAATGAAATAAAATTGAGGGAGTGAGTGTGTTAATTTTATGGAAATAGTGGACCATAGATTTGCAAATTATGAAGAAATGTGTATTTAAGAATTGGAGAGTTAGTAAATAGTATCCACGAGTGTGCTTTACGTGTGGAAGGGAGGGTTAGGGTTGTATCGTCAATGACGAGTCAAGGGGTCATGATTCATGATTTTCTATAGGCTATGGACTATGGGCTATGGCCGGCATATAGTTTTATATAGTTATATAGTTTTGTGGTTTTTGTCTAATCTTATCTGAATTTTTCTAATCTGATTTAAGAGTGTTTAGATAAGTTGAAAACACAAAATCTATATCATAAGATAGTTTGCAATTTTAAATACTCCCTCCGTAACATAATAGTTGCAACAATTGAACTAGGGGGAATTCTTAGGCATAACATGATAAGTATGGATAAGTGGGTTGATTAATAAAAGTATGAGAGAGAAATCACATGGGTTAAAGAGATAGAAAGAGAGAAAGAAAGAAAACAACAAAAAAAAGAGTACAAAAGTTGGTGGAACCCAAAAACACATCATCATTTAATGTGATAAAATTTACCAAAATAAGAAATATGGAAAATTATTGCAAGTAATATGTTACACCCATTTTAGGAAATTGTTGCAACTATTATGTTACGGAGGGAGTACATTTATTTATATTAGATCTCACGATGGTTTGAACTATATTTGGGTATGGATAGGCAATTCTCGCCACGTGACTGCCTAACACTAATCGCGAAGTAGGTCTTATGCTGTAACAGTTTGTGTCTGCAACGGGCTAAGGAAAATTAATTTGGAGATCGGCTTAAGAGTGGTCCAAGCACAGATTATCTCACGTGGAAGGCTGTTGTTTGAAATTTTGCTTTTTTGTGTTGTTAGTTAAAACTATGGGTGATGCTTAGCAGTTCAGTAGTTTAAGACCGCTATTATGTAGAAAGTTAGTCAATATTCCTATCATGCATTTATAATATTCAAACATAACTCTTGATTAATTGAAAACCCATAATATCATCATCAATATTGATAATAGAAGCAGTTAGATCTTCATTTTCCTTACGGAAGCCACAGTTTTAAATCTTCTCTTAAAAAATATCTATCTTTTTTATATGAAAACAACGTGAATAATATGCTATAGAAGTAATAGAAGTGACATGTGGCGGATTACACACACTCTCTATACCACAAGTTTGTTGAAAACCGTGAAATTTTGAAAAAGGGGTACACATATGGTTTACAGAGATACATGTTAAGATAAAGAGGTACGCATGTTTTCACGTTAAAGTTGTCAATATTTACAAGAATGTCATTAATGAAACCACGCGTGCCCCTTTATCTTAACATGTACCCCTTTCACTTGATTTTCACCGTGAAAACAATTTTTACAAGATCCTCTTCCTATATACTTCCTCCGTTTTTTATTAGTTGACCTGTTTCTTTTATCACGTTTGCCAACGCGTGATTTCAATCACTTTTATCTTGGAAAATTGATGAGTAAAAATTATAAAAATATGATATTTTGAAAATATATAATGAGACGAATCTAACAAGACCCCACATGACTATATTTTCTCTTATGTATAAATCACAAAAGATAGTCAAAGTAGATTATGTGAATAGTGTCAAAAGTCAAAACGTGTCAACTAAAAAAAACGGAGGAAATATATGTTTTTCATTATCCAGAGTCATGTATCGGTATTTTATTTTTATTTTTGTACTGCTCAAATATTGTCATCTTACTTTCAATCTTTCTCTATATTTTATTATCCAAAATCATGTATCGATATTTTTATTCCTGTAGAAGTCAAATTTTGTAATTTTCCTTTAAAAATTATAAGGTAAAGCCTAGATAATGTACACTATGGCCTTGTTTGGTTTCCTTCATTTCCCATGGGCAATCAAAATTCCCATGAATTGCATTTTGTGTTAGTTGTTTGGTTGCCTCAAAATTGATAAAATGGAGGAAATGCAAATTCATAGGAATTTGGAATGCCTACAAAACATAGGAATTAACTTACCAAACCCCCCTTGGTAAGTGAAAATTTGATTTGCAAATTCCCACATGAACAACAAACAACTTTTGGTAAATCATGGGAAATTAAATATAGGAATTAAATTCCAATGAACTACAAATTCCTATAGAAATTCAATTCCCATGCCAACCAAACATCTCCTATGGGCCTGTTCTCTTCGGCTAATTCTAACTGAACTGAACTGAACTGAATTGAACTGAACTTATTGGAGCTGAACTGAACTGAACTGAACTGAACTGAACTTATTGGAGCTGAACTGAACTGAACTGAACTTATTGGAGCTGAACTGAACTGAACTTATTGGAGCTGAACTGAACTGAACTTATTGGAGCTGAACTGAACTGAACTGAATTAAATTATAATAAGTATATGAATAATAAGTAAATAATAATTATTATGAATATTAAATAATCAGTAATAATAATTCTAAGTAATAATAATTATTATGAATATTAAATAATCAGTAATAATAATTAAATTAATAATTTAGAATAATATCAAATGAATAATGACAATATTATTTTGATGTTATTATGATAGTTATAAATAAATAAATAATAATAATAAAAAATTAATTTTAAAAATAATAATTACTGATAATAATAATAATTTATAATAATGAGTAATTACAATTATTAGTATTAATATATTAATACTTGATGATGATGATATAATATAATGCCTAAGAAGTAAATTAAAGTATTACCATTATAATAATAATTAGTTTAAAACATGGGTTGATGTGTGCTTCTAACCAAACCACGATTTGTGGTGGGTTGGTCTATGATAGAAATACACCAAACCGCCAAAGTATATTTAATATACAACGTAACGACAATGTTGTATTTTAAATAATACTGCAGTATTATTAGCAACTTTGTAATTTTTTCATATCTTCTAGCTTTTTGTAGCTTATTTGTATGATGTAATAGTGAATTTTATTCAGTAAAATAAAGCAACAATTGCAAATTAGAATACTCGTATTGACATGAAATTTGGTTAAATCGTGCATCAACCCAAACTTTGCTGAGCCATAATAATAATAATAGTAATAATAATGAGTAAAAATATAATAAAAAAATAATATATATAAATAATACTAATAATTATTATTATATAATAACAATAATAATAAGTAAAATAAATTAGAACAACAATAATAATATTAAACAAATTGGTTAAATAATGAATGGAGCTGAACTGAACTGAGTTTATTGGAGCTGAACTGAACTGAACTTATTAGAGCTGAACTGAACTGAACTTATTGGAGCTGAACTGAACTTATTAGAGCTGAACTGAACTGAACTTATTAGAGTTAAACTGAACTAAAAATAAGCTGAACAGAACAGGCCCTATATCATGTTCTTATAATGCTCTACTATTATTAATATAAATTAGTAAAGGGCTAAAATCACTTCAAATATTTTGCTTACCTCTCATTCAATACCGCCAAAATGAAATCAGACTCACTCAATATGCCATATACACACAAAAGGAAACAATCTATATGTAAAAAGCAAGAATAATCGACTAGTAACAAAACGTGACCGCAAAAAGTTATTTAATATAAAATTACAACGCAAAATTTGAATGAAAAAAATGTTTCAATTGGTCTTAGTGATTGAGATGACACGAGATCGGAGACACGATGAAAGATAGGATAATCTAAAAAGTATTTTGTTAAGGTAATTTTGATAAAAATTGAATTGTGTGTTGTACAAGAGTAGAAGACATGATGAAATTATTAAAATTGAAATTATATTATATAGTTATACAAATTCCGCAATTTAATGCGTACACCTTGAAATACACAGCTCTGTGTACTCTCAGTGGCATATTAGTAAATATATTCAAGCTTGTGGGGGTATTAGTGGCTTTTCCCAGCAGCCATTGATGTTATATTTGGTAATTAACGGTCGCACGGACCACCTTCTCCCAACCCCAGACTTCTCCGCCACCATCACCGTCGACCATCGCAAGCGGGACTTTTCCCGATGATAAGAATTCGCCGGCGATATAGAATTCCGGCGCATCTCATGAGAAACTGGGTTGTGGAAATGAGTCTGGGATGAAGTATCAGGGGTGAACTTGCGTCTGCTGATGCGGATTCTGTAAAAGACAAGAATCTAGGGTTTCTAGGATCATAAAGGGGGAAGTGTCGGGGACGAAATCGGAGGGGTTTTGTGAAGGTGGACGAGAGATTGAGCCTCAATTGAAAAAGTATAAGGTTAATCCATTTGTTCAATGTAGTGGGAAGATGGAAATTGAAGGGGAGGGAGTAGTGATGGTTAGAGGTGATTTGAAGGTTAGTCCTTTGGGGGGGGAGAGAAGAAGGCGGTGGATGGTCTAATTAGTATGATAATATGAAAATGAGTACAATGAATTTTTTATGGTGTAAATGAGTAGATAATATGAAAATGAGTAAGATAATATGGAAATGAGTATAATGTTTTAGGTGCAAAGGAATTGAGTTTACATGTTTATAATTATTAGATTTTGGAAATGAGCATGATAATATGTGAATAAGTATATTTGAATAGATGAATATTTTTATACAGTCTAGAATACATTACTGAAATGAGTATACATGTTATTGAGAAGAAAAACTCATACTCATTTAAAAAATTCTCATTAGGCTAAGTCATACTCATTTGGAACATAGCAGGGAGCTCGCCCGAGCCACAGATAACTCTCCAGGCTAAGTTCAAATAAGAAGCAAGAACATTTCTTCAATGCATGCCCGTCTGGGCACCTTCTCTTCTTCAATCTCTAGGTACAATTACAATTCTCCACCTTGACTTGAATCATCCTAACACTTCCTCTTACATATAACAACTATAACTCCGCCCCTTAGGGGCTTACATCAAACATAAAGAAAGACCAACTTAGTCCATACACAAAGTAAACTTAGTTGTTGGTTAAGACTTCGTCAGCAAGTCGATGGAATTTTCCTCGTAGCAAACTTCTTCAAAGACGATTCCTTATTGACCATTACATCTCGAATGAAGTTGTACTTAACATTTATGTGATTGGTTCTCTTATGAAATGTGTTTTGATTCTTTGGCAAGTGGTTGGTACTATGGCTATCACAAAACATGGACACCAAACTTGTATGTGCATAAGTTAATCCACTTTACTTCTTTGAATGCCTTGATAATGGCCATGAACTCAGCCTCCGTAGCAGAAAGAGCTACATCTTATAGCTATGATTGCCAACACATGGTTGTACCACCTAAGGTGAAAACATAACAGGTAGTAGATTTCTGGTCATCCATGTCTCTGGCGCTATTCAGATCACAAAACCGAACAACACCATTTGCATTTCTACCAAATTCAAAGCAAACGTCTAATGTACCTTTAAAGTACCTAAGTGATCACTTCGCGGCTTCCCAATGACCTTTTTGTGACTTGACACCGCCTCACTATGCTAACCGCTCGTGCAATATCCGATCTCAACACACCTTGATATACATCAGACTTGCCACAACACTAGTATAAGGAATGTGAATTATAGCTTTTTCTACTTCCAAGTTTTGAAGGCTAAGCTCCTTTGGTTTACCATAGATAGGGGAAATTGTTAAACATTGCCCTTATTTCTCCAGGTGCATCCCTCACTATATTAAGAATTGAATTGATGGTAATAAATAATTACAACAATAATTGGCAATCACTAAATAATAATCAATCCTACAAATATCTACCACTGTTTAACAATGTATCGAGTTGATCTGATAATATAAAAAAGGCTCATTTTGACCCTTTATCCTCTTCATGCCCCAGGCCCCAACTCAGCACAAACAATTTCGTACTGTGTCATACCTACTCGCGTTTGTGCGTGTCTTTCCATGTTAATGCCCTTGGTATGGGTCAGCCAAACCAGCCTAATTGTCATGTTTAGTCTCAGTGTGTTGCAATTATAAGATTTTCTTCGATAGCTTGTGTTGTGGAGACTCTGATACGCGACAAATCAACACCACAGATCTGTCTCTTGATATTCCAATCTGACAAATCAACATCACAAACCTGTTGAAACGCTTTTTACAAGATGGGGCATCCGAGTCTCCGATCACACTCTAGCATCGGTTCAAACTTCAAACCATATCGCCATCAGAATCCTCAACCTAAAATATTCGCAATTAATATTTTAGTGGCATCCATGCCTATCAAAGGGTAACATAAGATTTCCCACCACTTGAGCAAATTAGGCATGGATGCACTAGCTGGATCAATTCATACTCAGCAGTGAGCACAGAAAAGGGGGCTGCTTCGTAGCGGAAAGCTACAGGGACATAGCACAATCTGCGTCAAGTCCCCAATATACATAAAAGCTCCAGACCCGTGCACTTCCAATCTGGACGAGCAAGAGCCAACCTAAAAGGATTCGATCACTGGAGCAGGGTTCAAAGGTATTTAGAATTTTTGGACAATGGGTTGTACCCTCAAAAGCTGAATCAGCGTTCTACAGCATCATTCACTGCTTTGCACATCAAGGGGTTCTAATAAAGAATGAGCAACACTCCTATCTGGCATTTCAAAATATTATCAGCAGCCTGAACAATTGCCTATGGAGTATATACCTAACAGTAAGTAAGAATTCAACATTTTCCAGTAAACACAAAAGGCATTCACTCCTTTAGAAACAGGAAGGGTGAACAACAGAACAATTGCTAAAACATCTATACCCACAAACTCAATGCGGCATGTTACAAGATAACCCGGTATGTTCTTGCCAGACATCTGAATTCAATACTTATATGAGTCAATTACCCACCAGGCAGTACAATGGTAAAAAAGCAACTCTTACACCACAATTATCAGCATGGATCCAATGTCAAAACCTGGAGAGCCTCTATGTACATATGATGCTGCAAGGTCTCCCAATTGCCGACCCTCATCAGCCTTTTCCAAGCATAAAATAAGCAAATTGTGTTACCTTTAGGCAATCCAGAAAGTAATCCTCAAAGGGTTTCCATCTGCCATCAGAAGTGTTCTGCCAGACCCAAGTTCAGATATTTTCTGGATCAACCGTCAGCAGGGCATGAAACAACTTGGTCTCAAGGCTATCAAGCAAGCAGCAACCCTCTGAGTTATGCTATGAAGAAGATAAAACCGCTATTTACTTGAAAAGAAAAAACTGAAGGAACTATCAAGAGGGGCTTCCTGGCTCATCATCACTTGACAGAAAAGGGTCTGAAACATCAGCAAGTGCATCAAGCATGGTAATGACTTCTGCAGTATCATCCAAATAATATTTTGCTTTGCTCGGTTTCTGTCCGACTGTACAAGCATATACTGATGTATTGGATGATAGGATACCACTGCTCATTGCATTTCCAATTATCTCAAACATGTCTTCATCAGATCTATCATCACCAACACAGAGTACGAAATCAGCCTGCTTTCTACTCTCAGCCATTCTAGTGAATACCTTTTCCGCAACTAAACCTTTACTAACCCCCTGAAACAAGTAAGAAAAACCAAAATCAAACATCAAATAAAGGCGTTCTCCAGGGTTGTTAAATAATAAATGACTTAAAATTAAAATTTCTTCAGATAAAGTGTAAAGTGCTGGAAATTCCAGCTCTCCGGAAAAAAGAAAAATGCTGGAAAGTCAAAATTAATTGGTAATCTAATTCATTTTGATAATACACAACATTACTAGCACCTATATGCATCTATTCCCTTAGCTGGTATATCATTCTTTTTTTTAAGATCCCCGCTCCTTTTTTTTGGCTTTCCCCAGAAAGTCTTTCTGATCCAATTCCCTAAAAACCATGAACCAGGAAGGCCATAAGTATAGTCGAACTACCCATTCACCCAGTCTTCATCTTCCTCTCTAAGACTGGTATGCACCCCAGCAAATCAGCACCAATGGCAGTTATACATATATTTGGCAAAGGCTCCAAGATTTAGTTGGTGTGTAAGCAGGGGCGAAGCATTGGGGGAGCAGCAATCCCCTGGCTTTTTTTTTTCTAATTTAATGTAAAATCTGTTGGGATTTTGGTTGACATAGGTTCAATTTTTACTTGGCGCCCCCCCCCCCAAAAAAACAACATTTTGGTCACCACCACAGCCATTTTCTGGTAACCTGGTTCTGCCCCTATGTGCCCGGAACTATTCCATCAGCCTTTTTGTCTCCCTCTTCTCTGTTCCTCCTTGTTTAGGTAAGTTACTATTTCTTTGCTTCTTTAGATTTTCAACGAGTAAACTCAGTCACATATACACACACACACAAAAAGCACATGAGCATTCACACACTCAATTGAGGAACATATCATGAAAGAGTGTGTCGCCTTGGACATTAAGAGTTTAAGGCTATGATATAGATGAAAAAGTGCACTTGCACACTCAATAGAGTATTGAGCTTCAAAAAGTACTATCTTTGCATATACACACGTATTAATCAAAATTAATCCTCGCTCTCTATCATTGTACACCTTATAACCATAAATTTTCAAATCTGGCACAATGCATAAAGAAACATAACATCCCTTACTTTGTTGATAATACTGAAGGCAAACACGTCAACGATCTAGTTCGTTGTTTGGCATTGTTTTTGATGTAAAAATTCTTACAGCTAGCTAATGCTTTGATGCATTTTAGTTTTTACTGAGCGTCAAAAATGGTTCGGATTGAATATAAAAAAGGTATTTTGCGAGTTCTGGAACAACACAAGGGTATATTAACTAAGCGTCAAAAATAGGTTGGGATTAGATATAAAAAGGTATTTTGCGAGTTTTGCTATAACACAAGGGTATACTGTGAGATATAAGTACTTCAAAAAAATTTATAACATTCTATTTAATAATTCAAAACCACTTGATCAAATTTTCACACGTATAACGCAAAAGAATAGAAATAACCACACTTTAATTATCATCAGACAACTCTATATTAGGAACTTTTTCAAGTTTCAACGTGTAGAACTAAAAAAAATATGAATGTAATTAGATTTTTGAGTGTGGAGAGAGAGAGAAAGTTGCAACCATTAGATAATAATTTCCCAATAAACTTATCAGTTAAATTAAAGCTTTTCTTCAACAATCACAGATACTTAAAAATGTCTATATCCATTAATCCATATGTAACAATTATAATTCTTGCTAATAAATTGTTACTGAAAGGTTAGAAAATCTTTTAATGATATTGGATTTGCCCCCTTTCGTCTTCCTTAATAATACTAGTTCCAATAGCAACCCATGCATGAAATGATATTTTTGGGCAATATGCAAATATGGAATGTATAAGCTACAATTGAAACAACTAGCAACAATCTGGAAAAAAGGTGATGTAACCCGCTCTGTTGCTAATAATGCTTCTCTGTTGAAGAAAGTGAAGAATCTCACCAAAGTCTCATATCATATGAATTACATCATTTTTCATAGGCCATGCTTAATTAAATAACTGGGAAATCATGAGGAAAAATATCGGAGAAGAGAGAAAATTGTTGAATAAATCTTAACAGTTGGAAGGCCAAACCCCTATTAAGGCTTCAAATGCAGTGCCATTTAAAGGACCCGGAGATAGTCGCTAACTAATCAACTTAAGATGTTTCATAAAGTAGATATAAACATAATAGTTTTATGAGTATTCAATGTCTTCTGCAAGTTGTGTTTTTGATGGCTGACCGTGGTTGAGAAAGGAAAGTAAGCTTCAGTTATAATAATATTGGCATTAGACAATAGAGGTGATCCGGGGACCATAAAGAAATTCCAGTTCTAATGCTGGTTGCATATCCCTTGTTCACATCCTCACTTCCTCTCTTCCTTTTTCCCCTTCTCTTTAGGTTATGGATGCAGGGTGTAGGAGGATTGTGCTTCAACATTTAACCTTTTTTTTTAATCTCATCTGTATTATCTTTTGTTTGTTGCTAGAGGGTGCTAGATGCTTCACCTCGTGCTGTTTGTTCAGCATCAATAATTTATTCATGTTTTGATGTTCGTGACCTAGTTATTTGAGGAGGAAAAAAGATATGTTTAAATAAGAGTATATGTTAACGTGTGCCTACACCTCATATAACTCTTTTACATTTGCTACCTTATTCACTTTGGTCTAGGTGTACATTTTCTTAGTTACCAACGGAGAACCCATTCAGTTGAAGTATGGGAAAACCAAGGGAAAGAGAAAAGTAAACATGGTTTCAAGAATGTTAATCAAATGAATCAATCGCGATTAGAAAACTAATTTACTTTGCTTAACTTGTGATCGCTAAATTATACTCGTGGCTCGACTTAGTTCTTGAGCTTGACTCCACTAATCAGCCTAACCATATGATTCTTCTTTGAGTTGTCCTCCATTATCAACTTACTAGCATGCTAAGGGCTAAATGGCTAATGTAACTTAGGGTCCGTTCTCTTTGGCCGAAACCAGTTAAACTAAAATGAAAACAAGTAAAACAGAAGCGAAACTTGAGTGAAAGGAACAATGAAATGTGAGGGTAAAAGTATTGTGCAAAGCTGAACTCAACTCAAAATAACTCAGGGGAGAACAGGCCCTCCTTACTATTGGCTAGCTTAATTTATATTATATCAAAACAGCTTCATTTTAATAGAAAAGAAATTGTAACAAAATAAAAGTAAAACAACTCGACTCGTTAAGCTCTAGCACCGTGGGATTTGGGTTGTCTTGATTCCTGTCATCTCAAAAATCAGTTTTCAGGAAGTCATTTTGACACATGGGCCATTTGACTCAAACTCGGAAGAAAGGAATGAGGAAAGAGAAATGACATAGATTCCCTAATATGTTGGAAATGAATTGCCTTAATTACAAATGGCAACTTAATTTTGAAGTATTAAGTTTTGAAAGTGGAGCAATATTATCCCCCCTGGGCTACTAGATGACATCGAATACAACATTTTATACCCACTGCTTGTTTAGAGTATATTTATGATCTTCTTGTACACATCTACAAAGTAGTGGATATATGTATACGGAACTGCATCAAACAACCCATACACTCATTACCAACATAAAATCTACATCTACATCCATGTTGTCGTAAATCCACATGACCAACATAACTAAATGCTTCAGAATGGTTGTCTATAATATATAGTCTATCCTAGATTACGTTTGTTTGCAACACAGTTTTTGTCGCCAGTTCACCACATCTTTCAATTATTAGCTAAAGCTAACGCATCTTTGAATTATTAGCTAACCAACAGTAAACGGCATATTTAAACTACAATAGTAGTTACCTGAGGCTTGACTTCGACAATATACTGGCCACTTTTTACAGCAACAGGCTCATTTGCTAGAACACTTTCTAGATGATCTAGCATCTCCTTTGCTTGGCAAGACCCAAAACCTGGGTCAGCATCTCTATAATGCCAGACCAAGGCACTCTCCTTAGTTTCAATTTGCGAACCGTCCGTTGCTTCTGTATACAGCTTCATCACAGGCTCAGCTATTTGTACCCATCCAAAATCACAGTTTTGACGACATGTTTCCCATTCTTCTTCAGCAGACCCTCTGACCAAGCATTGAATACCAAGCATAAATAACAGCAGAAGGAAAATATTACTAAAAATAAGGGGCAGCATCTATACCTCATAAAGTATCCATGTTCAGCTGCAATGCCAACCTTCTTGCAAGGTGAAAACCACTTGCTCAAGCTCTCTCTTCCTCTTCCACTGACAATAAATACAGTGTTTCTAGGGTCTCCAGACAACAAGTTGATGATACTTATCACTTCTTGACTAGGAGTCTTGTCAATGGATGTCTGAGGCATCATAGTGCCATCATAATCTAACAGTATGGCCCTACTTTTAGACCTAGAGAATGCGGAGACAATAGCATCAATTGTTAACTTTCTGAAGTTAGGATCTAGAGCTACTACTCTAAAACCAAAACCCAACCCGATTCCCCAACAACGCCTCCTGAAGTGGTCCCTGCACGTCCTCTCTAAATCTTGGAAAAAGCTTCGTGACCAAAATGCCACATCATGTGTGCAAACATATCTATAATGTTTCTCATGACGTAGCTGCTTCTCAGCATCATTCATAGAGATAGCCTCATTCATTGCCTCAGCTGTTGCATCCACATTCCATGGGTTTGTACGGATAGCACCACTCAGAGAAGGAGAGCAGCCTATGAATTCTGACACGACCAACATACTCTTCTTGGGGCTACTAGATGATGAATCTGATGCAGATTCCGAGACTCCTTGCCTGCAGACAATGTACTCGTATGGAGTGAGGTTCATTCCGTCCCTGACTGCTGTGACAACAACACACTCTGCAATGGTATAATACACAGCCCTTTCACTCAGAGATACTGGTCTATCAATATAGACAATGGGTTCATAACCAGGACGCCCAAAGGCTTCATTTATTCTCTTACAGCTAGCTTGAATCTCGGCTTGAATCTCTTCGAGATCCTTGCCTTTTCCCCTGGAAGGATTTGCAATCTGAACCAAAACTGCTCTTCCCTGCCACTTTGGATGTAGCGTTAGCATTTGTTCCATAGCCAAAAGTTTCAGATTGACCCCTTTAAAGATATCCATATCATCCACACCAAGCAGTACAGTCTTTCCTTCGAACTGCTGTTTAAGCTCCTGCAACCTCCATTCTTTATCAGCAAGCCTCAAAACCGACTCAATCTGCCCCATGTGTATCCCAACAGGCATGATCTTTATTCCAACAGTCCTACCGTAATATTCTAATCCAATATATCCCCTCTTCGATTTATACTCCAAGCCTAACATACGACTACAACAAGAAAGAAAATGGCGAGCATAATCAAAAGTATGAAACCCAATAAGGTCTGCATTCAGCAACGCCTTGAGTATCTCCTCCCTCACAGGCAGAGTCCTATATATCTCCGAGGAAGGGAACGGGCTGTGAAGAAAGAATCCCATCCTCAATTTAATAAATCGCCGTCTCAAAAAAGTTGGCAATACCATCAAATGATAATCATGTATCCACACATAGTCATCCTCAGGGTTTATCACCTCAATCACCCTCTGCGAAAAAATCTTATTAGCCGACACATACGCTTCCCACAACGACCTCTCGAAGCGCCCACCATGACTAGCTGAAAACGGCAACATATAATGAAAAAGAGGCCACAAATGATGCTTACAAAATCCATGGTAAAACTTCGTATGAATATCCGGGGGCAAAAACGCAGGAACACATTTAAACTTCTCCAATAAAATCTGTGACACATCATCTTGTTCATCAACATCCACTTCCACCTTCAAAGATCCTACATACAAAACCTCCATATCCTCAGGCAATCCATGTTTCAAATGCAACAACAACGAATCCTCGTCCCAACTAAAACTCCACCCCTTATTATCCGGCCTCCTCTTCGCTCTCACCGGCAGCTGATTCGCCACAATAATAATACGGTCTTGTACAATCGATGACGGTACATCCGACGAAACACTATTAGCTTGATCATCATCAAGCTCGGAAATCACTCCCGCTACCGTCATCACTCTCGGAAGCCGCCGTTTCTCCCTCCCTGTCCCCATCGCCGGAAAATTCCCCGACGCTAGATCTAAAAGATTCGTATACGATCTTGACATCATTTTCGCTTTCCTTAATTTGTTCTATACTCTAATCGCACAGAATCCAATATCTTAATCTGAATTCATCACCAAAAATCGAAAAAAACAACAAACAAACAAATTCAATCCATAACTTCTAACATTCATGATCCGAATACATAAAAAATCGCTAAAAATAGAAACAAATCTAAACAAAATGAAATCGTCAAAATAAACTTGTATAATTTAAAACTAACCTTGGATTAATCAATCTGAAGATGTTGAATGAATCAAAAGGATTGAAATTAGGGATTTCCAGTTTGAAATAGATCTAGGGTTTGCGGCTCAAAGTAATGTTTGTTATTTTATCCAAATGAACTTGCTTTCGTGTTTTCTTCACTTCGCTTTTCGAATATAGTGACAGAAATAATGAAGAACGAAAGTTAATGTTAGATTACTATTTTGGAAATAATAAAAAGGAAATGGGGAAAAGAAAATAGATATAAATGAAAGAGGATAAGGTTGGCCAGCTTGACTGCCCCGTAAGGCCAGCTGGCGATGTGAGGGGTTTATTTGAGTCACGCGCTTAACTTTATAAAGTGATGTTTTTGTGGGAAAGTGGGTCCGTTTCATGAGTCTGGCTCGCTTCTTTGGCCACCTCATTGGTTTCATTCGCGTAACGTAATGGTCAATGGTGGGACAAATGGCGTGTTTGAGAGGGACCCCTTACTTGGCTTCAATTTGCTTATACCAACTTAGCAATAGAGCCGTCAAAAGTTTACACGACAAGTTAACACGACACGAAACGGATATGATATATGTGGGTTAGTGTTGAACATTCTTGACATGTTTACTTAAACAGGTCGACATAAGTTTAACCGTTTAATAAATAGGTCGGGTTAGTGTTGAGATTTTCAACACGAAATTAACACGATTTTATCCATTAGAATCCGTTTAATAAACAGATCGGGTTAGTGTTGACGGTTTCCGACACGTTTATTTTTAACACGAACACAAAGTCAACATGACACGACCTATTTGACAAGTCTACCTAGCAACCATTGTAACACCCTGGCAATTCTCTCTTTATAAAACATATATATTTCCCAACTAAAATAGAGAATTATCAAGGCATTATCGCCTGTGTGTAAACGTATCGGCTTACTCAGTGTATTGCAGCGGAAAAACATTAAACATACTTTATTAAATACTTAAAACATAATAATTGTCAAACCATAATCCAACCTCAAAAGCAATACAAAACCAACTTAAAGCATTTAAAATAAATAATCCATAAAACAACTTAAATAGTAATGTAAAGTTAGGAAATAATTAAAATAATAAAACGACCACTCAACAACGCTTCACAAGTCCCAAATGAGTAATTGAGACGATGCATCATGCCTTCCAAACCTGTAGGCAAATACTCAATTGAAAATTCCTCGCCAATAAAGGGTAATCACAAGATTAATAGGCACAACCATGATCAACACACAGAAAAGCACGTAATCAGCAAAGCTGAGTACATACATAAACAAAACACGAAACCTAAACATGATACTAATAGACAACCAAAATATAATCAATAAATATACCTCAAGACTTCAACTCGTAAAATAAAACATGACTCCACAAGACATACCACACGATAATCATTTAGTAAATTGAATGGACAATGGATCGAGTTGTCCAACCAAAACCAGTCTTCAAAAATGAAGGATCGAGTTACGGGCGCGACTCTGTAACCCCTTGACCAACGATATCGAGGAAACTTTAGAAATAAAAATAGGGTACGGTGATCAATCCGACCCCAAGAAAAGCATGGGCTACCACCATGTACTCCAACTCATACTAGTCCAGAACTTCAGACGTGCACAAGTCTAAAGCTATTGCTATTCACTTCCACTTTAAGTATTAGTATGTTATTCGATGTTGGACTCTAAACAGACAACCAAAACTTAACATGGATACAACAAATATTCCTCTTTTATCTTAGGATTAAATAAGTGATCAAACAATTCCAATTGACCAAGAATTAATCCTCCTAACTTATTTGTTGACTTAAATTAACAATCGAAAGTCCAATGACAATAAATATATATACATACCCTACAAAGCCCTCGGTCTTTGCAAAGTAGTAATATAACCATAACCAATAATAATCAAACTTACTCACAAAGTCTTCGGCCTTTGAGAAGTAATAGAAATATCCACTAAGGGAAACAATACCAAAATCCATAATCCAATAATAAAATATTATTAATCCCTCATGTGAATTAATAAATAAACTTCCCTTCCCAAACATGCTTGAATCAAACATCCATTCAATCATGTAATAACATAAAGGCAATTAACATGCTCAACAACACGTAATTCCAATTCAATAACCACATATGAACCATAAAAGGGTTCCCTATACATGATACTATAAATAATTATAAGGAAAAATTGACAATAACAGGCCAAACTATTGGCCATCTTCTATAAACAGTCCATACTATTGATAATCCATGAACAGTCCAAACTATCACCACCATCTTCCATGAACAGGCCAAGTAACATGTTAACCTGCTACTTTAGGTAAACTTTGGTCATGTGCTGATCATGTGACTTCCATTTTCCATTTTTTCATTTTTCTTTTTTTTTCTGATTTTTTTAACTCTTTTATTATTTTTTCCTTTTCTTTAATTTTCTGATTTTTCTCTCCATCACCTTCCACCTCCATCATCTTCAACCACCATCAGCAACTTACCAAATTCTCCCTCCTCCATTAACGCATCACCTTCCACCATCCACCATCTTCAACCATCATCATTAACCCCGACCAACCCCCACTGCTGATAGGGATGTCAGTGGGGCGGGTTTTGTAGAGACCCGCCCCGCACCCGCCCCAGTTAGGTGGGGATGGAGGAAGTTTTCGCGGGGGATGGGGCGGGAATGGGGATGAAAACCATCCCCGCCATGGGTAATGGGGCGGGGGTGGATGTTAGTCCATACCCCCATCCCCACCCGCCCTGCCCCATCCTCGCCCGCCCCGTCTGAGCCCCGCCATAGGTATTCTCCAAAGGCCTAAAATCCTAAATGTTATTAACTGTTAACTGCTTTCATTTGATACTTTTATTTTCCAAAGGCTAAAATCCAAAATTAATTTTAAACTTTTGTTTTCCCTCTTCCTTAACCCTAATAGATTGGGGCGGGGATGGGGCGGGTGCGGGGATTCACGCGGGGATGGGGCGGGGATAGATTTTATCTTATCCCCGTTGGGGCGGGGATGGGGACAAAATTCTCCCCCGCCATGGTTGATGGGGCGGGGATGGGGATGAATTTTTTAGGCGGGAATGGGGATAGGAATGCCAACATCCGTCCCGCCCCGCCCCATTGACATCCCTAACTGCTGAAACCCCCCACCTACGAAACCCCCACTTACGAAACCCCCATCTCTTCACTCTCTCTCTCTCCTCAAATCATGTTGAATACTACCCTTTCATTTCCTTATCTCATTGTCTTTCTCACTTACTTTACCTCCACCTGCCCAACTGCCAAACTGACCATACCCTACTTCACTACTCACACACTTACACAGTCAGCGAGGTCAACGACTGAGTGAACATGGCTGCCACACTCTCCACCTTCAAACTCCCCACACTACCACTACTTCGTGCGCAGTCTAAACTCCACTCTCCACCCACTCAAACACCACTTAAGTCAAATCACCCACCAAAAACTAACCTTAATCAAACCAGATCTCTTTAACCCATTAAAGACTTGTTCTTTAACTCTCCCTACTCTTGATCATCATCATTATCACCATCATCAACATCGTCGTTTTCGTCAATGTCGACTGCTGCTTCACCACCTCCTCCGCGCTCAACAACGTCGTCGATCGTTGTTGTTGTTGTTGCTGCAAACGATGTCGGAATCTCTAGAAAGTCATGGAATAAGTCGCTGTTGTTTTTTTTGTTTCTTTTGATTGTTGTTAAGTATGGAATGTCGACTGCTGCTCCACCACCTCCTCCGCGCTCAACCACCCCAACACAGATCGCTGTGTTGTTTGTTTTAGGTTTGAATTAGCGGCTGTGGCGTCGTTGGCTTCCGGCAGGGGAGTCAGGGTTGAGGATCTGGGTTTGGGTTGAAGAAAAGTTGAGAAATAGGGTGAGTGGTGGTGGCGGTGTGGGGGTGGGAAGGGGTGAGGGTGGATGGCACTGGCAGTGGCATGGACTGGGGTGGGGAGGGTTTTTTTTTGTTTTTTTTAAGTTAATTAAAAAGGTTATTAAAACCAAAAAGAAAAAGAGAAATAAAAATAAAATCAGTTTTACCTATTGTAGCAGGTTAATAGGTCATTTGGCCTGTTCATGGAAGATGGTGGTGATAGTTTGGACTGTTCATGGATTATCAATAGTATGGACTGTTTATAGAAGATGGCCAATAGTTTGGCCTGTTCTTGTCAATTTTTCCTAATTATAATCCTTAGGACATGATACTAGTCTAACACATACATAAGGACATGTACGTACCTTGTGTAGACAAAGTGAGATGCCACTTTAGAATTCTAGAATTCGCCTAAAGTAAATTCTTCACCTAGCAAAATAATAATACAACAATGAATTAATATACTAATTAATTCACAACAACATAAATTATTTTAAAACGCTTCAAAACTCGTTTTAAAATACTTTAGAAACATTAGAGTTCCAACTTTAACAACCTTTAAAATATTACTCATAAACCTAGATTTTAAAACCTCAAAAATCATTAATTTAATACTTAAAACTCACTTTAAACCATAAATAATAAATCTGAAATTATACTTTATATTCACAAAATAAAAATCAGATTTTTAATAACTCGAATAATAAAGTTTTCAACTTTATTATAAAACATATATATAAAAAAACTCATAAAAACTATAACTTTCACATTAAACTATAATTAAATTTAAAGTAGAGGATAAGGATTAAAAAATAACCAAAGAAAACCACAAAAAACCGGAAAAACCAAGGAGGAAAACGCGCGGAGGCGCGTGTGGCTGCGGCTGTGTGGCGCGTGGAAGTCAAGCGGCTGCATGGCTGCTGCTGTTTGCGGACGAAGAAGGAGGGTGAGGGGAGTGTTGCGTGGCTTGCGGCAGCACGCAACGAGAGGGAGAGGAGTGGCGTGCGTGTGGTGGTCGGATGCCGGAAATCAAACGAAAGTGAGGTGGTGTGGGTGTAGGCCGGTGCACGCAAAACGAGGGAGAGGAGTGGGCGCCGATTTTGAGGAGGGAGAGGAGAGAAAATAGAAAGTGTATAATTATGGGGTTTGGGGGGTATTTATAGGTTTTGCCTAAAAACCTATGGCACTTAGGTTAGCTTAGGTTTGGGCTCAAAGTTGATCATGACACTTAAACAAATGGTTTGGGTCCTCAACCCAACATTTAAAATCATTTAAAACACGACCCAAAACCTTTAAATAAAATAATCAATACTTAAAATCCAACCCAATAAATATTAATAATTATTTAAAAATGTTTAAACAACCATTTGACTTTCAAAATAGTCAATACTTAGATAACTAAATTAAATAAATATGAAAAATAATTATAAATATACTTTAAATATATTTATAAAAATCATAAAATTACGGGAGATTACAACCATGCTAAATGAGATTTTGCATCATATATCAGGTGTATAATAAGTATGGTATAATTGGATGTATAATAAAAATTATATAGATAGATAAAACGATTTAAGACTTAAGCATATAATACGAGACTTAAACGTTATTATGCTAAAACTTAAAAGTTAAAAATCAAAGAGTTAGAGTCCTTTCTTTTAATTTGTTATCATTTCTTATACATTCAGATAATGTCTAATAAGATTGAATAAAGTCGAATAAGGTCGAATAAGGTTTAATAATGTCTAATAAAAACTTTATTTGACCTTATTAGACATTTATTATAAGTACTCTATTTGATCTTATTGAATCTTGTTAGATCTTATTTGCACTTGTCTTGACTTATTAAGACCGAAAATAAGTTGAAAAGAATAGACCAAGTTTCAAAAGTTATAGTTAAAGACTTAAAAGGTCATTTATGTTAATTTCATTTAACAGAAGTTGGTTTAAGTGTTAGGTTAAAAATGGTAAAAGAGAATAGAAAAACACTAATGAACATCATTTTGCGAACAACCACCTTTTAAAAAATCTGGCAATAAACACCTTAACTTGAGTTTATTTGTAATTAGGCACAAAAGTTGAATTATGTCCATTAGCTAACTTTTTACAGCATTGACCATCACATATATAGCATCGTGAGGTCATTCATCTTCCCATGATGGTCATTCATCTTTTTCTTTCTAAGTCTCTTTTTTTAGAGATGGCAATATCCAACAGATGATCCATTAACTCGTGAAAGGGTCCACTCCGAAACCAAGAGGGTACTAACTAACAATTGAGTCCTCTCCGAACCCCATGAGATAGTTTCCCATCATAAGGGAGGCTCACTCCGGGCAGGTTCGGATCACTTACAATACACAGCTCTACGAAGGAAGGGCCTTGGTTAGGAGCGTTTTCAATATGATTCTTTTCCCTTATTTGTTCGATGAAAAATTCGAGATGAAAAAGGAACCCCTCTTTTCGACTGGCTCCACCCGAAAAAGAAATAAAAGTGAAAAATCGAGTTAAATGGATGATAGTCGGGTGGCGAGTGAGCGGATGACAGGTGAGCAAATAACAGGTGATGGATGGAATTAGGGTGAAACTTTTTCATCCATCACCCGTTTACCACATGCTCCATCATCCATTTATTTCATTTTCATAAATATATATCCTTTTTTCACATTAGTATAATTTATTTTGTTTTTAATCATTATTTGACATGTTTACATGAGCTTAATTTATCTTAATTTGACATTAAATTAAGGAAAATTTGCGAGAAAACACCTTATTTCTTGTAGTTTTTGTGAGAAAACACCTTATTGATAAGTGCGTAATATGTCATATTTTGTCTCCCTTATTTTAGTCATTTGAGTGTCTTTCTATATAACTTCTTACGATTTTTTGATACTTTTTCATATTAGAGATTTTAGTTGTTTAGTATTATAATTATGGGCGAAATAAGCTTCGTTTGTATTTTTTTAGGTACATGGATATACCCCTGGACTTGCTTGAGTTAACACTTATGGGTTGCCCAATACAAGCCCAAGTTGGAGCCATATGAATTGTCATTGCCATCTATCAAAAACAACAAGTCTACACGTGAGAAACAAAAGAAAAGAAACAAAAGAAAAGAAATAAAAGGAAGATAAGGAGGAGATAGTGAGGAAGAGGAACAGGCACAGCAAAGGAAGAGTTATCTTCTTCCATTTGATTTCTATTGCCAAATTAATTAAATCAAGAAGATAAAGTTTGCAATCAGATCTATTTTATCAGTCCGAGATTTTAGTATTCTACTCTATCATGAAGATCCACATTTATTTGGGTATAAAAATCCCATTCAGTTCACGCAGAAGAGGCAAGCAAGCATGGACAGATTTTATGAGAAATTAAAGGGAGTTTGAGAGTGAGATTTTAGGATGGAATTGAGGGATAGAATCGGAAGAAGAACCGTCTTTGGTGTGCAGCTACTGTACGGCAAGGAAGTGCGAAAGTCGGGTTTGTTGGAGGTGTCGAAACCGAGTTCAAGCGCCGATTTTCCGGGCTTAATTATAAGTTCTTCTATCTCTTTTAATCTCTTAAGTTTATCTAGAAATTGATACTCACAAATTATGATCTTATACTTAGTTTATTTAATCTTTGAATTATGTTTTTGGGTCTTTGAATATTAGTATTTACATTGTTAGTTTCGAATTTTGGTATGATATTCAAGTTATATTTGTTCTTGTTATTAAAGATTGCAACTTTATGCTTAATTGCTATCTTTCGAGTATTAAGTTGTGTTCTTGTGCTAATTACATGATTCGTTCTAATATCAATTATGTAATCCGAGTAGCAACTAGTTTGAATTGGGGTTTGCGATATAGTTCCAGTTTAAATTAGAGTATAATTTGATCAAGTTAATTAATACATCTATGTGTTTTGATTCCTTGGGTTAATCGTTCTCAATGCTACTATTCTGAATTTTGCTAATTGCGAATTATTGGTGATTGTAGGATTAGTAAGAGTTAACTTTGGCCTAGTTTAAAGTTAGCTATTACCACTCATAATTTAGTCATAGTGGACCGCGACAATTCTACTTGGCTAGATTGGAGAAGAGGGATAAAGGAGAAATTTTGCTATCAAAATTCCTAACGTTAACCTTTCATATTGATTTTGTGACTAATATGTGACCCAAGTTCGTTATTAAAAGGTTGAGTATTTCTAAGATTATGAGCTTAATGGGTAGCTTGTCTTCACTTGTATATATTAGTTATTAGTTATTAGTATTTAGCTTAGTTTAGATAGTTATTTTCCGAACAAACCCCCCAAATCCAATGTGAATATGTATATAGTTGTCTTTATTCTTTCTATGTTACTAGTCGTCCAATTAGTCGAACTTTGGTGTTTAGTGAATTAGTTAGTCTCCCCGTGGGATCGACCCTACTTATCCTTTACTATGTTTATATTTTTGAGGTTAAGATAGGTATTATAAATTATTAATTTGTATACGCAAACGACACGTATCAAATTTTGGCGCCGTTGCCGGGGAGGTTTATAAAACTATTTCCATACTCAAAGTTTGATTGATTTACTAACTTTCATTATATTGTCTTTACTGGTCCTGGAAAAGAAGAAGAAATAATCCGTTGTGGTCTTGGATTGTCTAAACAAGTTTGGCTAGGTAGAAAGTTCTTGGTAGATAGTATGTTCCCTAACATTTTTTGCGTACTATGTGCTCAGTTTTTTCTTTCCTTTTAATTCTTGTATGGATTGATCATAGTTTTTTGTCCTTTACCAAGTAGTAGTATTTCCTTATTAATGTCTAGTTATAGGATTTGATTCTTTTATAAACCTGTGTGAATATGCGCTCTGCAGTTTAGGGTACTCTGGTTCTGTCTCACCTCTGTTTGCATTCTTTGTCGAGCATTATAAACGAAGATCCTGCATTATGTGTTGCAAAATTACTCTACGTTCCTCTTAGCTGTATAGGTTTAACCTGTTGTACTGATAGTTACTTGAGTAATTTGAGATTTAGTTGTATAGGTTTGATTTAGTGTGGTTGCTACATTTTAATTTTCTGTTTTATTTTAGTGTTAACAGCAACTGATCAATGAGCACAACTGAATTGTCTTAGAGAGTGTTGGACTAAAGAAAGAGGCAAATTGGAAATATGAGAACATGTCTATCTAGTGAAGTTTAATTTGGTTATCTAACTAAAGCATTTAATAGTTAAGCGTGAGGGATAGGGTATAAGGGACATACTTAGCCTATTGGAGAACTGTCAATAACATCAATAATACTCTTGTGAGTTAGTCTAGCTTCATATGGAATGTCAGTAGATGATAAGTTATGCTAGTTCATTCTTCTCAACTAAAAAAAAAAAGCAGAACTTGCTGAGAATTAGTAATAATGATCAACTAGAGTAAAACTTGGCTGAGTTATATCAATATTCTCCCTGCTTTCTACTACTTATCGATTTGTCTTTGGAATTATGTCAGACCTCGGTCATGTTAGATTTAATTAATTTGTTGGTTTAGTTTTAGGTGGTATGCTTATAAATTGGAACTCTTCATAAATTGGAATTCTCTAACCTATTAGATGGTTCAATTGTGCCTTTAAAAGGGGAAAAAAAAAAAGCCACCAACAAATACATTTTGGCACACAGAATCAGCAGTCTTAATCAATACTATTTGGTGCTATGAATGATTTAACCTGTATGTCGGTAACTGCATTCATTCTTAAGTTGGACTTGGTTTGGCAGGACCACCATTATTCTATTTGGTGTTTTGCTCTGAGGGAAGTGTCCTAGTTCATGATCAGAACCAGTAGTCTATTTCAATTACAGATAAATTGAGTCTAAACTGAGATGTCTGAATAAAAACTGTGGCAGATCATGTGATAACCTTTGAGCCTCTAGTGTGTTTAACTGAAAATATTATGTGCTTAGATCAATAAAACTGATATGCTTGTCCTTGGTTGCTGATCCTACTACGATATACTTCACTGCACTGTAGAACACAACCGTTGCAGAGTGTCGTCAGCAGCAGCAGGACACTTATCACATTATTGTAGCTATGATCCTCTTTTAATCTATGTTAAAACTGAACAAGGAATTGATGAGCACATGCCATGTGGATTATCTTTGCATGATATGTGTTTAAGTTGTTTCTATATGAACCATTTTCCTTCTCTCACAAATTATAAAACTAGGTGTGATTTATAGAGTCAACCGAGTCACTGAGCTTGATGTTTTACCTTGTACAAGTTTATGAAGCTATTTCATTAAGCTTGTGATAGATCTTGCCCCAGTATGCTAGAGTTCTAAATCTAGGAAGTACAAGAGGTGAGACTATGCTAAATATAAATGGTACACATTCTCTTAATGAGAATACATGAATCGAATGAATGTGCTTCGGTATGATGACCTTTAGACTTTGTGGGTACGTCTTCTGCAAACCCTCACGAGACCATACTCGTCCACTAGGGGGAACCTAGGGGTTTAAAGGGCTTGTTGCATACGCTAAATGCAATCGTGATTCCTACGACAGTGAGTTAGGATTAGTTGCTTTAATTTTTAGCTTCCTAGTTTTTATATGTTTTTATTTATTTATTTATTTATTTTTATCTTTGTTCTGCTTCATGGCTGCCTCATCAGGAATGTGGTACAGATTAAGTGTGGGGGAAGAGGAATGTTAAGCTTGGTTTCATATTATAGTGGTGAATGTTTCAAATATGCTGCAAGTTTTAGAGATAGTCGCTCATTTGTCCCATAACTCCCATTTCCTTGTTGTTTCTCCAACCTGACTTTGCTGACTGTAGCTTAATCCACTAATAATAACTCAGCAAAATAAAAGGTGATTGAAGCTGTATAGGACAAACAAAACTGTCATGCTTTACTAGAACATAATATAGACAGAGAGACTCTTTGCTTGATTCATGTTTTTAAAGAAATATTCAGAGCTCTGTATTGAACTTCTGTTAGTTATGACGTTCAATTTTTAAGAGTTTCAGCTACATACTTCTACTTAGAAACTCATGCCTTCACTCTATTTACTTTCGGTTTCTTGGTAATTTTTCTTTCCACTTTCACTTGGTAATTGAATGGTGCAGGAACTATCTTTGGAGTGAAAGTACAAGTTTTATCTTATGCACAAAGTTGTATTTATGAGAAGAAAGTTCCTGCTACCTGCTAAAGCATAGAAGAGAGTCTTTATTCTTCAAAATTTAGTTGCTGCCTCAGAATAGCATGCTGCACTACCACATTACTCTCAAGAATCTACGATTTCCATTCACCAGGCTCTTTCTCTCCTAATCTCATTAATTACAAGTCCATTATACTTTTTTTCTTCTGGATCTTCCCATTGAGGACAATGTTCAGTTTTAAGTGTGGGGGGAGTATACTGCCATCGTGTTTGATCTACTGGAATCACCGTAAAGTGTCAAGTCCATTTGCATCTCATATATAGTAGTTTAGAGTTAGTCATTTTACTTCATGCATTGAAATAGAAAAAAAAAAGTGTTTTTGTTTGCATTAGTTTTAGGATTTATTTGCATATTTAGGATTTCACCTCTTAATTTCCTAAGGAATGACTATTAGAAGGTTTGATAAGAAACTCTAATCTAACTGTTTTTAAACTAACTTGTTTTCGAAAAAAAGATTTTGGGAATGACCGTATAATTTGAAAAGAATGGTTGAACATGAGAGATTCATAATATAATTGGAAAAATACTCTTGCTTCTCTTAATTAAGTTTGTTAGATAGATAGACCAAAACCCTGTGAGTTTCTGAGCCTATTAGACTGACACATCCGCATCAGTCTCATTTTTCTTTCTTGTGTGATAGTTCCTCAATGAAGTATGGCTCTTGAACTTGACTTGGTACTCTTTGAGACTTTTTTGTGACAGATGCGTGAGAAATAATTTAGGTGTTCTTTTCATATATTTGAGCCTCAGAGATTCGTTTCATATAATTTTTCCTTCTTTTAGCCCTTTTGAGCTTTAATTTCCTTATTTTCATTACTACCCACATTACAAGCTTATGCCCTTGTAACCCAAGCCTAGCTATATGGAGGAACAATACTGCTATTGTTATTTGAGCTTATATTGTATTATTGGTAGTAAAAGGGAGAAGGTGAAAGGAGGTTTATCATGAAAAAAATATATAAAAATCAGGAATGTTGAAGAAAAAAAAAATGAAATATGTTCCTGTTAGTCTATTACTTGAAAAAGAAAAAAAAAAGTTGAAACTTTTGAGTGGCGAATGAAAATTATTGAGTTGATAAAGAGGGTTATTTTAATTGTTGTTGGTGTTGCGTGTTGTGAGAAGTTCTAGTTGGGTTTTTTGTGGCCTTTGCATCTAACGGCCGTGGATGCTAAAGTGTTATTTCCTCCACTAGTTGGCTTTTTCCATCACATTTTCCCAAATATTTGTCCCTACCCCTTAAACCTTAGCCATGTTTCAACCTTTAAAAGTCTTTTTGATCTTTATGCATCTTGTTACTCTAAGAGTGGAGAATTGAGACGATTTTCAAGTTTAAAGAAATATACTTCATTTGAGTCGACATGATTGTAGGTTGAGCGAATATTATTTTATCCCTAAACACATTTAAACACATGAGTTGAGTGCATAATTCTGTACCTGTGAGGGTCTATCTATTAACCCAATGTGTACACAAGTGTGGACTCATGCTAGCTATTTTTGAGTTGTAAAGAAAATCATTTCTCCATGAAATATTATGAGTTTTGATAGTTTGATTGTTTCACCACTAAGAGTATAGCATTCCCACTAACATTTTTCTCAAACGTTTTTTGCGACTAACTTTAAAATGTTTTAGTTTCTTATCGTATACTTATCTAATATAGTTATTTCCAATAAAGAGTTGGAGGTGTTATGTCGATTCTTGCATTTAGTTTATAGGTTGCATATAGTTTACTAGTACTTTGATCGAGGGCGACCAAAGACTAAGTGTGGGGGAATTTGATAAGTGCGTAATATGTCATATTTTGTCTCCCTTATTTTAGTCATTTGAGTGTCTTTCTATATAACTTCTTACGATTTTTTGATACTTTTTCATATTAGAGATTTTAGTTGTTTAGTATTATAATTATGGGCGAAATAAGCTTCGTTTGTATTTTTTTAGGTACATGGATATACCCCTGGACTTGCTTGAGTTAACACTTATGGGTTGCCCAATACAAGCCCAAGTTGGAGCCATATGAATTGTCATTGCCATCTATCAAAAACAACAAGTCTACACGTGAGAAACAAAAGAAAAGAAACAAAAGAAAAGAAATAAAAGGAAGATAAGGAGGAGATAGTGAGGAAGAGGAACAGGCACAGCAAAGGAAGAGTTATCTTCTTCCATTTGATTTCTATTGCCAAATTAATTAAATCAAGAAGATAAAGTTTGCAATCAGATCTATTTTATCAGTCCGAGATTTTAGTATTCTACTCTATCATGAAGATCCACATTTATTTGGGTATAAAAATCCCATTCAGTTCACGCAGAAGAGGCAAGCAAGCATGGACAGATTTTATGAGAAATTAAAGGGAGTTTGAGAGTGAGATTTTAGGATGGAATTGAGGGATAGAATCGGAAGAAGAACCGTCTTTGGTGTGCAGCTACTGTACGGCAAGGAAGTGCGAAAGTCGGGTTTGTTGGAGGTGTCGAAACCGAGTTCAAGCGCCGATTTTCCGGGCTTAATTATAAGTTCTTCTATCTCTTTTAATCTCTTAAGTTTATCTAGAAATTGATACTCACAAATTATGATCTTATACTTAGTTTATTTAATCTTTGAATTATGTTTTTGGGTCTTTGAATATTAGTATTTACATTGTTAGTTTCGAATTTTGGTATGATATTCAAGTTATATTTGTTCTTGTTATTAAAGATTGCAACTTTATGCTTAATTGCTATCTTTCGAGTATTAAGTTGTGTTCTTGTGCTAATTACATGATTCGTTCTAATATCAATTATGTAATCCGAGTAGCAACTAGTTTGAATTGGGGTTTGCGATATAGTTCCAGTTTAAATTAGAGTATAATTTGATCAAGTTAATTAATACATCTATGTGTTTTGATTCCTTGGGTTAATCGTTCTCAATGCTACTATTCTGAATTTTGCTAATTGCGAATTATTGGTGATTGTAGGATTAGTAAGAGTTAACTTTGGCCTAGTTTAAAGTTAGCTATTACCACTCATAATTTAGTCATAGTGGACCGCGACAATTCTACTTGGCTAGATTGGAGAAGAGGGATAAAGGAGAAATTTTGCTATCAAAATTCCTAACGTTAACCTTTCATATTGATTTTGTGACTAATATGTGACCCAAGTTCGTTATTAAAAGGTTGAGTATTTCTAAGATTATGAGCTTAATGGGTAGCTTGTCTTCACTTGTATATATTAGTTATTAGTTATTAGTATTTAGCTTAGTTTAGATAGTTATTTTCCGAACAAACCCCCCCAAATCCAATGTGAATATGTATATAGTTGTCTTTATTCTTTCTATGTTACTAGTCGTCCAATTAGTCGAACTTTGGTGTTTAGTGAATTAGTTAGTCTCCCCGTGGGATCGACCCTACTTATCCTTTACTATGTTTATATTTTTGAGGTTAAGATAGGTATTATAAATTATTAATTTGTATACGCAAACGACACGTATCACTTATATAATTTTTTTTTGTGAAAAAACACCTTATATAATATTTTTCATTAAAATAGCCACCTTAATGTCGAAATCTGGCCAACAAGTCAACTTTCTGGCATTGACCCACTCATTTATTTCTCCCTCACTATGTTTGAACTACACGCTCAGTTGAAAAATAAAAAGCAGGTTTGTATGGTTAATCTTTTGACGCACTCATTTATCAACACCCACAATCCACTATATCTCCCACTTAACCTCTTGCATCTGTTATCAACAACAAGAAGAATATGCAAAGTTCTACAATATCATAAAATTAGTCATCATCAAACTGATCATTGATTAAGTCAATGGCTCTAAACTCATAGAGCATTACCAACATACTGTGACAGCAGGCATGAGAATTCTGCAAACTCTTGAACTCATAAACACTTCACTCAACCACACACATCAAAGGAAGCCAGTAATTGCTCAAGACAATTGGAAGTCTTTAAACTCTTCTCGCATATATTCTTCACTAAACAAAGCTAAACACATCATATTAAAAATTGTCAATCAACATAATAACTTAGACACTGTCATCTAACACAACCCTTTGGCGAGAACACCAAAAATCTCTCTAATTTTCAGACTAAGAGTATTTACGCTTAAACAAATGTCTTGCAGGTGCAAAGATTAGACTTGAATGCAGTGAGTTAAAGAAGTGGGAAGAGCAACAGTAGCACACATTGCACATTACTAGCTTGTAATTGAGTTGAAAATTGAGTTGCTTGTTATGTCCAGATTTTCCTAAGCTAGTTCTACAGGTTCGCAGGTTCCACGATCATAGGTTCCAGCTATAGCTTCCAACTAGCTACTACTAGCTACTGGATGTAAGCTTCTAGCTTTCAGCTCCCAGCTTCCAGGTTCCAGCTTGCAGCTACCAGCTTCCAGGTTGCAGCTTGCAGCTACCAGCTTCCAGGTTGCAGCTTGCAGCTTGCAGCTTGCAGATACCAGCTTCCAGGTTGCAGCTTGCAGCTACCAGCTTCCAGCTACCAGCTTCCAGCTTCCAGCTATCGGTCACCAGCTTGGAACAGGTCAACGTATGACTCAACAATAGTCTAAGATATAGGTTAAAAGATTGTTGCAGCTAGGATTCTCCAGCTAGAGCTCTCCAGCTATGGAAGACCAGCTTAGGACCTCCGAATATAGAAGGCCAGCTTTGCTAAAAACGTTATGGATCAGTTATTGCCAAGGCCTAAAATCTCGCAAAGACTAAAGTCAAAGATACAGAGAGATAAATGCGGATGAAGACTCATTCAAAGCCATTAAATACGGACGTGGGCGAGAATCAAGGGGCAGTTACAAGCCGTTGTGAAGGCTGATTAAAACGGATACTCATCTCAGTATAAATAGCACAATTATTGTATAGAAACACACAAGCTTTTACGCATTCAGCACTTACATTCTAAGATTGAAACATTATTCTTAAGCTTACGAATTACATTGGTACGTAAAACATTAGGGCTGTAACTGAGATTATAGTGGATTGGTGGACTCAAAGTCACCCGCGGTTTTTCCCTTATTCCACGGGTTTCCGCGTCACCATCTCTGGTGTCCCTTTCTCTTTTTTGCTTTCTTTCGTTCTTCTTTGCTTTGTTCACCTTGATTATCCATCCATCTTCATTAGCTAGTTGTAGGTCTCTAGCTAGATTTTACATATGTAAAATTTGGCATAAACATTGCTTATCAATGGAGGAATGGCGGTGGAATGGAATCAACCTTCCAGAGATGGTGTGAGCTCTGGGAACCTTCCAGTTGCTCTCCCATTTTTCTCTCTCCTCATTACAACAAAGACAAATAGAAACCCATACTTCCTTATGTATGGCGTGAACTTCACACGCTCAAAAGAAAAAAGAAAAGTGAGGTCAAATCGGGATATTGACTTTTTTTTTGCCGGAATCCGAAAGCAAGGTGGCTGTTTTAATAATAAAAAAGATATAAGGTGTTTTTTCACAAAAAAAAATATATAAGGTGTTTTCTCACAAAAACTACAAGAAATAAGGTGTTTTCTCGCAAATTTTCCTTAAATTAATGGATAAATTGACAATTTTGCAAGTTTGATTTATTTTGTTATTGAATTCTCTTAAATGGATGATCACCCAGTACACCCGACTCATCTGCGGGTGATAGATGGACGGAATACAGATGGTGTTCTTGTCGGATGACGGATGGGTAGGAATTGGTATAAACGCGTGATGGATGCGGCTGATAACCCACTCAATCCAAATCCCACACGTTACCATCCCTACTCTTCTTTTATCTCACTATAATTCTTTGAGATACCTTTCCAACTCCATAAACTTTTGGTTGTGGGTTTTGTTGGCAGTGATTCGGTTGACACCCAAAAAAAATGTGGTATTTTGGTAGTGGATTTGTGATGGATGATGGCAGAGAGTCCATAGTGTAGCGCATAACGCAATCGGAAAAGGATGAAAAGTTAGTTTTAGGGGGTGTTTGGTTCACATAATTCAGAGTATTAGCCATAGTTTGAAACTGAATCATAGTTCATACCATGTGTTTTGTTGAAGATTTTATGATTTTAAATTCCATACCTCAAACCTATGAGGTATAAGATTTAGAAATCCCTTGGGGGAAGTGGGTATAGCTCATTCCAACCTCCTATATCTCTATTATATAAGTGAATAGGTGGGGGTGGACACCAAAAAGAAAAAAAAGGAAAAATAAATAAAATAAATCAATGAGTATATTAAGTAATTAAGTTTTATTTCCAAATTTAGTCCAGATTTTTAATAAAAGATGTTCAAAACTTCTAACTAAAGTAACTAAAAACCTACAAAGTAAAAACAATTTAAGAAATATCAACGATTATATTTTCTTGAGATCTATAGATAGACACCCAATTTGCTATACTTTTATATATACTTTTGAAATTTTATTTTGAAATACATAAGTAATTGATTGTTCATGAGTGAAGGCACATTTGATCAAATTGATCATGATAAAGTACTTTAGCATGAGTGAGAAATATGATAAAGTATTTTCAAGTACTTTTGAATTTTTTCTCGTTTGGACAATGAGCAATAAATACCTTATCGGGTATTGTATAACAAAAGTTGTAATTGATGGTGGGGAGTAAGGGATGTTTTCACATAAAAATGAGCCAAAATGAATTTAGCTTGAAAATAAAATATGTTGTGTACCTTCACAATTTATCATGTTACAGTAGCCAAAACACACATCGTATGCAAATAAAATTAGGATTCTTTGTTCAAAACCACCTAATATTTCACGTTTTTAGAAACTCCAACCTTAATGAATTTTTCTTTTAAATTTCCACCTATCATTCTGAATTTTATTAAAAACTCCCACCATTTAATAATTTTTGTTAAATTCCGTTAATAAAACCGTGAAGTGGGCCCCACATATGCATTTTATTATTAGTTTACGCTGAGATTGAAAACCATCCCTGCCATGGGTAATGGGGCGGGGTGGATGTTAGTCCATACCCGCCCCATCCTCGCCCGCCCCGCCCCATCCGCCTCATTACCTATCCCCACTCGCGGGGGTGGATGAAAACTATTAATTATATTTGTGTAAGAGTAGATTTTTTTATTAAAAAATGTGCTCCTTTGAAAATGCTAATGTTTCGTTAAAAAATTAACGGCTAACAGAAGCGAAACTAATATGGATCTTAATGGCAATTTTAAAAATAATATGAATTGATATCTTGTCAACAGTGAGGGTAATAATGTAATCACTAAAAAGAAAAGGTTTAAATATATGTTGATGATTGACATAAAAACATATAAAGGTATAATGAGTGTTAATGAATTAAAGTAAAAAAAAAAGTAAAAGAATACATAAACAAAAAGGGAAGAAAGTCATTTATAGAAAAAAGGAAAAGGAGACATATACAAAAATGGAAGAAAGACGCAAATTCTATCCTACACACGGAACCATGTAGAGCTACATGCGCACAGCTCAAAACGCGTCAGTTAAATGAACATCAGTCAGTGAACAATGAACATCACCCAATGAACATCATCCAATGAACATTACCCAATGAACAATGAACATCACCCAATGAACATTAGTTGGACATCACCCAATGAACATCACCAATGATCTACCTAATGAACAATGAACATCACCCAATGAACATCAGTTAGACATCACCCAATGAACACCAGTTGGTTCTTTTGATTTACTTTATTGTTCATTTGAGTAAACTTAATGTTCTTTTAACATAAACTGATGTTCATTGGTTGACATTTTCAAAAATTTGAAAATTTTCATTTCAAATCAATTTCGGAGTCTTGTTCATTGGAGAACTGATTATTGTTCTTTGTGTGTGACTTAGTGTTCTTTTAACACAAACTGATGTTCATTGGGTGACATTCATTGGTGACGTTCATTGGATGATGTACAACTGATGTTCATTGGGTGATGTTCATTGATGTTCATTGGGTGATGTCCAACTGATGTTCATTTGGTGACGCTCATTGTTCATTGGTTGATGTTCATTGGGTGTGTTCATTGGGTGATGTTCATTGGACAGTGGGTAATGTTCATCCTGCGCATGGTGCTCACCATAGTTCCATGTGCAGGATCTACCTATTGGAAGAAAGATGATTCAAAGGAAAAAAAAGAAAGGAAACATAACCAAAAATAAAAGAAAGGAGGACTATTAAATTTCATATGATGATTTTTTTTTAAAAGGAATTGTTGGATTTTTATTTTGTCAAAGATTATGGTACTAAGTACTAACATAGTGAAACGTCATCTGTTACCAGTGGTTAAGGCAAGGTAACAAAATGGTGGTATTTGTTTCAGCTTGAAAACGGATTCAATTTCCTCTTCCTCTTAACAAACACAAAATAACGGTAATTGGCTGATTTAAAATATTCTTATCTACCTAAATTTACATTGGTTTTTCCCCATATTCCAAATGGAAACATCAAATTGAGATGGAGGGAGTACAACATAAACTGAATTGACTATTTTTAGAAAAAGATCATTTATATTATTATTTAGAAAAAGATCGGCTAATTTTATTTTTTTCTGTGGATAAAGTGATCCATTGATTTTATGGTTGAAATTATTAGCTATGATCGACATTCACTATAACTTATGTGCTTAACTATTAGTTATTTAGTTTTCTATTATGTGCTTAACTATTAGTTATTTAGATTTCTATCTGCAAATATTTCTTTTTGTAGATTATGGATCTTGCTTAAGAACACTCCCGGAGTGTTAATCACCATTCAATATATTTTCCAAAATGGTACTAATTTTGGGTTATATACCAAAGTCACTCATCAATCAATTAAATTAAAATTTTCATTTTTAGCTACTTTATATAACTTACCGGCTTAAAGCTCAAAAATCTCATTGGTAAGTATTAAAACTTGCAAAGCCTACTTATTGGCAAGTATAAAATAAACTAATAAATTTACCGGCTTTAAGCTCTCAACTTCAATTATAGAGATAAAAAACTATTGAAAAATCCAAAGGTATCTGGGTGAATAGGTTAGGACTTTTGGAGAAAAAATATAAATTGTGTCAACCTTGAATACTGGTGAGCACAAAGACCATTTTATTATTGATGAAGACTATTGAGATTCTATAAAAAAAAATTATATCCCATTTATTTTAAACGAGACAAAACCGGTTACAACCTAAAGTATGGGTTAAATGGGATACGTTTCACTTAATGATTGGCTCTCATAACTATATTTTATTAAAAAATTTAAAAACATAAAAACAAAATAAACCACCCCCTCCGTAAAAACGCTCTTCTCCACTCTTGCCACATCTCTCATCTCTCTCTCCATTCTCGTTATCTCCCCGAAAAATCTCGAAAAACGCTGGCAAATCCTCCATCTCCGATGATTTTGGAGGAGAGTTCGAACGTTGAAGATGGTGACGGTGGTGGTGTAGATTTCAAGAAGATGCAGATTCGGGTGGTGGGTTTTCGGTGGTTATCGTCTTATAGATGGTGGAGGTGGTTTATTGGTGGGTTTTTGGTGGTAATCGAGGGTGGGGGTAGGTTATTGGTGATTTTCGATGAGGAAGAGGTGGTTTAAGTGGGGATGGTGTGGTTGTTGGGCTGATGTTTCGGCCATGATGGTGGTGGTATTTTGAGCGGATTTGGGTAGTGGTTCTTAGTGAGGAAGAGGTGGTTTCAGGGTGTTGGCGGTGTTTTGGGAATGGTTGGCAGTGGTTGGTGGTGATTTGGGGTTTGGTGGAAGTTTCAAGGTGGGTGACGGTGGTAATGGTGGCTGGTGATGGTGGTTGTGGTTCGTGGCTGGAAAGGAAAGAAAGAGGAAGGTGGTTTTGTGGCCGGGGAAGGGAAAGGAGGTGGTGGTTGTGGGTGGGGGGTGGCTGTGTGTGGCGAAGGGGAGGGTGGGGGAGGAGAAGGTTAATTTTTTTTTTTAAATTATTATATAATTAATTAGAATTAAGAGTTTTGAGGAAAAAAATACCTTTTGTTCAGGTTACCGGTGACTTGTCTTATTTAAAATAAATGGGGTATAAAGGTTGGATTATTTCAGAATAATCGAAAGGTTCTTTATTATTTGCGAACCATCAAAAGATTGCATTATTAGAAGCAATTTTTCCAAATATTATTGAGCGAACTTTTGAACTATTTTATTTTTCATGTAAATACATGGATTATAAAATAAAATAATGAGTTTAAAATTCTCGAGTTAAATAATAAAAACGTTGAGGGTATCAGTCTATACTTAGTAATCACATAACTAGGGAATAATGTATTGAAACTTATTTGTCATGGATGTACTTAAAAACGTGACCCAAAATATTCAAATCACAATTGTTTACTCTTGACTGAGTTTTACGGGATAAGATTATTTTAAAAAATTCAATAACTTTTTGTATCACGTGGAATTTTAATTTGCCCGAACAATTAGAATTTCACGTGCATTTTGCACGGGTCTAAATACTAATATGAATACTACAATTATTCTTTAGTTAACCAATATTACAAGAAAAAAAGCAAATGTTAAACAACTTATTTTTATAGTAGTATTTCGTGGAAAAGCAAAGTAGTAATGAATAAAGGAAATAATGAAATTACTTAAAACTACGTTTAATTAGTTGATTCGCGTACAATACGCATATAAGAAAATGTAAAAAACTGACTAACAACGAATAAAAGGGAATAACGTTTGAAACGAGAATTTAACCCAAAAAAACGTTAGGTTTTAGTCCCTTGCAAAGTGCATACCTAGTGTGAAAAGAAACAAAGCTTCCCCTTCCCCAGTTCCCCTTCCTTAAGAAATCAGAAATCAGAAATCAGAAATCAAAACCCTCAAGTGTCTAGTTTATGCAACGCTAATTTTCTAAGTAAAGGAGGTAGTTGTCCACTGGAGGGATCAACTCGTTACAAGTCTACTGTTTCTGAAGAATTGGCTCTGAAGGTAACTTCTGATGGGATTGACCAGAGTTTTCTCTCACTTGATTTTTCTATGTAGGCTCTAGTGAAGGTACTAAGTGCTAATTTAGGGTTATCACTAGTTAAGTAAATGATGAATAGTAAGGTGGCTTTCTGAGGACATAATTAGTGATTTAGGGTGATTTGTTTAAATTTTCTTTGTTAGGTGGTTATGGGATTATATCCTTGACTTAAAAAGGGTTGTTTCTGGTTAACAAAGCCTTTTTGTTCTAGTATATATATTTGATTTTTTTTTCTGACCTTTTGAAACCGCTGACAGATTGCAAGGAGCCTCAAGTTTCCCCTTTCAAGATACTTGTATAGACGATGATGTCGAGTTGTAGAAGCAGAAAGCTAGTTTTAACTTGTGGAGTACAGATTAAAGTTTATTGTGAAAATCGTTGAATCTCGATGGTTATTGAAGCAATTGACCTTCGGATGTAATTAGTTGATTTACTCCCGAGGTTGTTCTCTCTTTCACGAATCTGGAAGATGTTTGGCCTCGACTCTAGCCTGTAGTGTAGTAAGGGAAATACTCCACACGATATGCATCTTTTGTTAGTTCACTTATCTAAGTTAGCAGGTTAGACTCTTTGCTAATAAGGGGAAAAGACTTTTTGGGAATATAGGAGGAAAGGACAAGGACATTTTCACTCCTAGAAGCACAAAGTGGGATTCGATCCCACAACCATAACTCCCCAAAGAATATTTCTTACTATTAGAACAAATACTACTTTATTAAGTTATTACGTGCATCACTATTATAAATTGTCAAACTACTATTACATACAAGCCTGTTCGTTTACCCGTAATATAATCGAACAACGTAACATGGTGATCAACATTCGCCTATTGAGGATGGAGACGTGAAGCTTTTTCGAGTACTAATTTAGATCTGTCAAATTAGTCAATTAAAACCATGTTTTCTTGGTCTGCAATGAATTATGTTCACTTAAGTTAAATCACTTCAGTTAAGTTCAACTCCTTTTGAGTCAGGAGTTGCTGTTAGATGCAGTTCAGTTCAGTAAATTTCAGTTCAGTTCTATTCAATTCTTTGCAAGCCAAACGAACAGGGCCTAAGTCATTGTTCAATTCACCTTATTTTGTTGTACTTGTCATATTGAATTAATATTATATTTTGCTAAAACGAATTATACTCCAATCTATTTTTTATTTACTGAAAAACTTATGTTTATTAAACTAAACTTGTTTATAATTGTTTTAAGGTGAATAAATAAGGCCTAAGTCTACATCAAGTACAAGAGTTTCGTATCTAATTTTGTTATTTTCAAATCTAAAGTTATTTTTGGCAAGTTTAGCTTTTTTGAGTTTTCCCACTTGCACATAAAGAAACATTTTCTAGACCCTCTAAATTTTCTTACACGTAGAAGCTAAATGCAGTGGCGGATCTAGAAAATAACTATTGGGCGGGCCAAATGCATATATTACATGTATATTAAAAAAAATACTATAATTGACAAATTTGTTTAGCTACAAAACATTTAATATATAACAAATTTCTATTGATGGGGGTAGGCCCGCCCCTGGATCCTCCCACATCCTCCGTGGCAATGAGCTGGTTCTTCTGGCTTGTCATTCAGAATCCTAAAGTTGAAGAAAAGATCTTACATGAAGTCTGCACTGTCTTGACGGAGACACGCGGTACTGATGTTGCGAAATGGATCGAGGAACCGTTAAATTTTTGAAGAGGTGGATCGTCTACAGCGCCGTTCCTGACATTTTTGGTGCCCTAGGCGCAAAACCAAAATTAGGCCCCAAAAATATAATTTTTTTTTTCATATATCTAATTTTAGATATTAATTTTTGAAGTTGTGTCTCGAAACTATGCAAAAACAAATATAGCATTTGTTTTAGAAATATAGTAGTATTAGTACGCTTTATTTCATTTTTTCATTAACTTCTTTTTCTTAAAAGAATTGCATAAGTATTGGACCCCATCATCATTGCCGATAATCTAAAAGTCTTTCCCGTGGTAAGGTCTTCATTTATCACCAAAAAGAGAAAACTATATATATCCATGAAAAATAACCAAACACCCATATGAAAAATAAGAATTTGGAAAGGAAAAAAATTGTTCAAAAATATAAAAATTGGAAAAAAAAATTTAATAGAATGTGTAAAGATATTTTACGAAACAACGACATTTAAAAATAAAATCAAGAAGAAATCAAATATCAAATTTTACAGAGACTTATGTTTGACAGTCTATCTATGAGTACATGGTTAGAAAATATGATGTTTAAGTTAAAATGGTAAGGTTTGAACTCGAAGGTTCAAAGTTTTAAAATTTTAACTCTTATACTTTTAAGTAAAAACCTCAACGATTATAAGATTATGAGCTAAAACCTTTTTGCTTAGATTAAAACCTTTTGGTCTTAATGGTCTATCCTAAGACTTACTTAGTATAGATAATAATTTTTCAATTGATTTTCAAAGCTCCTTGATGAGAATATTTTTTTAGTAAAATTGTTTTAGATGATTGAAACTCATTATATGACTTGGAATGTGTTACCGTACAAATTATAGATGATAATTCTTTATTGCTATTCAATGGGAATATTGGACAAAAATTTGCTATTAATTGTTGAACCTTTTGGTTAAAATAATATTTTCCATTTGAATTAAAGGTAGGATTATTGGGAATATACGTAAAAGTTCATGAGATTGGCAAAATATTAGAATTAGGAAGTGAAAGTTTAGGGAAAAGAAAGTAATAAAGGTCCCTAAATATTCTCTTTCTTTTTTTCTTCTTCGGTATTCTCAAGAGTATCCTCGCGCATAAGCAAATTTTTTCCCTATATGACATAGTTTCTAATTTGGGCCCCTCGAAGAATTGGGCCATAGGCGGTCGCACTCGAGGCCTACCCTCAAAACCGGCCCTGATCGTCTAGTGTTCCTCAAGGCAGCATTATCAGAGACCCTACGGCTGTACCCATCGGTGCCGGAGGACTCGAAACACGTAGTAGCCGATGATGTATTGCCTGACGGCAAATTCGTGCCAACAGGCTCGAATATATCATATTCGATATACTCAGCAGGGAGAATGCAGAGCACTTGGGGAGAAGATGTCAATCACATTGTTCATGAAGTATGGGCTTAAGGTGAATGTGCATCAAAGAGACCTAAGTCAAGTAATTGCAAGTTTGAAACAAGATAAAGAACATTTACTGTCAGAGTAATCACAGAAAGGTTTGGTGCTGGTAGATTTCTGGGTTTTTATTGCAGTAAATGAAACTTTGGATCAGTTGTTTGGGGGAGGGCATGGGGAAGATGCAGAATTCATGGTGAAAGGTACGTTTCATTTAATATGTGAGAGCAGAGGAACATCACACAATACTTGGATTGAATAATTTCAGAAGACTTTTTAAGGGTTGGTTCTCTTTCTTACAGCTGTTTGGTCTTGCATTTCATGGGAAATTCTTAATTTTTGTATTCAGAGGGCATTTATAACCCTGTGTAATTTGGGCCACCTTAGAATCCTAGGGCACCCTTTGATAAAATTTGTTCAGGCAATTCTTTTTCAATTTTTGTTTAAATTGTTTATTGACATTCTGTAATTACAGTGTATCTGAAGCAATAAAGTATAGTATTAATTTCTTTAATATTTACGCGGTTTCTGTCCTTTTTAAGACCATGTTTGGCTAGCAAAATGTCACAGTGATAGTCAATAGTTACTACATGGATAATTTTGTTAGGTTCCTAGGGGAAACGGTCATGTTTGACAGTTTTTAAACCTTAAAAGTATGCAATAACCATATAATCCGGTGGCCAAACTTATAGCGCATGTCGGGCAAATGAAGATGGTAGCCGCAGGACTTCCTTATGGAGAAAGATAGGCTTACCATGTGGCAGGACATAGGAATTGGGAGTATCTTATAAGTTATGCAATGACCTATATGCTAGATATGATTCTGAGAACAATCGTTTTCCTGTTTCCTAAGTTTTTCTACAATAGTTATGCAACTGGGTTATATGACTATAAGAGTAAGGATTTAACTGTCCATCTGAGGGATAGAATATTAAGGGTACATTAATTCAGGATAATCAGAAAGTGAAAGAGAATTATTCTCTGCATTTTCTTTTACCAGTGCTAGGTTCACTTAATGGTCCTTAAAAAGTTGCAGTTTCCATGAAATTGCAATTCCATGGAAATTGAAGTTCTTAGCCAAATTTGTTTGGTTCATCGGAAAGAGTAAGGGAAACAACTAAAGGTACTTCCTCCGTTTTGTGGGATAGGGAAACAACGTAAGCTACTTCCTCCGATTTGTGGGGATAGGAAAACAAGGTAAGCTACTTCCTTAGTTTGTGGGAAGTGGAAGTTCCAAGAGTTACACTTCCTGTATTCTTGCCAACTACTAAAAGTGTGAGAATGATTATTACTTAATCATTCTCCTTGTAATAATATAGCTTAGTTAAATAACAGCTTTAGTGAGTTTGTTAGAGAGGTTATTAGTTTGTTGTGGGCCTTTGTATAAATAATGTTCTCTTTTCCTTTTCCCATTTAATGAGAATAACTACTACTCTTCTTCACTTTCCCTTTCTCATTCTCTCTCTAAAGTTCTTCAGGAACTTTCATACTTTCATGGTATCAGAGCATGATGCGATCCATTTGATCGTTTTCGCTCAACATTTATTCTTCTCATCTCCTTCTTTCGAAATCTTGAAATTGTTGATTCAAGTTCGTGCTTCTTAGCTCAAATTACAGAGTTGAAGCTTCTATAATGGCAGATTCTGAGATTAATTCAGAAGTTCAAATTGCACAGAATATGAATTTCAATAAACACTTGGAGCTAAGAATAAACTAGGTTTTATTGACGGATTTCTTCCTAAACCACCAAATACTGATTCTACTTATCAACAATGGAATCGATGTGATTTTATGGTCGTTGGATGGATTTTAGCTTCTATGCTTCCTGAATTGTCTGAAAATTTCACTTGCGTTGATTCCGCTGAACACTTGTGGTCTGATATCACTGAAGGTTTTGGTCAAACAAATGGACCTCAAATATATCAGTTGAAGAAGGATTTAGATAATCTCAGGCAACAGAATCTTACTATTTTGATGTATTACAACAAGATGAAAAACTTATGGGATGAATTAAGGAGTTTGAGGAGTTTTCCTATATGTAATTGTGGATGCTTGAATTCTTGCACCTGTAATTTCTTGAAAAGAGTTGCTGCCTTTGAATCTGAAGAGAAGGTGATTCAATTTCTTCTTGGTGTTAATAGTGGCTTTGACAACACTATTTCAAATATTCTTGCAATGGATCCTCTTCCTTCCATAAATAGAACTTTCTTTCTTTTACAACAAGTTGAGAAGCAGAAGGAAGTGAGTGGTTTGGCTGAGCAGTGTGCTGAAACAAGTGCTTTTTCTGTTCAAAAGCATTTTCCTAAGAAAATTTACGCTCCTTCTGTTCATAATTCATCTGGTGTGAAGAAGGATTGGAAAAAAGATAAAGGAGACAGAATTTGTGATTATTGCAAGGGTAAAGGACACACTATGGAACAATGCTTTAAGATCATAGGCTATCCAGAATGGTATAATGCCGGCAAAGGGGCTAAATCGGGCATCAAAGCAGGCAAGTTTGCTGCACATGTTCACACTGCACCTGTTGATAATGCCGATACTCCTCTAGATGAAGGTGATGCTCATGATTCATCAATGTTCAATGCTATTTGCGTGGAGGTTATGAAGGCTATGCAAAACAAGGCTTCTACTGTTTCTGGAAATTTTGGTTATCACGCTGCTACTGCATTACATTCAGCAGGTATACAATCTTCTTTATCTATCTATAATTCTTGGATTATAGATTCAGGTGCGACTGATCACATGACTTTTGATGAATCACTTTTCACTAAAAAGAAGGTGTTATCTAAACCTATACATGTCCGCTTACCTGATGGAACTTATAAGTCTGTTGCAATAATTGGTGATATTCTGCTTGAAAATGGTCTTATCTTGCATGATGTTATGTTGATCAAGGAGTTCAAACACAACCTTATGTCAGTAGGAAAATTTGTTGGCAAGAATGGACTTCATGTGACATTTGATGATAATGGATGCGTATTTCAGGACCTCAATTCTGAGAAGGCTCTTGCTATTGGACAAAAGAGTCATGGTCTCTACTACCTTCAACTGAATGGTTATGTTTCTGGTGATAAAAATGTCTCTTCGTCTCCAGCTACTAATATTGCAATAGTTGAATCTGTTGTTTTGGCTAATAATGTGAATAATGACACTCGTGATGTAAAGCATGTTAACTTGGACTTAGTTCATGCTAGGATGGGTCATGCATCTTTATCAAGGATGTCACATTTGCCTCATTGTAATTGTTCTGGTTTGTCTTCTTATGACTGTAACACTTGTTGTCTTGCAAAGTTTCATAAGCTACCTTTTCCAAAGAGCTCTTCCAAGGCTGCTCATTTGTTTGATCTTATTCATATCGATTTGTGGGGTCCATACAAAATTCATGCTTTAAATGGTGCTTCTTATTTTCTCACCATACTTGAAGATTACAGTAGAACAACTTGGACATTTCTACTTCATAATAAACTTCAGGTTTTCAAAACCATTGCTGATTTCATTTCTCTCGTAGAAACTCAATATGAGACTACGTTGAAATGTATAAGGTCGGATAATGGTACTGAGATTATACAGAGTGAATGCCGAGTTTTATTTGCTGAGAAAGGGATTATACACCAGAAAAGTGTAGTTGGAAATCCTCAACAAAATGGCCGAGTTGAAAGGAAGCATAGACAGTTGCTAGAGGTGGCTAGGGCTCTCAAAATTCATACTGGATTACCATCAAAATTTTGGGGAGAGTGCATTCTTTCTGCTGCTTATCTAATAAATTTATTACCTACTCCTATTCTTAGTTGGAAAACCCCTAGTGAAATGCCCATGGGAAAAGTTCCTACTTATGAACATCTAAGAGTTTTTGGATGTGAATGTTTTGCTTACAACAATGATAGAAGAAAAGATAAATTCACTGCCAGAGCTATGAGATGTATTTTTCTTGGATATCCTTATGGTCAAAAAGGATACAAGGTATATGATCTCTCTTCTCATAAACTCTTTGTCACTAGAGATGTCATTTTTCATGAGACAACCTTTCCTTTTCTTAACAAAAATAATACCTTTTCTTCTGATAATACTCATTTTCTTGTTAATCCGGCAGTTGATTTTGACAATGGTTGTGATTTTCCTTCTCTAAATTCTTCTAACTCATTACTTTCCACTCCTATTTCTTCTCCTTTCATGTCCACTGAAAATAACATTCCTAATACCAATTCTTCTCCTTCTTTCCCTAAATTTTCTTCCCATCCTCCCATAACCACTGAACCTATTTCTCCAACTATCACAACCATTACTCCTAACTTTCCCAACATTCCCACCAGACGTTCAACTAGACCTACTAAACTACCTAGTCAGTACAATAACTATGTTGTTTCATTACCCTCTAAACATACATCTAAACCCTCTTCTACTCCTGCTTCCTTCCTAGCTAAAAGTTCTCCTGATTCTGTTTCTTTCTTAGCCAATGTAATGATGTTTCCTGAACCAACTTCTTATAAACAAGCAAAAGATCATCCAGAGTGGGTCAATGCTATGAGTAAAGAGATTGCAGCATTAGAAGAAAATGACACTTGGGATATTACACCTCTTCCCAACGGAAAAAGGGCTATTGGCTCAAAATGGGTGTATAAAACTAAATTTAATCCCGATAGTACTATTGAAAGGCTGAAGGCTAGGTTAGTTGCTATTGGTTATCAACAAATTCCTGGCAAAGATTTCAAGGATACCTTTTCACCTGTTGCTAAACTCGCCACCGTTAGAGTTGTGATTGCTTTAGCTACTGCAAAAGGATGGCCTTTGTGTCAGTTAGATATAAACAATGCTTTTTTGCATGGTTTTATTGAAGAAGATCTGTATATGGCACCTCCTGCAGGGTATTCTGTTCCTATGGGCCATGTATGTAAATTGAAGAGGTCTCTTTATGGGTTAAAACAAGCCTCGAGACAGTGGAACAAAGAGTTATGCAAATTCCTCGTTAGTCTTGGATTTGTTCAGTCAACTCAGGATTATTCTCTCTTTACTAGAGAATTACAGGGAAATTTCTGCATAATTCTCATTTACGTTGATGATATTCTTCTTTCCGGAGATTCACAAGCACAAATTGATGAAGTAAAGCAGAAACTTGATATGGCTTTCACTATTAAAGATCTAGGATCTTTAAAATACTTCTTGGGAATAGAAGTACTTAGAAACTCTTGTGGAACTTTGCTTACTCAGAAGAAATACATCAGGGATATTATAGTTTCAACTGGATTAGAATCTTGCAAAACAGTTTCTACTCCTTTACCTAGTGGATTGAAGCTTTCTCTTGACAGTGGTGAATTGCTTGCTGAACCAGAATCATATAGACGGTTAGTTGGCAGATTACTTTATCTTGGGATCACTAGACCTGACCTCTCATATAGTGTGCAGCACCTGAGTCAATTTCTTAGTACTCCACGACAACCACACATGGCTGCTGCCCTACATGTTGTCAAATACTTGAAGGGTACTAGTGATCTTGGTCTTTTCTACAAGTCTCAATCTTCTTTGACAATAAAAGCCTACAGTGATGCTGATTGGAGCTCATGTCAGTTTAGCAGTCGATCACTTAGTGCATATTGTGTGTTTTTGGGAGAAAATTTAATTTCTTGGAAAACTAAAAAACAAAAAACGGTCAGCAAGTCCTCTGCCGAAGCAGAATACAGGAGTATGTCAAGCACAAACAGTGAACTAGTATGGATTGCTGGTCTATTGGAAGATCTCAAAGTGATAGTTCCTCTGCCCATAAAGATGTACTGTGACAATACAGCTGCAGAGTACATTGCTCACAATCCCGCTTTTCATGAACGAACTAAGCACATCACCAGAGATTGCCATTACATAAGAGAACAAATTGACGCTGGATTTCTAGATACGTCTCATGTTTCTAGCAAGTTGCAGTTGGCCGACGTTCTCACCAAAGCCTTACTCCCAGCTCAACATTCCTTCCTGTGTTCCAAGCTTGGCCTTGTTACAGATGTCCAGCTTGAGGGGAGGCTGTGAGAATGATTATTACTTAATCATTCTCCTTGTAATAATATAGCTTAGTTAAATAACAGCTTTAGTGAGTTTGTTAGAGAGGTTATTAGTTTGTTGTGGGCCTTTGTATAAATAATGTTCTCTTTTCCTTTTCCCATTTAATGAGAATATCTACTACTCTTCTTCACTTTCCCTTTCTCATTCTCTCTCTAAAGTTCTTCAGGAACTTTCATACTTTCAAAAAGACAACTATTTTTAACATCACACGAACTTCCGCAAACCGTGTGATCTATTTTCATTATGTCAACCGAACCAATACTTATTTTATTGTTTATTGCTCTATAGTGATTGAGCCTTGAGATAACAATGTGCATGCAAGGGTAGGATTCTGCCCTTGTCTAAACGCCATTTTGTTCAGCGTGTTCAGGTTAGGGAAATAGAATTGTTCTCGTTGCTTCCCTTCGTTGGTGTATGAGCCTAGCTTTAATCAGTCTGAGCTTCAAACAAACAAATATACTTCTCTAAGAAATATACTTCTCTAAGTAATAAACATCAATAACAATCAGGACAATGACAAGATGAAGGAAGCACATGCAAAACAAAAGGAACTTCATTTCACTAAATGCATGTTCATATCAGGTTGTTTCTATAAGAAATTACAAGTTGCTCGTCTTAACATTTTTCTCCTCTCCCCTAATCTGGGTACTTTACGCCAATAGAGGAGAAAAATGAATGTAATAACTAGATTTTATTAAAGTTCCATTAGATAACATCTTACTCAAAATTTTCTTAGACCACAAAGCTGTAAATATAACAAATAGGGATCATAGTAATCCATGCCAACTCTAGTTCCAGTCTTGAGAAGGGTCAAAGAGTATCTAAATATCGCCAAACCAATTATCGCCTCCCTTGCTATTTTTTTGGCAACGTGCCTCCCTCTGCTATCACAATATTGTTTTCCAATTTTGAGTGATAAGCCGTTCCATCATGTCCCAAGAGAGAAAAAGTTTCATTCATGGATGATTGTAGGTTCAGCAAAGGTTTATACTTCTTTATATCTTTCTACCGCCCTTTCAGTCCAGAATTTTCTCCCCAGTAGCAAAAAGGTTCCATACTAGAGTGCCAACAAGGTATAATGCTATTGACACTTTAAACACGTCATCCCAGGAGGCTATAAATAGATATGGGGATTAATGATCAGAATTGGAACAGATAATAGCTTCAGGGAGAGTGAACCCAGACAGCAGAAGCTCAGGTTCGCAGTGCAATTAACAAGTACGGAAGGATGTATATACCTCGTTGGAGGATGAATCCAGTGGCAGCTGTTCCAAGGACTCCAGCAAGGACACCAGCAGTGTTGGACAACCCCAACAATACGCCCTGCAAATTTGAATTAAAGAAAAAAATAGTTCAGGATTGAGGGTATAACTTGGCAAAGAGACACAGGAGGGAGATAAGAGATCAAGCAAAGGCCACAAAGGACTGAAAGAAAGACCGCACCGACACCCTTATCAAGTTTACCTTAGATGACTTTACATATATTTTTTTAATATGGTCTGCACACTCTGCAGAACAACCCTACTAGACTAACCATCGCAGGTAAATCCAGTGTTTTGAAGGTTAGGCCCTTGGGGGGGGGATATGGAAACCTCTACCCTCAAGAACCATTTGGTAGGAAATGAACCTGTGGCCTTTTGAGGTCACAACTCTTACCAACTACACCAAGTACTACTTGGTTTAGATGACTTTACATTGTATGAACTTTCTACATACCAAGGGTGATAACTCTCGACATAATGAACTAGGAATCCCTGAGGTTGCTATTGGCTCAAAAGCCAATATGAGGTGACGTTGAATGGGTTCCTTAGAAGTCTGTGAGCTAGGAGGCACCCACAACACTGCACTTTCTCCAAAGAGAATCAAGCGGCTATTGCTGATTAGCATGCCCAAGTCAATGAAAAGAACTTGGCATTATATAGTGCATTCGGGAGAATGGGAGTCAACTCCCTTGGCCCACTATAGTAGAAAGTGACATAGTCCAAACTAAAGCCCATTCGACAGTGTCGTTTTCCTTGTGACAGGGTTTGTGGGGGAATGGGGGCACTGGACCAAGCATCCTATCTTAACAAGGATGAACCCATGAACTGCAACAGGTCTTTTGGGGATCCTTGAAAGCCAGGATACTTCAGATCATTAATGAAATGGTGCACAGTAAAGATTTTAATGATATAAAGAGCCTCTAGTCAACAATATCTAAAAACAAATCAAAACTTTCTATTTTTCTGTTCAGCAGCAGACTCTACTGGAAAGCAGGTAGATGAATGGGGAACAAAGATGAATATAACTCACAGAATATCGAGGCCCAATGTCTTGATGGTTGGAATACAATCCAGATTGTGAAAATGCATCTGCTCCCTGTCATCATAAGAGTGTAACGTTATCATGATTGTAGGACAGTCTAGATAAAACAAAAGGATACTGTCGATGCCTCACATAACTCTGTTAATTTGCAAGGATACAAGTTTTTGTAGGTCCTGGGGAAATATTGAACTTTTATTCTTTTTTGGACCCGGGGAGGGGGGCAAGTGTAATAGGAATAAATCATATGATTGCACAATCAGTATCCACAAAATGAGAATAGAAGGGTATACCTGACTGCACGCCATGCAAAGTACAGCTAAAGCAGGGGTTCTAACTCGACTTAGTAACGAAAGAGACACAGCTGGGCCAACAAATCCAATAGTTTGCATGATCTGCAAAGTGATGGTAAAGCCTTAGAAAAGGCCAATTCAACATAGAGCATAAAGTATGCTTGTTTTTCTAGGTTAATAAGTATGGTTGTACATAAGCTGCATCATCTGTAAGTTTTAATAACTTATACTAAAGTTCTTTCCAGCTAGAATGGTAGGTAATCAGATAGAAATTCTCCGCCAAGTTTGCAAACAGGCACGAGGCATGTACGACACTTAATTTGACATGATGACTCTTTTACATTCACATAAAACTAAGACAGTTGGATACTTAAAAATTTACCAGATACCAAACTATAGGGAACTGGACGAAAAGGCAGCTCTAGCCTTCAGTTTCGTACACGCACTAGATCCTCCTCCCCAAGATCAAGTGAATAGATGAGTGGGCAATGTCATAAATTTCCTTTCAGTTAAACACATGCTTTGATCTTGTTTCTCATGTTCAATGCAGTTAAAAGGTCCATCCATCACAAAATTTCAAGATATTGATGGCAGTTCGTGGAAGCAAGCATCTTTACCGGTCTCTACTTCTCATTTATCATGAAGTACAAATCAGCAGAAGTTCGTGTTGTCGTAAATCTAGCAAAAAGCCTCTGATATCAAAGGGGTAAGTTTAATTGTTTAAGATTTCTGTTACCTTTAAGCTAAGTCTCCCATTACCTTGCCATCTAACACGTATCCTACACTGTGAAAGGATATGGATATTTTTGAACATGACAACATCGAAAAGCTTTTCATATATGCCATAGAAAAGCATTACGAATCCAGGTTGCATACTTTAAGCCAGTAAGGAAAATTCTGAAGCATCCAAGTAACATGGGCTTTGCATATCTGACAACTCAATGCCACTGGCAGAACCTTGTACCACAGGCATGGCAATAGGTAAGGTAGAAAAGGTAGTATACCTTATATAAACAGTAAATGATAATACATTTATACTTTATGTTTCAGGTTATACCCTCCCAGAAGTCCAACTATACTGAGACTGAAAGAATATGTGAATCTGGTAGCGAACAGATTTGTGCTATGCTGACCTTACGGACTGATGTAACAGTGAGACCTCTGCTGATTAGTGTATCTGCAATCCAGCCTCCTATATTTGCAAATACAGCCATAGTCAACCATGGAAGAACACAGAAAAGCCCGGATTCCATAAGGTTGAACTTCAACACCTAAGATAAGCAGCTCAAGTTAAAGCAGGAAAATCCTTGCAACATGTTATTGTAGAGACAGATTGAGAAAAAAGATGAAGTCATAAGATCAACTATTTAGAGTCCTAAAGCTAAGAATGGTCACAAGAAAGGATCATTTGGATGATAAAGTTACAAGAAATGACATTTAAGGAAAAACCATACAGAACAGCAGAATGAAAATCCTGATACACAAGAAGTAGGAACACAAAACTACAATTTAACTCTACTATACATAGACAATTTGACAGGGCACAGAAATGAAAATCATACTGCAGTGGCGACTCTTAATTTGCAGTAATTTTCACATAACAGGCATCATACTTAGCATCTTATATAAGAAGCTCTGTCCTGGCAGCTTTGATGAGAACATAAATGAAATTGTGAGCTAGATATGCAACTACAACTGTGTATTGTCATACTTTTACTACTTATATCCCGAGTATATTCGGCACCCATATTGACAAAACTAGTAGGCAAGAAACTAAAATAGTGGTTAGATATGAAATAATATTGAAAGTGAAGAGAGAGAGAGAGAGAGAGAGAGAGAGGCAGTAGGAGAAAGGGTAGGAATTATCAGGGAGAAAAAAGGTTGATGTGATGGAGAGAACTAGAGAAGAAAAGAACAAGTGGTGAGAGGGTGTGATCCACTTCATATGAGGGTCTGACATTTCATTTTCAGTACAAGTTAGTGGAAGAAAATTTAGGGACATCCCAAAAATGTATAACGGAAGATTAAATTGAGATGAACGGAGCATCACAACAGACAGTATTCTGAGATACCTGATTGTAATACGTTGGCATCCACGTGAGGAGTATAAATGTACCCCAGTTGTGGCAAAAATGGGAGACAATGAGTGCCCAGACCGGAGCTTTTGATAAAATAAGTTTCCAGGGAATGACAGTAACAGGTTCCTTGGATATGCTGCCTTCCATGATAAACCTTTTTTCCTGAGCACTAATTTCTGGATCTTCTGTTGGTGAGCTATGTGCCTGAGATAAAACAAAGACATGTAAGAAAGATTTCCAACTGAATCTTTAAGTGCAAGTCACCACGCTTCTACATAATCAACACCTGACTACAAAAAGGAAAAAGGGATCGATCAAATCTAGTTATCAGAAGACCAAAGGCAAAATAACAGACCACCAAAATGAAAAGAGTAGTAGTCAATTTTTGTTAGAAGTAGAATAAGCAGCTCCTCTCTTGTTTTCCTTTAACACCAATGGTAGATAGGAACTGAACTGTCTCACGACGTTCTAAACCCCACTCACAACAAATTGCAACATACCAATCCCAAAATGTGTAAACAACTAAAGCCATTAAGGGACTCATGGGAGTACATATTGTTGAATATGCCTTGAATTATCTGTTGCCTCGAATAACCAAGCATGGGACTACATAAGGTAAAAATGTGTAACACGTTGAATAGGGCTAGGAATGCGTTGCGAGTCTCATGCAAATAAAGGAACGTGAAGGAAAAGATAGAAGAAAAGAAAACGGGAAACTAGGCAGGGACCAAGTAATGGGTCGAACATTGACCCGGTCGGCTTAGCCCTGAAACCCGGTTAGGTGAGGGGTTACCCGGTCAGGTTGTTGTTCGTTAGTTTTCCGGTTTTGCTTATTGTTCATAGATCTTGTTTCCTTAATTTAGTAGGATAACAATATTATTTGTTTCCTAAGTCTAGGATAGTATTGTTACCTAAGATAAAAAGAGATAAATTATCTTATATCTTTAGTATTTGTTTTCTACTAGGAATAGGGTTTTCCTAAACTCTATATAAAGAAGGTTAGGATGCCGATTCAATGTAGAGCAGTCTCACTTCAGAAGTCTCGTGTGTAGAGAAAAATAGTTCCATTTGAGAAATAAGTCCGGTTAGGAATTGCTGAAAGTGGTTGAGACTAGTTGTTTGCTCATAGAAATTAGCAAAATTGTATAAGAGGTTTTCGCCCTACTTGTTAAGTGAGAGGTTTTTATATTACAAAGTTTTTTACCTTTTAATTCTCAAAGCCCGCACTTTTATTTTTGTTTCATTGATTCTCGTGTTATTGTAAGGATTTTGCTTCCGTAGTGCCTTACAGTTTTGTGGTTGTCATCCATGGTACAGGGTGATCATTAGAGTAGTCTAGCAACAATTGGTTTGCTCTGAGTCCAATTTCTCTAGAAATTCCACCAGCCTCACGAATAATATGAGTCATGAATTGCAAGTTAATTTAGAATAGATTGACTGGAGTGAATCTGGATGTTGAGTCATATATTAACCCTGTGAACGTTAAGGGACTTCAGTTGACTATATGCACTTCTCCTCCGAATATTTGTCAAGTCTGACCTCTGAAAGGGTTTGACAGGCATGAGTAGCAGGATTCGAAATTGACCTTATAAATAGAGGTAGCAGAGTCATTTTATAAAATATTGCATCTTTTGGGTCATAATGAACTCAATCAAGATGGCTTCACAAAATCCTGCTGTTCTTTATTGCCTTGAAATCGCAAGCAGTTAAGGGATTTCAATTTAAGGATGTGTCGGAAACAACTCTCAGGCTGCTTAAAGTGGATCCCACCCCCCCCCCCCCCCCCCATGGTGGGGGGTTATGATCGCAAGTATAAACTGCAGCAATGTGTTTCCCCAGGTGCCAATGTTGATGTTGGTGTTATCTGTGGTACAAGATATTCTGCCTTTCAAGATAAACTTCTACCGAGCATTAAGTTCAGTTTTTATACAGGTGAGCTACATGCCTCTGACAACCCATGCACAAATACGAATAAGATTCTCACTTCCCAATAAAATTCCTCGAGACACGGAACCCAAAATGGCTACCAAGGGCAAAAAGAAATCAAAGGTGATTCGAAAAGATTTCTAACTGAATATAGAAGTGTAATTTGTCTAAACTATTTGGTATATGCCATAGTGACATACCAAAAAAAGCTACAGAAGGGAAGAGGAGATTAATGGCGATTCTAGCAAAATCTCTTCCAAATATCGCATTAGAACTGGCCATCAGAAAAATAAGGGCATAAGATCAAACAATCAAAATGATAAAAATTACTATCCAAATCATGTTTCAGAGTGTTAGTACTGTGAGCCTCTGACAGAATGCATAGTTAGTTAGTTACAGTGCATAAATCACGAGACACTAAAAGACAGTGATAGTAACAGCGACACATTGTGATAAGCATTGTCTTAGCATATTGACAGAAAATCCAAGCAACTGAAAGCTAAAGCGCAACATAAAGGCATTCAACGTGATTAAGACAAGAGCGCACTTACTTTAGCTAGCCACCATGCAAACCAGATGCTCCCAAGAGAGCCAAAGGAATAGAACACTGAAGGCCAGCCAAACTTGTGGATTAGAAATGGTGAAAATGCCAATCCTGTCACAGCCAAGATACATGCCACTGTACACAAAGGATAGTGCTCTGCTTCTCTCAGACACAGTAATCCACTTTGAGATCATATTATTCATAGCAGGCATAGCAACACCCTGGAACAAGAAACAGTATTTTGAGGGGCAGAGATACAGCATTGGGAAGCAATTTAAAGAGAAAATTGAGCACACAGAAGAATGAGCAGAAGTGCCACACGCATTCCCCCCGCGGCCCCTCCCCATGCTTTTAATATTATGATCAATCTGGGCTTTATTGATGGTGTCTAGAGCAATTTACTCTGGAAGTGTTTAGTGAAAAGATCAGTGATTAGATCTACACCAACTTTGACAAAAAAGACATCTCAGCAGCCTACAGAAGATGGGTGCATTCTGAACCTAGCGAGGACCAGGAAACATGAGAATGCATAGATCTAAAATTTGCTCAAAACCTGTATTACTGTGAATGATAACAGCATGTTGCATTCTGAGACAAATCTATTTAGATCAATAAATCTCTATTGCACAAATCCATAGACAAATACTAGCACTACTGAATCAACTTTGAATGCATTAGAGTCTTAATTGCACAAAGCCTGGTAAGAGCTACAGGCCAACCTCACCAATCCCCATAAATGCGCGCATGACCAGTAAGCAAGGAAGGCCTATCCTTGCAGCAATAGGAGTCAAAACTGTGGCAATTGACCACCAAATCACTCCAAAGCCCAACACAAGCTTCCCACCAACCTTATCCGCCCAAATACCTCCAACAATCTGTATGTCAGAAAACACAAAGAATATGTTAGAGAGGGAATAACATATGCGAGAAACAACTTTATGATATTGTTTGTACTTGTTCGTGTGTTGAAAATATAACATGAAGTTATGATGAGGTGAAACTATATACAAAAAAGATCATGAAAGATTTTAGCCTTCTAGACATATGCAGAGCAAACCAATTGAGAACAAAAGTCAAACTGGAAACAATACAAATGTGCCACTGGAATAAAGCAACTCCATAGACATAGACATATAGTTGTGTGGCTAAAAGGATTTTATTGAATCGAATTCCTCTTTGGACTATGTTCAATTCAGCATAATCAGTCCTACTCATTTCGAGATCACTTCCTAAGGTAATTCTCTAATTAATTCAAGAAACACGACATTTTGGTAGCGTAATCTGTACCCAAAATGCAGTGAAAATCTTGGAGAACTGAAACAGACGGGTCACCAAGTTCTAGTTGGTCAACGATGTTACTCCTTTCAGCCACACATGAAAAGACCTAGAGTACTGGAAAAAAGTATTTCAGCTACAATGTTTATTAAAATGATGAATTAAAACCCTTAAGAAATGTGTGTTTCCCTCAATGAAAATGTTGATCTTGATAGTAAACAAAGGAACAAGTAAAAACACCGACTTTACCAAAAACAAGGGAGAAAAATCAACATTATAAGCTAGTAGATGGTAAGGACTAAGGAACTACAGTTTAACTGAATTCATAGAACAAAGTAATAGGTCATTTGCATGAGTTTGGCACAATAAACAGCACAGCTAAATGAGTGCAGAAGCCATGGAATATAATTTAGATATAATCAGGTGGCTAGCATCTGTCTACTTGTGCAAATTTGTATGCTTCAGCAATCCATAGAAACACCAAACAGTGGTATTACCCGTGTTATTCATAAATATAAACGTCCTTGAAAATTAAGTGATAAAAAGAAAGCGGTTGAGAAGTTTGACTTTAATTGAGCAATAGAGCTAAACCTGAGTAAGAAGATAGCCCCAAAAGAAGGACGACTGAATTAGACCAACAGTTGTACTGCTCCAGTTGTACTCCTTAGACATTGGAAGAATGGCAATACTCATATTTACCTGCAGAAGCATTTCCATTTTAGGCTAGCAATTAACTTTTATCAGATGAATTGCCGGATATGGCAATGCGATATTCAGACAGTCAACTACACCAGAAAGAACAAGAGAACAACTCACACGATCCATGTTGCATAACAGAAATGCTACGAAACACAGCAGCACGACAACCCAGCGCTTAGGTAACTGCTCCAATCATGAAACTTCTTTCTGTGCACTTTTTTCAGGGAGAGCAACATCACCTGCTCCATCAGGGAGCCTCAATGACTCCAAGGTTGGTTCTGTTATGTCGAGCTCCTCAGATTTATAGTTGACGCGGACCCCATTATCCCTATCATAATTGAATATGAACCGCTTAGTGTTATCAACAAGACACTTATCTACTGCTCCTGATGGCACCAATGTGCCTCTTCCACAACAGGATATAGGAGAGATGGGGCATCGAGATGCTCCTCGAATCCTTTTGACAGAACTTGGGATGTAGAAGAGCTCATGTGTATGTTGGAAATGTGAATCAGAAGTTGCCTTGAAATTCCTGGATTCTGAAGCATTTATGATGCATACAAGTGAACAATGCGAGCATCTAGAAGTTAAACAGTTCTTAGTCAGGTGGTGAGATGTTCGGTTAAGCACTTGCTCCTTCTTGCGTAGCCCGATAGAGATACCAAAGTCGTCTTTCTTGAGACGTGCTGCATCATTTCTTTTCTGGCATACTTTACCTGTAAAATATAAGAGACGCTATAAAGGATCTGTACAGCATGAATATTTTCCTCCTACCATATTACTAAGTAACCCATTGACATACCAAGTCAAACTGCTCTAGTTAACAGATACATTCACGTATCAAAGTCAACGCTCCAATATGGATCTCATGTCACCAGGTTGTAGAGAGCTGAGGATTTAGCACCTTAATAAAGGGGACCAAACGGCCAAAACAATCATGAGGATAATGGAAATTATTACCTCAATACGCCCACCTCTTTGGACATAAATTAGTTGTTAAGAAAACTACATATATAATCCCTCCACCAGAGAAAGATTACAGCAACCCAGCATGGAACTCGCTAAGACAAGGTTTGTAGAAGTTCAAATCTATGCAGCCTTACTCCTAAGTCCCAACCCATCATTAAAGAGCAACAGAGCTTGACTTCCTTGACTCGTGAACTTTAAGATTGACAGCATTGGCAATTCAAGACTAATGGTCCATAATTATCAACCACAACCTAACATGTATCCCGCGATGGCACCATCAAATTATAAGCAGCCCCAAGTGCCCAATCTATAAACCAGCAGACAAGTCTTGACCGAGAATTTTATCTGTTCCTTGACCTTTGAAACATAAGTTCCATGAACAACAAGTTCAGATATAGTTCCAAAGTTCCAATAAACAAACCTCCACACGTCCAATTCACAACTACAATAAGGGATTGTTCTCTTAAAATACGAAAAATACTACCTCCGTATTACAAAGATTGCAAGATTTTGATACTTTCTACTCACACTTTATGTCAAATCAAATCGTTGCAATCTTTACGAAACGGAGGAAGTAGGTTTAAATAAATTACAATGAGTTCCTATTAGTTCCGATAATAAGTGATAAAACGAGCTTCAAATTTCAAATAAGTTAAGATAGATTCTAAAAGGAAAATTCTATATAGTGGCCTCCTATGTTACTCCGACACCTTCATTTACCTCAGAAATGGAGTGTCGTGTCGTGTCGTGTCCGACACGACACTTTACTTGGATACTTCATTTTAAACTAAAAACTTGACTTTTTTCTACAAAATAGCCGAGTCGGACATTTGGACGCCCGTATCCGAGTAGACACCCAATACGTGTCTGAGTAACATAGGTGGCCTCCAAGTTTCAATCTTTCTAAGCGGTGACACGACAAAAATTCTATTATACATAGTGACTCAACTTTTAGAAATTCTACAGAGTGGACTTATATCATTAATTCGTGGCTCAACAACTAAACCCTAACCCTTTCTTTCTCCTCCCTCTTCCCTTCTTCCTGATTCTAACCAGAGTACGAACCTTAATTTAATTTGTTGTTCCTCGCCGGAAAACCCAACCCCTCCCCCTCCCCGGAAAAGGCCTCCAACAACCTCCTCTTCCCCCTCCTTCTATTCGCTGTCCAACTAGGCAAATCACCGTAGGAGGGTCAACAATTCCCGTATCTCATATGCAATACAACTCACTCAAACCCAACTCTTAAGCATCACAATACACCCCACCCAAAATTCTTAATTTGATAACTGTAATGTTTGCTTGGGAATTATCGTATGCTTTGGTTAAGAGTATTGGGTGGGTGTATTGTATACAGGAAGCAAATTTAGAATTTTGTGTGGGGTGTATTGTATACCGGAAGCAAATGCTAAACATGCCTGGAAATGAAATGAAATGAAATGAGGGTTGCTAAGTTCAAGAAAGTAATTTTCTGTTATGGGTATTGAGTTTTGTAGAAGGAGAAGAGCACAACACACAACGATGAAGAAGAAGACACGGTGATGGAGGAGATAAAGAGGAACATTGATGGTGGAGAAAGAAATATGGGCGGTGAAGAGCAGAAGAGAAGACAAAGAAAGGGGGCAGTTTTGAGGGTGTTGGGGTGGTGGTTTGTGGGTAATGTTGTGGTGGTTAGGTTGTATCAGGGTGTTGGGGGTTTTCAAGGCCAATCGGTAGAATATTAAGAAGTTAAGGGTCACTTCGTATATATGTTTTTTTTGTCCGGTCACCATGTAGAAAAATCGAAACTTGGAGGCCATATAAAATTTCAAGCAAATGAATGCACCTTAGCCCCTATGTCAGATAAGTTCCCTTATGTTCGGTAAATTCCAATCATTTTTCATATTTTCCGTTTTGTTCATATGAAAAACAAAGCCTTAGAAATCATTCTTGAAGTTCAACCGGAAACCAACCTAAGGCTATGTTCTTTCTGATTGAATGGAACTGAATTGAATTGAACCAAACTTGAAATTGTGGGACAAAAGGAGCTGAACCGAATTGAATTGAAATTTGGAGCTGAGCTGAAGTGAAATGTTTTTCAGTTAATCCAGTCTAAAAGGACAGGGCCCAAATGTATCAATGCATGTCATCGAAAATGTTACCTTATAGAAGCTCCTCTAATCAAATTTTAGTATTGTACTGCTACAATTATCTAAAATTATTAGGCCCTATTCAGTTCACCTTATTTTTACTTATTTCTACTAAACTGAACTTATTTCTACTTATTCAAATTGTTTTTTCTTCTTTGCACTAATTGATTTTTACTGAAGTGAACTTAGTTTTACTAAATTGAACTTATTTTGCCGAACTGAACTTACTTTATGAACAGAACATGGCCTTAATCATAACATCCTTGCATTAAATTACTACGGAGTCAAAGATTTTGTACTATGTGAAGCACATATTGAAGCACCTATCTAGATAACGAAATATACATTAGTATTTTCAAATTTAAATAGAAGATTATATACTGAAATTTCTCCCCAAAAGAACATAGATATTATGAAAAGTAAACACATTAGAGAACATAATCCTCATTGTGCTCCGTGGCGTACAAAATACGAATCAAAACAAGGCAACAACAGTGCAACACATTAACAGGTAAGTTACTTTAATTTGAACTAAATTGCAAAGATAGAACAGTTCCATTTCCAAGGGAAAAAAACTCAAATTAGTAGGTAACCGAAATTCAAAGCGAAAATTGAGCATGAAATGCGAGAGGTTACCAGGAGATAGAAAAGAACCAAAGCTTCGATTAGAAATAACACCACCGATTGCCATTGTTACTGCACCAGAGCTTCAATTAGAACAGTTCCATGACTTGCCTTTTGTTTAAATATACTCTTGTTTTCTCTCTTAACAGACAAACTTCACCAAAAAAAATGCCTCTTGCTAACTAAAAAAAACAATACTATGAGTAACGACTTCTAAGTAAAAGAAACTACTATGATAAACAACACCTTTGTTTTGGGGCAGACAAAGTGCTTGTTCTGTTCAGCTTATTTTCAATTCAGTTTACTTTATTTTAATTTAGCTCTATCAATCCATGAATTTAATTTATAAATATTATAGACCAACCCACCACAAATCGTTGTTTGGTTAGAAGCACATATCAATCCATGTTTTAAACTAATTATTATTATACTTCTTCCGTTCCCATTTGATGTTCCCATTTTCTTTTTTGGGATGTTTCTAGAAGGTCTTCCTATTTTGAACCTTTTCCATTTTAAAAATATTTTTTTTTCCATCTTACCATTCAACAACCAAATATTTACAACACTTTTTACTTTTTGTCTTACACATGGGATAGGAATGGCAATGGATCGGACTCGGATCGGACTGACCAAACTCCAAGTCCGCTCCATTTCAATCGGACTATGATTTTTACACTCCTATTAGGATTTGGACTATATATTATCGGGTTCGGACTCGGACTTTTTCCTTCGGATTGTTTCGGACTCGGATCGGATTCGGATTAAATCACCATATTAAATAACCAAAACACATCTTTAATACAATTTTTTTTAATGTTTTACTTAATTTCTTTTAATGTAAATCTATTATTTCTATTAAAAGGTATTTTTAATCTATTAGTTGACGAGGTAACAAGTAATAATCGGACTTTAGTCGGATTCGGATCGGATCTTACCTAGGTCCAACTCCTATCGGACTTCATTCGGATTTTTATGTTTTCGGATTCGGATCGGACTTTTTCCTTCGGATCGAATCGGACTCGGGTCGGAGTCGGACTGAATTGCCATCCCTACATGGGCCCACTTTAGAATAATTTGTTTCTCAATCACCCACTTGTCTTTCTCTCTCTTGCTTTTTCAAAAGCAAAAAGTACTAAAATACACTTTATATAATATAAAATTCAAAAGATTCTCATCCACATCAATTTGCATTAGTTTTCCCCCATATTCCAAATGAGAACATCAATTGAAAACTAAGGGAATATATAATTACTAATTATTATTATAATGGTAACATTAATTACTTCTTAGACATTATTGTTATTACATCATCATCAAGTATTAATATATTAATACTAATAATAGTAATTATTCATTATTAATTATTTCAGTAATTATTATTTTTAAAATTAATTTATCATTATTACTATTATTTACAACTATCATTTAATAACATCAAAAATAATATTATCATATTCATTTAATATTATTCTAAATTATTAATTATATATTATTATTACTTAAAATCATAATTACTTATTATTTAATATTCATAGAGTTATTATTTATATGTTTATTATAATTTAATTCAGTTCAGCTCTAATAAGTTCAGTTCAGCTCTAATAAGTTCAGTTCAGCTAGAATTAGACGAAGAAAAAGGCCCAAAAAAGTACGAGTCTTATCCAAAACTACATAAAAAATATTAATTTAAATACTTTCTGCGTTCCAAATTAAATGCAACAGTCTATATTTTGCACTATTCATGTACTTTGACTAAAATTTGAGCTTTACACATAATGAAAAACATAGTCAAGTGGGATCTTGTTAGATTCGTCTCGTTAAATACTTTCGTAATATCAACTTTTTATAATTTTTACTTATATAATACAGTAGATATTAACCGTTAAAGTTATGTATCGGCAAGCATAAAAGGTAAATTATTGCATTTAATTTGGAATGGAGGAAATATGTTTAATTATAACACAAAATGAAATATTTATTCAATTGAAATTCAATTACTATTAAAACTTATCTAAAGTTATTACATCTAAAACCTATATTTTGAAGGTGAAGTGAGCATTAAGGGGCTGTTTGTTTAGAGGGATTAGGGGTGGGATTTGAATTTATATCTCCATGGGTAGAATTCCCATGTTTGTTTGGAGGGATAACAAAATTCTCATGGGATTAAACCCCCTCTTATCCCACCAAAATAATACCTAGGGGGGCAGGTATTAGGGAGGGGGATTAAATTCTATAAAGAAATGACTCTTTTACCCTTAATGAAAAGAAAGAGGTGGAGTTATTAAGGATATATGTAAAATTATCGTTTAATCCCACCTTATCCCCAACTCATACCAAACAAGGAATGCAGATTATTTTATCCTTTTCCCTCTTACCAATTCTCAATCCCACTCCCACCCTCTAATCCCCAAACTCCCGTTCCCACATACCTAGGGATGGCAATTCAGTCCACCTCCGATCCGAAGGAAAAAGTTCGACCTGAATCCGAAAACATAAAAGTCCGAATGAAATCCGATAGGAGTTGGACCTTAGGTAAGATCCGATCCGAATCCGACTAGAGTCCGATTATTACTTGTTACTTCGTCAACTAATAGATTAAAAGAACATTTTAATAGAAATAATAGATTTACATTATAAGAAATCAAGTAAAACATTAAAATTGTTATATTAAAGATGTGTTTTGGGTATTTAATATGGTAATTTAATCCGAATCCGATTCGAGTCCGAAACAATCCGAAGGAAAAAGTCTGAGTCCGAATCGGAGAATATATAGTCCGAATCCTAATAGGAGCGTAAATTTCATAGTCCGATTAAAATGGAGCGGACTTGGAGTTTGGTAAATCCGATCCGAATCCGATCCATTGCCATTCCTACACATACCAAACGCCACGTAAAATAAATAATTTTCGGACTGAAGATCTGTTGTTGCGGTTAAACAAGGAGTGTAAGAAAGCACCAAAATTGGAGGTTGGGGCAGGCGCAACGCAAAGACATCAACACTAGGACTAGAGAGCATCAAATTGAATAATTGCACTCGATTTAGAGGTTTAACGAAAATCCAAATCACAAATCAACAAATCAGATCAAGGAGGAAAACAACACGAAGAAACATGTAAATCCTGCAAATCAGCGGTTAGAAGAAAGAGGTTTTGATTGAAATCCAGAATCAAAAATGGGGTGGGGATGGGCATTAATGGAAGGAATAGAGGTTGTAGGTTCACTGATTCTGCTTGGATGGGCAGGTTTATGGTTCTTAAACCGCAGATTATACAAAGAGTATGAAGAAAAGAGAGTTCTTGTTCAGATCATCTTCAGTGTTGTTTTCGCTTTCTCTTGTAATCTTCTTCAGCTCGTTCTCTTCGAGATTATTCCTATCCTTTCCAAAGAGTAAGCATACTGTAATAGTGGCGGACACAGGATTTTAGTATCGGAATGTCATTTAAGTTATATGTTTATTGTAATTATGTTAATTTAGGGTGTCGAGTGACATCCCTTGCCTTAATGTAGGTCCTCCGATGAGTATAACTGTGTAGTTGTTCATCTGTATTGCAGGGCTAGATGGATGAACTGGAAGCTGGATTTGTTTTGCTTGATTTTGTTGCTTGTCTTTATGTTGCCTTATTACCATTGCTACTTGATGCTTTGCAATAGTGGTATTTTAGCTCTCCTTTATGTCATTATTTCCTTGATTTATCACTGCTTACTGGTTGGTTGCACGGAAAATCATTTTCCATGGAAAACTCAGGCTCCGTTTGGTTTAAAGGAAAACAATTTTTTATGGAAGATCAATTTTCAAGGAAAACAATATTCAATGGAAAACATGATTCTAAAAGAAGTTTTCCTTTGTTTGTTTGATTAGAGGAAAACTTAGGGAGAAAAAGTAAATGGAGTAAAAGAGGAGGAAAGATGGGAGGAGAGAATAAAGAGAAGTAAGGAGTGAAGAGGAAAATGTGGCATATTTTCTTTACAAAAGTAATTTGGTTTTCCTTTCTAAGAACATTTTTCCTCCTTTAAGAAAATTATTTTCCACCCCTACCAAAACAAACAAAGGAAAATGAGAGGAGGAGGAAATCCATTTTCTTTCCATTTTCCAAGAAAATGTTTTCCACCAAAACAAACGGAGCCACAATTGTAGATTAGTTTTCCTTTGTTTGGTTCGTTGTGTGAAAAGTGAGAGGAAAGATAATTAATGGAAAACAAATAATAGGAGGAAATGTGTTTTCCATTCCATGGAAATTTATTTTCCTTCACTAGGAAAACTATTTTCCACCCCTTAACGTAAGAAAATGAGAAAATTAGTTTTGTAGAAAAATATTTTCCTCCCAATCAAACGGAGCCTTGATTATCAATGTGAAAATGGGTTTGGGTTATTTCTTTCTATTATCTGGTATAATATATTGATATAATTTTCTTAGGTGTAAGAAAGGAGCGAGCTGCACTTGGGGCTATCTTATTCTTGTTGGCTTTCTTGTATGCTTTCTGGCGAATGGGCATTCACTTTCCAATGCCTTCACCTGATAAAGGTAAACGTTACTGCTTGAATTTGCTAATTTTGCTCTTCATTTCTGGGTATCTTTTATGCGCGCGCACTTGCTTTCGGATGGAAGTTTGTTAAGTTGCCCCCTTTTGGACTTCTTATTTTTTGCATAGTGCACCTTCTTTCTACCAAGACGTGCTTTTGTTGAATTGTCAATACAGAATTGTGGTCATATTGTTTTTCCTTTTATGCAAGAATGTAGTATAGTTGCTCATCTCGGTTTACAACAACAACAACCAGGGGTTGATTGTTGCTGGGAGGGTTTGGATGAGTCAATGTATGCAGATTTAGGTGATAGGTCAAACAAGTTTATGGTACCGAATATGACTTGTTACTAATAAATGAGACCTTCCACCACCTACTATTTGCTCGGCTGTTACCTTAATATTGTATTGATGTTCAATACCCAAAAAGTTCCATGTGGTTCACTGTTGAAGTTTACAGTTTCCTGTTCATTCCATTAGAGAGCTCTCTTTTCATGCTTAACTTCTTTGGTTTTGTGTGTCTTTTATTTGAATTACTGTCCATTAACTGCGTAACATCTGTCTTTTTACACAACATACTGTCAGAACCCTTGCAAATAATTTGATTTTTCATCTTTGTCAGGATTTTTTACCATGCCTCAGTTGGTTAGCAGAATCGGGGTCATTGGAGTTACCGTCATGGCTGTCCTATCAGGCTTTGGGGCTGTCAATTTACCTTACAGCTATCTGTCTCTTTTTATCAGGTATATGTACCATCATTTTCTTATTAAAATTTAGTATATGTTGGGTGTGAGAGCTTTACTTGTGGGTTTTATGCGTGTTAGGGAGATTGAGGAGTTTGAGATAAAATCCTTGGAGAGGCAATTAATGCAATCACTTGAGACTTGCGTTACCAAAAAAAAGAAAATCATACTTTGTCAAATGGAGATGGAAAGGATTCAAGTATCAGAAGAGGTTTGCCATCTTTTTGCTGGTCTTCTCTTATTTTTGATGTAGGGCAGACATGTTTTTTTAACTCTATGCTGTTATCTATTTCCTGTTAGTTCATATTATTTATCAGCTTATTGCTTTAGTGCACTGTTTTTGGCTTTTTTTTATGGAGTGACTTAAAGACTGTCAGACTGAGAGAAGAGGATTTCTGTTCAGAAGCCAGTTTTTGCTTGCACTACGTTTGTAGAAACTTTGCATGTTTTCAGGGGTGAGGGCTGGCGGTAAGTAGGCAAACTAGATAGGAAGGCTAGTGGGACTGTGGGAGTAGGGATTTTGCTTATGCAATATGATGTATTATGCTAATTCACAGAATCTGATGTTTGTGCTGCTGCTTTTAGATTTTAGCTGAGCCCCATCTTCTCTTCGCCTCTATTTTTGCCTTTTTTCTTTCTAATAAATTTGGAATGCCTGCGTAACCTGTTGTCATGGTTTTTCTGTTACTGTTTTAGGTGCTTTGAAAAGTTAGTTTGTAGGTTGTTGTTGATAAAAGAGTACTCCGAAGGTTACAAAGTTGAATGACAGAATTGTTAATTGGGCATTACTTATTTTCTTTTGCTACTTTCTACCGTAGTTATGAATAAATAGCTCCTAAACCTTTTAGTATGTATGCACTTATTAGTTACTACTCCCTTAACACCAAAAAGTTATTTTGGTTCATGAAATGAAAGGAAGGGGCACGATATGTTTCCCTTGTTCGAATATATCATGCTTCATAGTACATGCTCTAGGTTGTCGTTCCTAAGAGAGGAGGTATTCTTTTTGCTAATTTTAAGATTCATGTTTTTTGAAAATTGAGATTTTTTCCAGTATATTTGTGAATATCAATTTTCCTGCATTGATTGTTTCGTTCTATAATTTTTTTTTGTAGAAGTTGAATGCTAGATCTTTCTTCAAGAGAATTGTTGGAACAGTTGTGAGATCTGTACAAGAAGACCAAAGGGAACAAGGTTGGTGGCTTTGCACTTTTGTTTTGGTTGTGCTCATCATCTTCTATAGATTTCGATTTAATTCTTTTTGTTCTGTACTTGGTTTAGAAGCTCCGTGTTAAAACCTGCCCTACTTTTTCATGTGTGTTATTTCACTTTATATTTTGTAGGTATAATTACATGGGCCCTTTAGGTATGCTTGTTGCATACTTCGTATGGCCGTGGGCGTAACCTTGGCCCTAGGTTATATGCATTATTATATACTGATATCACGATACTGTGAAGAGAATTGTTTATCATTTAGGCCTCTTTTTAGGATGTTGATGAATGAGTTCAAAGTTTTCCACTTTGCTTTTAATATTTGAGTTGCTGTTGTTTTGTAAACCTTAAATTGCTATCACACTTGTGTCAAGTCTTGCCAATCCCCAAACTCCCGCTTTGTTGTATTGCACTCGCTTGTGCCTGCAGTGCAGACAAACCCTGATGCCAAACTCGTGCTCTTGTAATCAATAAAACTCGTGCTCTTGTAATCAATAAGTAAGAGTGTTCCTTTTCACCAATAGAATCCTCGCTTGTGCTTGCTACGTGCCTTCAAGCCCATGTCGAACTGGCTTTACACCCTTGCTACCGGAAAGCAAGATTGCGTGAGCGCTCGGATTTGTGATACTGTTGCTGAAGTTTTCTAAATCTTGCTGGAAATTTACCTTTTCTTCTTTCTTTTTCTGATGCTTTTAGCTCACTTGAGTTTAGCTTCTATCTCTAATCTTCCATTGGATCTCTTTCTTTTAGATGTGAGGGAAGGTTTTGTTGGTCAATGTGTGGCCCATGGAATTATTTTTGCCATGGAAATAAAAAAAAGTGGATAATGTGTATACTACAAAACATGTCTATGTCCAACGAAGTCAAACTTTCTCTATTATTTGGCTTTGGATATCAGGCTTGCGTGATTATATACTAATTTCAGAGACTTGCTAAAATGCACCGTGTATTTACTGCATCTCTTTCTTGCTAATTTAGCTCATCTAACTTCAGGCAGCCTATGATAACTTTCCTTAGAGAAGGCCTACTAAGGATCTCTTAACCTGATTTTTACCTATTTAAGCTTATTTGACTTCATCTTAACATGTGTGAACTTATGAGCCCTAATTTGAACGTATTGGCTTTGAAATTATTACAAGGGATCTGAACTTATACAAACATATTGTAGTTGTCTTTTAAACTTGATATCCCTTGTTGGCCTGAAACTCAACTTATCTATCACATTTTAGCCCTGAAAGTAACTTAATGGAACTTATTTTCCCTGGACTAAGTGAATATTAGGCGAGGAGAAAGGACATAACTTGTCTACCAAAGAAAGGGCATGGTTTGTGATGTTTCATCACTGAAGGGGCTGTTGTAATGATCTTTTCCTTCCATTGCTTTATGTTTCCAACTTTTCTTCCCCCATTCTGGTTGCATCAGCATTCAAAACAGGGGTAGCCTACAATAATCCTAGCCTAATAGGAGGCTCACCTGTCATTACCTTACCTACCGATACAAAATAAAGTGTTGTATAATATTTCACCTATGAAGGGGCTGAAGATGCTGTCATTTCCTTTCTCTCTATCCTCTACTTTTATGTAGACAACTCTACTCCCTTCTCTCCCTGGTGATGGTTGTATCAGCATTCAGAGCTTCTCTGTCTATCATGTCGTGTTTCCTCCATCAGATTTCTCTCACTAGTTCATACGTTCAGATAAAATGAACTGTTGACTCTTTAGTTAGTCAGTGACTTCATACTGCACTTTGTTTCTGGTCTGATGTTGATGGTGGAGTTCTTTCTTTTGATCAAGCAACAAAGTCACAGCCTCACAGCGCCTTTGGTGTCTGGAAACCAATTGAGTTACAACATGACGTAGAAAGTCAAAGCCTAGGTGATTTCAGTCTGTTGTTTCCATAAGATAGAGTAATGGCTAGTCTTTCTCCATTTTGGACTCTTCATTTTGCCATATTTTGATGTGCTGAACCGGTAGAGACGTGGAGTCTATATTGAAGGCTTTGCTTTTTGTCGACTCTGGTAAATTAATGCAAAGAAGTCAATTTGTCTACATACAAAATGGAATGGAATATCTGAGTTTCAGTCTCTTGGGCTGGTGGGCTTCAATTGAATTTACCATGTAAATATACCTCTCTGCTGACAAGTAGCTCCTAAGAACAAAACGGTGACACAATCTAAGCTCCTCTAGGTTTTAATTCGAGAAACGAGGGGGAAAGGTTTTATAAACTCCAGATCCTTCATGTGTAATAAATCTGCTGCACCAAGTCATGATAATTCTGGCTAACTGTAGACTTTCAAGGAGTTTCTTGTTAGATGTTCTCAACTGAAAGAAACACATCGAATAGTGCTTTTGGGTGCAATGAAATGATGGAGATGCAAAGGATTTCGTTTAATGTGTCATAGCTTCATTTGCTTGAACATAATTCTCGTTTTTCTTTTCATGCTTCTCTCTCTGTTTAATACAGTACAGATTCCTTATTCCAGAAGAAAAGAAAGGAAAGAAGTTAGAATTGCACGCTTGTTTAGGCTTTTAAGTTGCAGTTAATGGCAGATTTTCTGTGTCTATATATTTTGTTTTTCTGTGGCAAACTTCCTATTTTCAAGTTCTTTTGTTTTTGGTAGATATCAAGAACCTGGAAGCTGAGGTTCAGGCTTTAGAGGAGCTGTCAAAGCAGCTGTTTCTGGAGATTTACGAACTTCGCCAAGCTAAGGTACATTCTGGTTCGCCTTGTTGTATCACTCAGCATGGTTGTGTGCCCTGTCATACTATTGCTTATTAGGATATCATGAATGTGAATTTTCGTCTTGTTTCAGGAAGCTGCGGCTTTTTCTCGAACTTGGAAAGGCCACATGCAGAATCTCTTGGGTTACGCATGTTCTATATATTGTGTATACAAAATGATTAAGGTGAATTCCCTGTTCTACTACTTCCCTACTTCTAATAAGTGATATGCAATTGTTCCAACATGGTGGCTAGCTGTATTCGAAATTGTGATTTATGTTGAGGGATGGAGATTGATAAAGGAGAGGAAAGGAAATTTTGTTGGGCAGAAGATATATCAAGTAGATTTGGAAGATTACTTATTTTGTGGGAAGTTTAACTAAGAATAATGACAACAAATTTCTATGAAGAATGAGCTCTCAAGGTGATTAAAAGTCAGAAACGGGAAAGAGGATTTCGTGAGTGAAAAAGCCTTGCATAAAAGCTACAGAACTATGTAGCTTTGTGGTACTCTTTAAGAGTTGTGTCATGTGATCCCTAGCATAATGTCCATGTTTTATTCTCTGGCTTCACTTGTTATCTCAAGATGTTTTATGTGACTGAATTTTATATCTTTGATTGTTCAGTCTTTGCAGAGCGTTGTCTTCAAGGAGGTATATCTCTGCCCGCTGGTCTATGGTTTCTACCTTCAGCTTATTTTTTTCTTCCTGAATTCCTGTTGATGGTGTCGGAGTTGGCATACATTAGCCGGGCTGCAGCATGCTGATGATCTGAGAAACTCTTTTATCTTCACAGGCTGGTTCAGTCGATCCTGTCACAAAAACGATCAGCATATTCCTTCAATACTTTGATATAGGAATTGATGCTACATTACTATCCCAGGTGATATAATGTTCTCTTTGTGGCTTCTTTATAGCTGTTGGTTATATTTTTGACATACTTAGGTTACAGTATTTGCTTACATGTGTTTGTTCCTAGCTTTATTGATGGGTTCTCTTTTTAAGTAGGATAGCATCTGTGTTTGCTCACCAAACCCTTCAAGGTGAAATTGTACTAAAACTATTTTTGAGTGAAACTAACAACTCGGGTGGAACATGTTCTGGCCTTTTGTTCCGTAACACCTGCAGTGGATCTCAAGAGGACTATGTAGAGGAGGGAGAGTTCAGATGAGTTTGGACATGGGCTTTTATGATTAGGCTGAACTTTGTTTTAATCATTCTCCCATCTCTGGAAACTAAGCTTAGGGGTTCCTTGGTTCAAGAGGGGATTCAGAAGTGCGACAAGAAACAGCAACATGGATTAAGGAAAATAATAAGGCCAGATCTAATGTTTGCCGCCTCTAAAGCCTCAATAGGGGATAAGTGTTCCAATTGGACTTTTTCACCCAACAATGAGTCACACTTCTCCGCAATGTCTTGCGCACAATCTTCTGCACAGGGCCAATCATTTCCATGATTGACAGAGGAACATGCATACCTTGTATGAAATTTTGCATGCAAGCTAACTGTGTCTCCAAGAGTCCAAACTATTAGAATTGTCAACCCAGCTGTTTGCTTCCACTTTTTCTGGAAGTCTTCTATCTTTCACCTTCTTGGCTCTCACCAACAGATTCAACAGTGCCATCCGCATCATCATCAGTAGATTCAGTGGCGTCTTGCACAGTTTCACTTTATTTTTTGTTTTCCACAACATCTTAATGTCCGTCACTAAGCATTCTAGAACCTCAGTTGTTGCGACAGATGTAATTCAATTCATGCTAAGTATGGAAAACACACTCCATACAACTTTTAGCAATGGTAACAAGTCAATGAGACAAAACCAAAATAATTATCATATGAAAGGAAAGAAACTTATGGCTGCACAGAACAGTCACTAAAGGGAGGTTGGCCTTGCAATACTCCTCATACCCTTGTCATTCAAATTATCAAAACAATTCTCTTTTGGGAGTTGTTGTACTTGAGTGTTACTTGGGTAATGTAATATTTGTCAAGGTCATTTTGAGCATTTACTAAGTTTAGGGTTATGTCAGATTATCTCCAAAAGTTCAAAACATTGTAGAGACTGGTGCATCATTTTCAAAATGCAGCCAAGCTTTTGGAAGAGTTGATCAAAATAAGAGTGAAGGGTGATTGGACCTGGATAGGGTGGAAAAATATTGAACACGAGAAGTAAGTGAAAGTTCTGAATTATATCAATAAGGAGAACTTGGAGTAAAATGAAAGTAGGCAAGGAAATCTCATGTTTGTTTCATAACTTCTGTTCAAGTTAGGGATGATGGGTTTTGAAGTGTTCAGGGAGCACAATGCTACAAGTGTGAGAGAAAAAAAAAATTTAAGAAGATGTTATAATGCAGGAAAAGAGTGTTTGATCGTTGTAGAGGGCTTTGGTTACACTCTAGTTTCAGTGAGGAAAAGGATGGATTCGGAGGCATTTGTAGATGAGGTTATGGAGGCATTTGTGAAGTAGGAGAGAAATCCTTTTTCTGTTTTCAAAGAGTTTTGATATTTTGAAGGATGTCGATGTGAATTCGGCCTTTTTAGGCGTTTTCTTTAGCATAGTATGCCAGAGGTAAATCTTTTGGGCTCATTTCCATGCATCTTGCAAATATCTAGTTTAGTTAGCAAGATTTTGGATGGGACTAGTTACAGTAGATTCTTTTATGAATTTTTTGATGGAAATCCTTTAGGTTTTCGTGGTTGGAAACACTCAAAGAATCTTGAGAATAATTGAAGTGACTACTTTTTGATAAAAATTGAGTAGTTTCTTGTTAGATTTCCAGGTGTTAACTTCTTGCATCCCTACCTCTATGGATCCAGCCTGCATGTGATCATATTTGATTTGATGGTGGTTGTTTGTTGGCATTCTTCATTAACCTCCTTTTTCTTTCTTCTATTGTGCAGTATATATCCCTACTGTTCATTGGGATGTTAATTGTAATATCAGTTCGAGGATTTCTATCAAATTTAATGAAGGTATTATTACCTCAAGGTTCTTTCCCATAAATTTTCATGCTCTTACGACATGTAATTCAGCTGCTGATAACTTGTGGATGCCTGTTATTTGTCTAGTAAAACAAATGAACGCGGTTATATGTTTCAACCTGTCATTGACATCCATGATTCTCTTTCTTACTTGAAATGTTTGGTATCTGCAGTTCTTCTTTGCAGTTTCCAGAGGCGGAAGTGGATCTTCAAGCAATGTGGTCCTATTTTTATCTGAAATTATGGGAATGTATTTTGTCTCATCTATTCTTTTGATAAGGAAAAGTTTAGCAACCGAATACAGGTAACCATATACTCTTCTGTAGTTTTGTTTATGTTAGCAGGCAGTTTTTTTCATTCTCTTTGAGTGTTGTAAATGCAAATATTGCCAATTTCCTCACCTTCTTGAGGACTGTCCGTGGGGCGTGGGCAGTGTTTATTTATTATTTTTCCCTTTCCTCCTTCCAAAACTTTCATTTAGCCATGATGCGCTGTACCATCTATAGCTACTGAATACAAAGTTGCTGGCAGACTTCCACTTATGATCTCTTGAAGACTTTTTGTTGAACAAAATTACAATTGCTGGGGTCCATATAGAGTGAAGTTGTGAGTGTCAAGAGTTCAAAGTCCTTCTTTTGAGGTTATTAAATACCTGGACTCAAGTGTTCAGTTCCTAGCAGCACTTCACATTTCTTGATTCTATGGATACAATCTTTACATGCTAGTGGGAGCATGTAGGGCATAAGATTTTCTACCTAATCCCTCCTTTGTATATGAGTGACACCTCCTTGATAGACTTGTGCTGTCATTCCATTCCAGGCAAAAAGATGTTGGGTTTGGACTTTTAGAGTGTGGAAATATTAAAAAACCTCTTATGAGGGTTAAAAAATCTCTTATGAGTTTTGGCACTATTAAACTTGACCTAGAGATTTAGGCTCCGTTTGTTTTGGTGGAAAACCATTTTCTTGGAAAATGATTTTCCTCCATCTTTCATTTTCTTTTGTTTGTTTTGGTAAGGGGTGGAAAATGCTCTTAGAAGAGGAAAACCAATTTCATTTTGTAAACAAGGTATGCCATATTTTCCTCTCCACTCCTTACTCCTCTTGAATCTCTCCTTCTCATCTTTCCTTCTCTTTTGCTTCATTTACTTTTTCTCCCTAAGTTTTCCTCTATTCAAACAAACAAAGGAAAACTTTTTCTAAAATCATATTTTCCATTGAATATTGTTTTCCTTGAAAAGTGATTTTCCATGAAATTGTTTTCCATTAAAACAAACGGACCCTTACTCCTAAGATGCATGTAATTTTTAAGGATGATCAGGCCTTCACATATTAGGATTCACTCATTGTCACAGCTCACAGCCTCTTGCTTGCAGTTGTGACGCTGCCTTTGATATGCATGTTATCTCTTCCCTTTTTCCTTTTCCCTTTTCTATCTTCTTGTATGGTATTCAAAGGTGGCTGCCTCTGCCTGGTCCTTCTGAAGTCTGCTATTGGTGTTGTGGCCTTATTATTATTCCCAGAAATTCCTGGATGGCTTTGCCTATGAGTACTTTCTGTAGTAAATGGGGGTCGGGAGAGCTAATTGTAGTATCTCGTCATGTTTTTAACGGCTGAATGACTTTGCCTACGAGTAGTTTCTGTAGTAAACCAAAGGGGCTGGAATGGGATGGGAGCTGAGTGTATTATCTTGTCATCTTTTTCATTATCAGCAGTTTGTTTGGTTGATTTCTGAGTCCACATCATGGATGAGCTTGTCGCATGTAAAAGGGAAAGTGAGACAATTTAGTGTTGGAATTGATTGCCATATGGCATGGCAACCATTTTATTGAAGACTGGTTGGTCCTGGTTGGAATTAGGAAATTAAATCTAAGATATAGACTAAGCGGAAAGGTAACTGAAGAATTCTCAAGTCTCAATAGCTGAGTTAGGTTTATTCTGAGAAAAAGGTATGTTTACTGTCCATTGCCTTATTGTTGTTTGGTTAGGTGGGTTTCTATTACCATTTACCAACAATAAACACTTTCTGCAAGTACCAAGATGCAGGTGACATTTAGGGCACCTTTGAAATAAAAAGGCTGCTTTAACTGATTACAGAGTGGCTGCAACCTGCCTGTTTTAGGAAAACTCCCATACCTTTGATCAGGAGACAATATAAAACATATTTTGAAACAATTATTGAGTTTGGTGGTGATGGTATGAGAAGATGGAATGTACTTTCTCGTTCTTTAGGGTTGATGACTTCTACTGATTGTATCTTTTGACATTGATTGGACCTGAGCAAACAAAGCTAGAAACTTGATGAAGTACCCTAAACTAAGAAGTATTCTGGATTGGTTAATGTTGTCCTGTATGATACAAAAAGTTCGACACTTGAACAAAAGTTTGGATGATAATAGTGAAATAAACCATATCCCATAGGCTCATATGCTGAAGATTTTGAATCAAATAAAACGGGTTCGAAATGAACAAAAAATGGAAAAGGGGGAAGTTAAATTAGGGCCCTCCAGACTTCTAACACCCACCAGTAACACCCATAAGTCAAAACTAGCGCAAATTTGGATATTCCAACAATTAGTGTTTGGTAATTAAACTTAACTGAACTCGGATCGAGCTTGCAGGAGAGATTGAGCCTTGAGCCTTGGAAAAGAGTAGGCAACGTTTACTTTCAAAAACAATTGCTGGTGCTATACGCCTGTCGGCTTGTCAGAGAAGCATCCTCTTTTGTAAAACACATCTCACCTCTTAGTAAGAGATTTGGTGATGACTTCCTAATTCGTCATTCTTTGAAGGCTTTCCTTCTGTTCCTTGGATTGTTGTGCCTTCTTTTGAGTTCTATTTACTCAAGGCAGTGTAAAATTTTGACGATCATATCAATTGATTACTGTATAGTTGAAGGCTGGTAACTTCTCAAGTTTTCTGCTGACTCTTGAGGATTTAGAGTTTTTACCTCAAGCTTTGTGCTGATTTTTAACTGCTTCCTTGCAGGATGATAATAACTGATGTTTTGGGTGGAGATATACAATTTGACTTCTATCATCGCTGGTTTGATGCAATTTTTGTTGCTAGTGCCTTTCTTTCCTTGCTTTTGCTCTCTGCACATTATACATCTCGCCAAGCTGACAAACATCCAATTGATTAGGGTGCATGTAAGTCTCTCTGTCCTCTTATTTGATTGCTATCATTGCTTCTTTTGATGCAATCATGTTAGAGTCTGGCATGATCTATAGTTTACACTCTTGTGCATGCCCATTCATAAAGCTGTGCATCACTTGTCTCACAGGTCTTGATCGTTATGACCAGAGTGTGGATGCCACTTGATCAATGTTACCCGCACTACTAATGCCGCTCAGATATCACCATGTGATGGTAAACTTGGCCCCATCTTTTGTGCTTCTTCGAGAACAGTGTTCTAGAAATTAATGGTGTTTGATACATTGAGCTCTTTCCTGATATCGGTTTAGCGGCGGCTATCTCGTATCACAGTATTCGAAGTCTCAACACGCTAGCTTGAAGTAGCTATAGCAGCTATGGTGGGTGTTTCATATGTTAGGTGTTGGCACTTGGCACCTTCACTGGAACATTGAAGGTTTCTCGCAGGAGGAAGTAACACATTTATGGTCACATTTGAAGTTGTATGTATATTTACTTAGATTAGTTGAAAACTGTTTGAATTCAAAATTTATACAAAGAATAGTTAGACACCTTGGGGTTTTTTTTGTCGATGTCCTTGAAAGTAGGGATTGAGATGACCTTGGGCAAGCAGTATAGTAGATGTTTCTTAGATGGGAGTCGAATGTATTATTGTATCGATAAAAAGGGTGCCTAGTGTTGTCTCAATGGGGCAAAATTAGCATCAAAGAACACTAGTGAAAGTACGTGAGATTCTTGAAGGACAGAATAGGGTTGAGATATAAACCCTAATTGACTTCTTAAAACTTTCATATTGTGTTTCGTATTTTGGTTTTCGTTTAAGATATTGATTTGTAATGAGATAAGTTTTATCGTTGTGATTCCTCTCTTAATATGCTATTTTGCTTGCTAGACTAGAATTACTCTACTTGTCTAGTTTGTTTCTTTGGCTTCCAGATGCTGCTATTATCCACATCTGTTTTTCGATTTGGTGCCTTTTGCCTTAATACTCTACTTTGCTTAATGGGAGGGGAGGTACAGTGGTGAATCTGGTGATGTTCTGATTAATCGGGTTGAGGCGTACAATGCAAAGCAAAAGTGAAGATTTTGAGTTTTCAACTTCCAGATAGAAAAAATAGGGTTTAGCATCTGTTAAGTGATTTTGTAGAAGACTTCTATTATGGTATGATTGCCTATGTGAACTTTGATCATTTTGAATCTGGTAATTTGATAATTACCCTCGTCAGTTTTGCATGTGAAAATTCAACCGTCTTTCTAAGTACCTTCTCCCTTAGACTCTCGTCTTTCTAAGTACCTTCTCCCTTAGACTCTCACTACCCTCACTATAATCGTTAGTTTTCTGTCCAAAACCATTCCAATTTATAGTTTAGGGTTATTTTTTGAAGAATGACATGTAAGTCGTGGTTATTTTGTAGAGACCTACATATATGTCTTCCTTGAAAAATCCATTTCTTAAAAAATCCGTTTCTTTTGTAGATAGTAAGTGCTGTGTTGTTCATTGTTCGTTGCTAGATTTTTATCACGAAAATTAGGGGCTTTGGTTGGTGGATGCTTTTGGTGTGTTAGAAGTGGTTAATATTGGAGTATGGTTGCGATCTTGTCGCCCTTTCATAGAGAATCCATTATTTCAGCTTTTGGGTTTTTTAAATAGGAAATTTAAGCACAAATATTTTAAGGCGAGGAGTGTAAGAAACCTCTTTCAATTTTGATAAACTTGACCATTTATCCAAATTTAGAAACCAAAACAACAACTTAAGATGACACTTATTTTTCATCACAAATCTCTCCATCACACAAGTTTCTTTAGGGATTGTTTGATTCCTATGGTCATGAAGGGAATGGAATCAAGTAAGGGGTAAAAGAGAAAAGGAGTTCAAATCCCTTTGATTTAGTCAAATCGGTAGCATAGTAAATGAGTTATTGGTGGTGGTGGTGGTGGTGGGTGGGGGTCGGTTGGTTGTGGTAGTGGATGATTGTCAATGTTTGGTCAATATGAACAATAACGTATAGAAGGGAAAGGGTAAGTGAAACCTTAGGGAAGGTGGAGAATGAGAGTAGAGGACTTTGGGGAAAAGAATGGGTAAAGAAAATCATTAAATGGACCAAATAAACATGCAAGGGTTTCGGTTTGGTAGATTCTTCAGTATTGTACCTATAGTGTGAATTTTGCTCGGTAAATATTTTCCAAACGAACATAAGAAATTAGTTCTAGGTGCACCATGATTTGAGTGTCATGATGTTCCCAAAGTATAGGATAAAAGGTGCAATCTTTTCATCTCTCTATTTATCATCATCACAAGGACTCCTTAAAAGTTATACATCTTCTCATTGCAGTTATTATGGAATGGACGAAATAAAAACTGAGTCAAATATAGTAGATCAAGTAGTAAGAAAGTACAGCACATAAACAACAGAGATAATTGGTGGAAGTCTTATAATTTCAACCCCTAAACCATTGCTAGGCCAGGAAGACTTAAAAATCTTATGTGACCAGAATCAGAGGTTGCAACTCTACTGACAAAGAAAAGCATAAACTAGCAGCGGGTCCAAATAAAGTCAACGAGTTTAATTACTACATTCATGATTTACATGTACCCTCAGATGCTGCTTCCAAAGAGGGACAACTTCAGAACAATTTTTTTAAAATTCTTAGCTGATTAGCTTCAAGCCCCTTCTGTCGAAAATTTCCACTCACCTGCATCTTCTGGCATCTTCCTCTTAGCTCCTCAACATTGTGTATATACGCTTTTCATATTTTCAGTATCAACTACACATAATTTAAGAGCGCAAAGCAAGGGAACGGAAAGCGCCAGAGCAATGCCGGATTTGTGTTGGCTCACTGAAAGCATACCTTATTTCAAGAATCTGCAACAAAAAGAATCAAGGAAGATCTCAGAAGATGATAACTTTTAGGTTGAATTGATGTATAATATCACTTCACCTTGATGGTATTGTGGATTGGTTGGCACTCTCATCTTCTAAACCAGACCATGTCTCCCTCGTATTTGGCCACTCCTCAAAGAAAGGGTGAAGAGATTGACTGCCTTGTTTCACGGTCTGCGGTCGGCCAAATTCACAGTTGACTAGAGTATTTCGACGACAATAATCATCAAGCAACGAGGAACTATCCATTGACTTTGATTGAGAAAATGAGGATATCTGGGGTGACAATGAGGGCCATGTATTGTCTGTGGCTGAGTCTAGAGATTTGTTGCCACCCGAGCTTTGAGAGATGGACCTATTCTCGCCATCCTCAGGTTGATATGCCTGGAGATGCCTGCATGCCTCTATTAGTAATAGCTAAACAAAGATCTGTATTACTTGAGGTAGAATTTCTTTCAAGGTCATAAAGGCAGATAATAATGTACAAAAGAGTTACATATCAATAGTATTGAGTATAAACTTCGGCCATTGTGTTTAGTTTTTCCCCTGACATCTCCCAGAAACCCTTCACAACAAGCAGAAAGTTGGAACTTGAAGATTCTTCGATTCTACAGCAATACAGGCAGGAGGCACTCAGAAAGTACAACTACTTCGGACACAGAAAGGCACTTGATATTAGAGATTAGCCCAATGTAGGCTCACCACGCCCAAAGACGAAAACAGATGAATGAAGGGGATAATCTATGAAGAAATCACCAGTACAAGAGAGAAATAAGAGATAAGGCAACCCATTGCACCTGTTGCGGCCAGGTTCTTTTATCTCTTTCTTCTCAGTTCACTTTCTTGGGAAACAAGTGTTTTGTGGTAGCCAGTGAGTCCCTGGTGGCTATTATTTAGCTTTTTCCCTGCTTGAGATCTTTCGACTTGTAACTCCTAATTTGTTGACTAGTTTTCCATTATATGTTTGTGGCTCCCTAAATTGCTATGGAGTATGAGTATTTGCTCATCAGCTAGGAAGAGATACTTGTAAATTTGGCTTCTTTTGTGTATGCCAGTGCGTAGTGTTAATCTAACCCGCCTTTACTTGTATTTTCATTATTAAACGTTTTACAGCCTTTACCTTGTGTTTTAGATCCATCTCATAGCCTTTAGCTTCCATTATGTAGTTATTCAAGGTACTATCTCACAATTAACCCTCTTTAGAGGGTTGATGAAATGAATGATAAATAAGCCTACTACAGTCCTACCACTACTACACACATTGTCTTGTTTTATAGTAGTGTATTGTTATTGGCCAACCTAGAATTTGTTTGTAAGGCTCCCTCGTCATCAGCCCACTCGTGCCTACCTTGTGCACACGAGCGCCTCAACTGATTTTCGTCCCTCTCTCTTGCCGCCAATAAGCAAGAGTGCCTTTTTGGTGGACTTGCCGTGAGAAGACAAGGACCGCATGTTCCGCGGCCGTGAAATACGGCTTCTTTTCTTCCGGTAAGTAATAAAGAATTAGATTAGAAAGACACAAGAGAGGTATTGCCCATTTACAAAAGAGGGCTAAAAGACAACAAAGTTCAAGCTCTCAAGCTATGGTGGAGCAATTTCTCTACAAAATCAAGGAAAGTCAAGTGACTCCTACCACGGTGAAAAATGAGCTTTAGTATGAGCTTTAGTCTTCCAAGTTCCAGCTATCAGAACAGAGAAATTCCTGGGCAATTTTCTTTCAAAGAAGAAATTGAAGCTCGCAAGGCTTTATGGAAAAGGAGCCACTCTTACTACGACACAAGATCAATTCATCATTCACCTCCATGGAAACCTTTTGTTTTTATCTTCTTTATGACTATTGTGGGAGTGTTTAGCAAGTTATTCAGCTTAGTTGAGTCATAAGCTTAAGAGTGTGAAAGAAGTCTCTTTCAACGTAACCACTTATCAGAAGATGAGATTTGTAATGCTGGACGGAGGATATTTGTATTAGTTGCTCAGACTGGAGGGAATGGTGTTTATACCAAAATTAACGGCATAGAAGAAATGGAAGAGGTCAGCAACGAATATTCTTGAAAAGATTTTTTGTTTCAGCAATCTTGGTTCATGAAATGTCATAGATGCAATTGCATCCTGATCTCCTTATATGAAGCTCAATAAGTTGTTTGTATCCTGCAACCTAAACCTTGCTCCCTTCTATATGACATTTAGAATCTTAATTGGACCAATGCTCTTTGCACTCACGTTGGATAATTTGAGTGCTAAAGGGTTTGCCAGATATCAGACAGATAAGCTCGTTCTAAGAATTAACTTCGGGAATTACATGATAGCAATAACCCTACAAAAATGGTGCCATGAAGGATTATGAAAAAGCACTAGAAAGCCAGCCCATGGACAAGATGAGCAAGAAAAAGTAATTTGATACATTAAATCAGCTCGCAACCCCACGAATGAACTAGCTTCTGCTTCATCATTGTTGTATGATTCTTCAAGTTCTTAGTGCTATAGACCACTCAACAAATTCACCACATGGTGACTGTATGATGGAAGAATTAATTTCTTAGATTGATAGAGGCGAAATGGAGAAGAAGGCAGTGTAGTTTGTGATGAAAAGCGTATTATGATATCAAGACTCAAGTTGACGCTTTGGGAGTCTAGAGAGGAGAATTTAGATATTAATTTCTCCAATGACTAGCCTAAGTGAGTAAACCAACTAACTGCAACAGAGGTCGGATAAGAAAGCCTATCATCAAATAAGGAATGATAAGAAAGAGCATGGTATCTTTAATCAAAGATATTTGTGTTTCTTGACTGATAGAATTGTGGAAGGGCCATCCTAGATTCCAAGGTCTCCTAGTCTGAGAGTAATACGAGTTTTGTGTGTGAGTCCACTCTCTCAAGTGAGGAGAAAACGAGAGAAAAAAATTTGAAGCCCTACCTCGGTGTTGTAGGGGAAGTTGAAAATGAGTGTTGACATTTGGGAACATGAGAAATGTTCCGAGAAAATGAGAGGATTCATGTTTGGTGATATGATCATGAAGGTTTTGGAGACGTAGGAGAAATTTAATATGGGCCTGGCTATCTGTATGAGATTCATAAAGATTGGTGCAGAATACACAGTGTGACTCAACCGGCTAAAGAATTAACAACGATTGGAACAGAGGCAAATATCCAAGTAATGATGGAGATGTTTCAATTGAGTCAACGTCACGTGTTCCTACCTACAATCATTTAGCATGGAGGTCCTTTTTATCTCATCGTAAGATAGACAGAAAGTTAAGAAGGACTGGTGTTGACCTTGGGTCCTCTCTTGTCATAAGCGTCAATTTTCTTCAGCCTTTGTTTCTTGCTCCATACCCCGTTCTCTCCCCCCAGGTTAAAAAAAAAAACCCCCACTTTCCTCTTCGCCTTAAAAGGCGGGGAAAAAGAGCCTCACCAAGTGCTATCAGCTACTGAATGAAGTCAATGGTAAGAGCAAAAGAAGTAACCTCAATTAAACATACAGATAACTAGATAAGCACACAACTTTTGATAGCTAACAAATCTCTTTAGGGATAAAAAACCCCTTTTGCCTGGTGCTAATGCTGCACACAAAAAGGATCAGTCTCAAGAGCAGCTGAATTGCAATGCAAATGCTAATTGCACCAGAGATGAGAAGCAACAACAAAGCATCCAAGGAAGCCAACTCCTACAGCATTGACAGCGCAAAAGCTGAACTTTAAAAAGCACCCAGCAATAGCAAACAGAGAATGGCAACAGAAACTATCAGACACAATTAAAACAGCTAAATACCAGGAGCTACAATACCAGCAGCAGATAATGCAGTATCAGTTCCAATCATAGAGCAATTTTTTTGAGAAATAAATACCTGGAGTAGGGTTTGGTAGGGATGGCATAAGGAATAGAGTCCAATTGAAATTGGGAATGACTAGAATTAGGAGTGGGCACAATACTACTACCAGAACCAAAAGCATTAAATTTAAGTGGAACACTCTGAGTCTGACTCAAGGTCAAAGCAGCAGCAGCAGCAGCAGCAGCAGCAGGAGGCAGAGAAGAACAAGAAACCGAAGACGAAGACGAAGATGATGAAACAGAATGGGATTCCACAGGCTTTCTTGAACGATTGCGGCCACGGTGCATGTGGCGCTCGCAATACTTAGAGTCCAGGTATGCTTCTTTAGAGCACCTCCATTTTTTACCATCAGTTCTTCTACATCGACCCGGTTCCGGATCAATCTTCTTACCATACCCATATCCAATGCCAATCCCATACAAGGAACTTTCTCTACTACAATATCCCACTGCACACCCAACACATCAATAACAAACATCAGTCCAAATTTTCTTTTCAGATTTTTTTGTCAAAAAACTATCTATAACAAATGCACCCTTTAGGTTTAAATCCCTTATGCAACTTTTTTTTCTCAAATTAAGTAGCTTATATATGCAATCCCAGTAGCTTTCCCTACCAATTTGTGGTTTTAACTTTTTAGCCTAAAAACCACAGATACAGTCAAAGTAAACAACAATTATATAAACCTACAATGTGCATTATAAATAGCTAGTTTTTGACAAAAAGATCAAATCTTTTAAAAACCCAAATCAGAAAATTAGGGTTAAGTAGTAATAAGACTTACAAGAGGGGCGATGGAAGAATCTAGTGGTATCAAAGCTGTTCTGAATAGGAAGAACTAGATCTGGTGGTACAGGAAGACCAGCAATTAAGTACTTGTAGATCAGAGCTTGATTTTCCAATTCCTGCCATTGTGAAACTGTAAATGGTGAAACTAGTTCTGATTCTCGATTCATTTTCTGGGCTTTTTTTACAATCTATATCTCTTTACTGTAGCAGATTGTATGTTGTCTTTGTCTTGCACATTTGCATTTCTGAACTGGGTTTTTTTTTTCTGGGGTTTGATCACAAGTTGAGATTAGGTTAAAGTAGAAGAGAAAGATAAGATCTTTTGCAGGATAGGAGTGTTTATCTGAACTAAGACAAATAGGGAGATGAAGTTATACTGGAAATGAGTAAGTAGTTTGTCTGTGTTTGGGAATTAGGGGGGGGAGAGGAAAGAGGAAGAAAGAGAAAGAAGTAAGTCAGGAGGGTCTCTCTCTTGTCATGTCATGACTCATGACTCCTTCAAAGTTCAAACCCTTGCTGATCTTGTTGCTCCATTATTACAGCATTTGTTGCCTTAATCGTCAAGTACCATTACTCCATAAGTTCAATTAAGGCCCTACTAGTACTACTACTTCCCCGTTTTAGTCTCTGTTCAATTCATCTTAAACAATACTCAAATAAGTTCAGTTAATTAAAATTTAGGGTTCATTTATTTTTGTGAATCTAATTTTATCTTTGATTTATTTTAATTTATTATGCCTTATTCGACCTTATTAGATGAAATCTCAATTAGACTTTATTTGAGCTTATTTTAACTTATAAGGACTGAAAATAAGTTAAAAAGAATGGACCCTCAATCCAACATAAATAATTTTAATTCAGTTTCAATAAGTTTAGTTCAGTAAAAAAAATATTTTCGTAAAAATATGTTCAATTCTGTAAAAATTAAGTTTTGCTTATTCATTCAACAAAAATAAGTTCAGTTTTGTTAAAATTAATTATGCAAAGGAAAAAAAAATGACTTAGTGAAAATATTTTCAGTTCAATTTATTGAAAATAAGTTTAGCTTAGTAAACCTCAGATGTACATGAACATGGCCTCACTCATTTGATTACGATGTTTTGGCTCTACCACGATGGGTCCTTTCTTTTCAACTTAAACTTATATTCAGGCCTTAAAAGAAAAGCTAAGTTCAGATTAGTTAAGATAAGTTAAAATAAGGCCGACTAAGATTTCATCTAGTAATATAAGATCGAATAAAGTAAATGAGGTCTTATAAGAGAAAATAACTTCAGTTAATTTCAGATAAGTTGAAAAGAACAGAGCCTGTTTATATAATTCTAGCAGTAAATTTGTCACTATTATTATGTAAAGGTTGAAAAAAAATTTGATGGTAAGAAGACAAATATTGTGGATTTTTTTCTTCATATTTGCCTTATAAAAACACTTTTGGTAATATCCTCATCTTATATAAAAACAAAATCAAATATTTAAGATCTCGTTGAATGTATATCAATGTATATTAACAAAGTATATCACTTTTCAATAATTTTTGAATTTAAACTGGTTTATAACTAAAAGATAGTAATAGTAAAAATTAAGCGATAAAAAAATAGAAATTAAAGTTTTGCGGGTAATAAAAAACAAAGGAAGTAGTAATTATTCATGGTTGCTAAACATAACCTTTGATTACTCAACGTAACCCCTCTAAATACCTAAAATACCCTAATATTTTTCTCTTTCTCATTCTTTTCCTTCCTTTTCTCCTCTCCAACTTGTATGATACCGCCAATGCCATTTCATACAACTTGTATGAAATAGCCTTCCGCATTTCCTTTAACTGGGATGAAATATCCAAGAATGTCATGTAATTAGTTTGAAGTAGCCCCCTGATATCATATGCTTGCTATACAAAATCAGTTGTGTTGTATTTGATTCGTAGTTTAGTTATTTTATTTATTTCATCACTTTATGTAACCTAGTTTTGATTGTCCTTGTACATTCTATTGGTCTTTTGCTATGAAGATTACTGTAGAGTTAATAGCTAAATTGTTATATGAGCATTTTGTTTAGCACCAACCATCCGGGGCTATTTTTTATGATATAGGCATCTATCAGAGTTTTGATACCCATTTAGTATTTTTGGATGAGTTGTAGGTTTGTAGTGAAGGGAGGGGGAGAGAGAAAGTGTCTTTTATTTATTATTAAATGGAAAAATAAAGTTTTGTGGGTTGCGTTTAGTAATTGCAGGTTACGTTTAGCATTTCTCTAGTTATTATGCATGGAAAATTTGTGAATAAGACCTATTTTTTTCATTTTTAGTAAACAAACACCTTATATATATATTTTGTTGTAAAAAACACCTTATATATTTATTATTAAAATATCCAGAATATCGGCCAAAAAAAAATCAAAATTTCGGCCTTGACCCCACATCTATTTTGTCTTTTTGATGTGTGAAACTCACGTGTTAGGGAAAAGAAGAGGGGTGGTAGACAACTTCAAGTGATTAAGCAATAATACAAACAATAGAGGCAACAAACAATAAACCAACTAAAGCAAGGAAGCAACAAGAAAGACAAGGATTACCGGTGGAAAACCCGGGCTCCGGGTGAAAAACCCAGCACTATACACTTTGTATTTCAATGGAGGATGATGAACACAAACACTTGCATCAATGACATTCCATTGCAATGCACACACACAATCTCACAAGCCCTAACTTTACTAAGATTACAAATTGTGAATCTAGCATTCAATGAATGGCATAAACAACCCTCACAAATTGCTCTCAAGCTCTAAACAACACTCTTAGAACTTACAATTTAGGGTTAAATGCTCTCTAACTAAAACGCTCTCTTGAACTTTGGGGTCGGAAAATGGGTTCTATTTATACCCCTTCATAAATACGCAACGTGAAAATAACTGGAAAGGGACAGGGGGCCGTCGCGACCCGCAACCCTGGTCGCACCTCGCGACTAGAAGCTGCCAGCTCCCCCTTCCCTATCTCGACACTAAACCCCACATCACGCTTCATAATCCTCACTTATATTGTTTTGTTTCCCTCTATTGAATTGTTATACAATAAAACTCCAAATTAAAAAAATTACAACATATTGAATCAGCAAAATGTCATCCCTCCCATTGCCTTTCTCATATGCAAACAACGTAAACATTACACCACTAACAACTACTTAGTCGTTTGGTTTATGTGAAAAGTCGAAGTTCCCATAAAATCCTAGTAATTCGTAGAATTAGTTCCTTAATCAAATTTATGGGAATTTGCCTAAATTATTTGGTTGAAAATGAGGGAAGTAACTTACTATGGGAATTTCTACTTACCTAGGGACACTAGGTAATTAAATTCTTCCATTTTGCCATTTTATTAGTGTCAACCAAATAATTCACTCATTTTTTAATGAGAAGGTATTGTGTCAGACGCGTCTGACCATAAGTTATGGTCCGTGGATTTTAGTTGGTTTCATTTTTTTTCAGTTGGATGTATTTTGATTTTAGTTGGTTAGTGGATAAGTTCAGTTGGATATGTTTTATGTTCAGTTAGATGTCTTTTAAGTTCAGTTGGACATTTTGTTCATTCAGTTAGATGCATTTTAAGTTCAGTTGATCCTTTTTTTCTTTGAGTTGGACCTTCTGTTCTTTCAGTTGGATGCATTTTACGTGTTTTAGTATTTCAGTTGGTTTTGTTATTGTTTCATTTACATGTTTTTTCATGTTCAGCTAGTTTTCTTATTCTTTCAGTTAGTTTTTCATGTATAACTGAAAATAAAACTTAAGTAAATGAAATAAAATAAGCTCTAACTGAAAGTAAATTAGTTTTTCAGTTACTTATATTATATTTTCAGTTAGTTTTCTTATTCTTTCATTAACAACTAACTAAAATAAAAAAAACCTAACTGAAAACAAAACTTAACTAAATGAAAAAAAGTAAGTTCTAAATGAAAGCAAACAACTTACTGAAAACAGGGCTCATACACTGGTGTTGCCGATGGAAGAGTTCTTACACAATCCAACGGCTATAAACAAGCGAACACCAAAAGAGGAGTAATACTAACCATACGCCGGTGGTGCAGTTGATCATCATTTTTAGTGGAAATAAAAAAAGAAGAATGAGATGAAGAATATGGAACTTTGCCTGAGGTATTGAAGTGGAAGAAGAATCAGCCGTCTTCTAGTGGAAATGAAAAGAGAAGAATGAGATGAAGAATATGGAACTTTGCCTGGGGTATTGAAATAGAAGAAGAATCAGGCGTCTTTTAGTGGAAATAAAAAGAGAATAATGAGATTAAGAATATGGAACTTTGCCTGGGTATTGAAGTGGAAGATTAATCAGCCGTCTTTTTTCATTGTTGTTGTTGTTATTTCCGTGAAGAAGATGAAATAATAGGCTCCGTTTGACAATAAGTATTGGTTAGACGGTCTGACCCAATACTTTCACTTTTTTAATTCATAGAAATTTCTACTTTTCATGTTTTTTCATGTCAACCAAACAACCAATATGTAATTATTTGTATTATTTGGATACACTATCCACCGTTTGTTGATTTTTCATCTCTTATTTTGCACTTGCACACGACAAGATTTTGTTATAAACGGGACACAAATACTAGTTGGGGCCTGGGGCCTGGGGGTGAGGAAATTCTATTTCTAGCCACTCAAATCCATAAAATCACAAGACAATCACTAAATAGAACAATACCCTTTTTTCCATATATAGTCAAAAAATACTAATACCCCATACTGCCTAATACAGCAGGAACATAACAGAAAAAATGTGGAGCAGTAATGCTACTTCTACACTACTACTGCCGCAAGCGCCAAGGATGACACTAGTCAAGCCGAGTATTAACCGCCTCCACAACAGCACCCTCCGCCGCTACAGAGCAGCATTATCACTAGCATGGCTGTCGACGAAGCGACGAAGGATCATATATCATTGACTAGTAGGTCGAGGGAACAACTAAACAAAGGCATTGCAGGACTTTACGACGAAGCTTCAGGGATTTGGGAGGATATATGGGGAGATCATATGCACCATGGATTCTATGATCTTTCTCAGCCTCCATCTCTCACTCAACATCGCAATGCTCAGATCCGCAACATCGAGGATGCTCTTCGATTCGCTGGTGTTTCAGGTTCTCCATAACCAGCTCTTCTCTTTGATTCTTCTTTTAAATTTTATCAAAACTATTTTAATTAAAGCTCTCTTCAGTTTACCTTAAAATAATAATATTCAATACAAATAAGTTCAGTCTAACAAAAATAAGTTCAGTTCAGTAAAAATAAGTTCAGTTCAGTAAAGTTAAGTAGTGCAAAGAAGAAAAAACAACATGAATTAGGCCCTGTTCAGTTCACCTTAAAATAATAATATTCAGTAAAAGTAAGTTTAGTTCAGTAAAAATAAGTTCAGTTCAGCAAAAAATAAGTTCAGTTCAGCAAAAATAAGTTCAGTTCAGCAAAAATAAGTTTAGTTCAGTAAAAATTAGTAGTGCAAAGAAGAAAAAACAGCATAAATCAGTAAAAATAAGTTCAGCTCAGTAAAAATAAGTTCAGTTCAGTAGAAATAAGTTCAGTTAAGTAGAAATAAGTTCAGTTCAGTAGAAATAAGTTCAGTTCAGTAGAAATAAATTCAGTTCAGTAAAAATAAGTTGAACTGAACAAGACCTTAGTAAAAATAAGTTCACTTCAGTAAAAATAAGTTTAGTTCAGTAAAAATAAGCTCAGTTTAGGAATATTAAGTTCAGTTCAGTAAAAATAAAGTCAGTTCGGTAAAAATAAGGTGAACTGAACGGGGCCTAACTTTCCACCAATTTTTTTTACCTTTGTTATGTGGAGTCGAGATTACGGAGTTTAAATGGGTAGATAAATATAAGAATAAAATAGTATCCATCTCTTAGGAGTAAACGATTATTGATTATTCTACCTAAATACTCTTATTAATTATCCGTGCCCTTCTTTTTCATTACGAACATGTGCATGCCGAATTCTAATAATGATGTCTCCTTTTTATATCATTTAGGTGGGATAAGAAGGGTTTTAATCTCATATTCTATCTCCATCAAAATCCCCTATGTGAACAAATATGGGATTGCTCCTTTCTAAGGTTTAAAATTCCAATCTAATCCCTTAATTTCTCATCCTAAACACCTTATAATGGCAATTTGGTGGATGAGATATAATTTTTTTATCATCTAAAGAAAGAGGAAGGGACACCAAAAAGATTTTCCAAATACACTCTCATGAAATTTGATAATAACTGAATTTCAACAATTATTAATTTAAAAGTTAATACTATATACAATTCACTTACTCAATACAATTCCTCCAAAACTCTCAATAGTTACCGTATTGAAAATCAAATGTTTCCAATCTTTCTGCTATGATTTCTTCTATTTACTATTATATTGTCATGTGTATATAATAGTTCGTTCTTTTCGTCTGATCATTTATAAATTTTTCTGAGCTAATTTCGATCCGAAGTAATTATAGTTGTATTTTGTTCTTATTATTTTCTGATATTATCTGAACTTTTCTGATCCGATATGATCTGATTCGAATTTTTTATCTGGTCTCATCTGAATTTTTCTGACCTGATCTGATCATTTTAAAATAAGTATTAGAGTGCTTAAATAAGTTGAAAAGAACATACCCTAAGACTAGTAATACATGATAATTAGAAGAGTGGATACGAATAGAGAATTGGTGGATGAAATGTATGGATGAAAATAAGTTGAGATTAAATGATTGTTTACCTAAATACCGCCACTAACTCCCCATCTCTTCCTTCTTATCAAGGTCATATATATCATTTTGCTCTCAATTCCTAGCATGCTCCTTGTATATTATTTTGGTGGGATATATGGAGAGTTTAAGCGTGCTACTAACTGTTTTTGTTTAATTTGCTTGATTGCAAACTGAAAATAGGATGGTCAACTGGTCATTGCAAGAAGTAATTATAGAAGAAAACGTCTTAGAGGAGATTAACATTAACTATTTGGATAGTTTATATTAGGGTAATTTGGTAATTAGACTCTTAGTAGGCTTGTAAAGATATTTTGTATCTCTATATATATAACATGCCAGACAACCTAAACAGGTAAGCCAATCATTATTCTCAATACTCGTTCATGGTATCAAGAGCCTAGGTTTATTTTTCCGCACAAAACCTAAGTTTTTTTTTCGAAACCCTAGCCACCTTTGGTCGGTGTTTCTCCGGCGACCGTCCACCATGTCCGCCGCCCAAACCACCAGCACTGTCGATGCTTCTGTCGTCAGTCCCAGAACGCCGTTTCATCAGCGTTCTCCTCTCGTTGCCCCTCCAACGAATGACGTGCGCCACACCCAGTCGCACGTGGCTCCGTTTCACGACAGCCCTTACAGCGGCTCCTTTGCAGCCGCCACCACCACTGCCGCCGCATCCAGTGGTGGCTACGCCTCCTCAGGCCAACAGTGGTCGCTTCCGCCACCACCCACACTCCTTGGCGCGTCTTCATCAATCGCAGCCAGCCCCAGTTTGTTGCGGCCCATGTCAAGAAATCATCTTGATTTCCCACCGGGTTTCGGCCCTCCCACGAGTGGTGCCAGCAGCCACCCACTCCCCTTTTCCGTGCCTTTTGTTCCTTCATCTCTTCCGTCCACGACTTCTTTTGCACATCAAGATATCACTCGTTATGTTACCATCAAATTAGCATCACCCGAAGATTATCTCATGTGGAAAACTCAGGTGACATGTTTCCTTTCCACGCATCAATTACTTGGTATTGTAGAAGGTTCAATTCCTGTTCCTTCTCCTACTTATGTTGATAATTTAGGTCAATCGTTGCCTAATCCACAGTTTTATGAGTATATGAGACTTGATCAGCAAATTAAATTGTGGTTATATGCATCGATTTCTCGTGATATTATGATGGATGTGCATGAGTTACGTACCGCTGTTGAGATTTGGAATAGGTTACAGACACATTTTCTGCATGCTAGTATGGCCCGTTCTATGGAGTTAAAAGGTCGGCTTAGTCATATGAAAAAATCTGATCAGCAGTCTATGGAAGTGTTTTTATGTGATATTAAGATAATTGTTGATTCCTTAGCTGCTATTCAGTGTCCTGTCTCTCAGTATGATTTGGTTCGGTATACCTTGACTGCTTTGGATCAGGATCGTGACTATGATGCTCTTGTTACAATTTTGTCTCAATTTCAAACGTCTTTGACGTTTGATGATCTTCGCCTTAAGCTTCTTCAGCATGAGCAACGCATTAAAGCTATGCGTGCTTATGCTGAGACGCCTACTGCTCATCAGGCCTTAGTTGCTGTTCAGTCTGGCTCTTCGGGTTCACAATCGTCCTCTTCGGGTGGTTCGAATTCTAAGGGTCAAGGGGGTGGTAAGAACAAGAATCGCAACAACAACAATCGTAACAAGGGTGGTCGTTCTAACAATGGTGGCCGCGACAATGGAGGACAGGGTGGTCGTGGCAATGCAGGCCGCACTAATGGTATGGGTAATTTTCATGATGTTTCTAATGTTGATTATTCTTGTGCCAACTATATTGCTAATGATTTGTCTTCAGCAGGAAGTAATCCATCTAACGACAATTTAGCCACCAATCCTTCTTCAGATACTTGTGGTCTTTGTTGGTATCCAGGTCACCAAGCAGCTTATTTCCCTCAACGTTTTAATCATAGCTTTGTGCCTTCTTCTCCTGATGGTGTCACACGTGCCCTAGCTGCACTGTCTGTTGGTGGTGAAACAAATGACTCCATTTGGTATCCAGATTCTGGAGCTGCCTCTTACATGACCTCACAGGATGGTAAGCTATCTAACGCTCTTCCTTACACTGGTTCGAGTTCTATTGTTGTTGGTGATGGCACACGACTTCCCATTAATAAACTTGGTAATTTGATTATGTCTTCCCCTAGTCGACCCCTTCGTCTCATGAAGGTGTGTCATGTTCCCCAGTTAAAGCATAATCTGTTGTCTGTCCAAAAGTTATGTCAGGATAATTCTTGCACAGTCTGTTTTGACGAGTCTTCTGTTTGTGTTAAGGACAAGACCAAGGGGGCAGTTCTGTTGCGGGGAATCAGTAGGAATGGTGTCTACCCTCTTCAGCCTCACATTCTCGAGTCAGAGTCGTCTTCCCGAGTTGGTTAAGAGTCTTCCCGAGTCTACACAGAGTCGTCTGTCCCTGCTCTTATAGCAACCAAGGAGTCTGGAGATGTTTGACATACTCGCCTTGGTCATCCTTCTGCTAGAGTTTTAGGAAGTTTACGTTCACAAAACTTGATTTCATGTAATTCTAAGTTTCATGACGATTGTGTTCATTGCAAATTAGGAAAGATACATCGTTTGCCTTTTGAGTCTGTGACTCATCGTGCCCCCTATCCCTTATATTTGATACATAGTGATCTTTGGCAATCGCCCGTTAAATCTAATCAGTTTTTTCAGTATTATGTGGTTTTTGTTGATGATTATTCTCGTTTTTCTTGGCTATATCCACTTAAACTGAAATCTGATGTCTATACGACCTTCTTATCTTTTCAAAAACTTGTTGAGAACTTGTTTAATTCCAAAATTAAATTTTTCCAAAGTGATGGTGGACGTGAATTTGACAACACTCCTTTACTACAACACTTCTGTGATTCGTGAATTTATTTTCGAAAGTCTTGTGCTCGGACTCAAGCGCAGAATGGTGTTGCAGAAAGGAAACATCGAACCATTATTGAGATGGCCCGCACTATGCTTATTCAATATGAATTGCCACCTCGATATTGGGTTGATGCGTGTCATACGGCGGTTTATACGATAAATCGTCTTCCCAGTTCGGCATTGCAGGGTTCATCCCCGTTTGCTAAACTTTTTCATCGTCCCCCCTCCTATGAGTTTTTGAAATGATTTGGTTGTGCCTGTTTTCCGTTGTTTTTAGATCCTAAAATCAATAAATTACAGGCTAAGTCGATTCAATGTGTTTTTATTGGCTATGCATCAAATTATAAAGGTTATCGATGTCTTGATCCTGGCAAAGTTTATACAAGTCGTCATGTGTTGTTTAGTGAACGTAAATTTCCTTATCGTTCCCTCGTGTCTAGCACACCCATTGGTTCGTCTATGGATGAGTCTCTTGACCCCTTAGTCTGGTTTCCGAGTCTTCCTGCGTCTAGTGAGCCACGTTTCGCGTCACATGGTCCTGTGTCTCGATTCCTCGAGCCCGCAGCATCACGGGGGCACCAGCAGCAACCCGCTGCCTTTCCCGCAGGATGCGTGCGTGCCCGAGGAAGGTGCGCCTCACACCAGCCCGCGGACACCCTATCCCGCGCCCGCAGACCACACCCCCCCCACTATAACTACTGCCTGCCCGCACGCACGCCCCGCGCCCGCAGCCATAGACGTGCTGCGTCAACCTGCGCCCGCAGGCCTACCCGCAGCCCCCAGTTGCTCCACGCAGCTCACTGCTGCCTACCCCCACACCCTGCGCGCGCCCGCAGGCCAGCCAGCCCCCTTGTCTCCCACTCCTACGTTGAGTCCCAGCGTATGTGGTGTGCCCCCCTCTTAGCCCATTACCTCCTAGTCCGGCCTTAGGTGAGTCATCCTCTTTGTCATCCCCGACTCCCGTCCCCCCTCCCACTCTTCGTCCTCGCAAGTCGTCTAAATGAGTCGATCCTACTAATGTTCATACCATGACCACTCGCTTAAAAGACAGAATTATTTCAACTAGGAATTTATTGGATTTAAAAAACGACGTTGTTGAGTCTGAACCGTCTAATTTTAAGCAAGCGTCTAAAGATTCACGTTGGCAACAAGCCATGCGTGATGAGTATGATGCATTGATTAAGAATGATACATGGGAACTTGTGCCTCGCAACAACAATAGAAACGCTCTTGGTTGTAAGTGGGTGTATAAGATTAAATATAATTTTGACGGTTCTGTGGAGCGGTTTAAGGCCAGACTTGTTGGTTTTGGTAATCATCAACAGGCAGGTATTGACTACTTTGAAACCTTTAGTCCTGTAATTAAGCCTACTACCGTTTGCTTAGTTTAAACTCTTGCTGCTACTTTTCAATGGCCTATTCGTCAACTTGATGTTAAAAATGCTTTCCTTCATGGTTTCCTCAATGAGGAAGTCTATATGCGTCAGCCTCCTGGTTTCGAACATCCTTCTCAACCACATCATGTTTGTCGGTTACGAAAATCCATTTATGGTTTGAAGCAAGCTCCCCGAGCTTGGTTCTCTCGTTTCAGCAACTTTCTTCTCTCTATTGGTTTCAAGTGCAGCAGTTGTGACACCTCTATGTTCACTCTCAAACACAGTAGTCACATCATTCTCTTGCTATATGTTGATGATATTGTCCTTACAGGTAGTAGTTCCTCTTTGCTTCAGAAATTTATCAGTGTTCTCTCTGCCCAGTTTGCTATGAAGGATTTGGGTGATTTGCATTATTTTTTAGGCATTCAGGTTTTACGTACTCCTCAGGGTTTGCTTTTGTCTCAAAACAAATATGTAGTTGATCTTATTCAGAAATTTCATCTTCATACTGTCAAACCCGTACATACTCCTGTTGTCTCTCGTGTCACTCTTTCTCTCTTAGATGGTGAACTTCTTGCTGATCCCACAGATTATCGTAGTATGGTTGGTGCATTGCAATATTTGACTATGACTCGTCCTGATATTGCCTATGCTGTTAATTCGGTTTCTCAATTTATGCATGCGCCTCGTACTACTCACCTTCATGCTGTGAAAAGAATTTTCTGGTATCTGCAGGGAACTTCTGATTATGGGCTCTTTCTTCATAGTACTGGCTCTCCTACTGTGACTGTTGCCTATTCTGATGCTGATTGGGCTGGGTGTCCTGACACTCGGCGTTCTACTACTGGTTATGCTGTCTTCCTAGGGAAGAATTTGATCTCCTGGCGCTCTAAGAAGCAACCTACTGTTTCGAAGTCTTCTACTGAAGCTGAGTATCGTGCTGTTGCCTACACAGCGGCCGAAACAATTTGGATACGTCAATTGTTGGCTGATTTAGGGTATTTTCATCGACGGCCTACCATTCTCTATTGTGATAATGTTTCTGCTATGTATCTTACTGCCAATCCTGTTCATCATGATCGTAGCAAGCATATTGATGTTGATTATCATTTTGTTCGTGAGATGGTTGCTAAAGGTGGACTTCAGGTTAAGTATGTTCCGACACAGTTGCAGGTTGCTGATATTTTTACTAAGGGTCTTTCTTCTGAGTTGTTTTGTAAACATCGTTCCAATCTATCCGTTGTTCCTCCCTGTAAAGATTGAGGGGGTGTATTAGGTAATTTGGTAATTAGACTCTTAGTAGGCTTGTAAAGATATTTTGTATCTCTATATACTACCTCCGTTCCATATGTATTGCAACATAGGGAGTTTTACGCCTCCCAACACACTATTTTAAACACTAATATCTCTAATTTTATTTAAGTAAAAATTATTAAAAGTTGATATTAATTAAGCATATATCGAGACGAATCTAACAAGATCCCACATGACTATATTTATCCTTGTGTATAAATCACAAAAGAAGGTCAAAGGGTAGTGTATGAATAGTGCAAAATGTCAAAGGTTGCAATACATTTGGAACGGAGGTAGTATATAACATGCCAGACAACCTAAACAGGTAAGCCAATCATTATTCTCAATACTCGTTCAGTTTGTACAACATTATGGTTATGATCATTATTTATATGTAAGTGTTAGAATTTGTGTATTAGACCAAATCTATAATATTAGTAGCCATTATTACCACTCATCAAACAAGCTATGAAAAAGTAAGACACTAGACGCTAGAATATCTTTGTTTTTTATAGGTTACCTCTATATTTTAGAAGTTTTAATAACTTGGTTTAATTCGTACAGATGATCCAAGCAGAAAGCCTAAAATCGTTGTTGACGTTGGTTGTGGGATCGGGGGAAGCACTAGGTACCTAGCAAAGAAATATGGGGCTACATGTCAAGGAATCACTTTGAGTCCTAAGCAAGCCCAAATAGCTCAAGCTCTGGCTGCTGCAGAGGGATTAGCTGATAAGGTGAGTACATGAACGTAGTATAAAATGCAGTCTATTTTTTTTTTACAAATGTCCTTCCTTCCTTTAATAGATCTACAAGTTCTCTTATCTGTATTCCCCCACTCTGCTTTGATCATTACTCACTATCTAAAGATGATGAAATATAGTCATATCAGTCACGTGTAATCTTATTAAGCGACTCGCTCCACCCGTGTGTTCTCCCTCAGAACTTGCATTCGAGGTTCTATTTCTACTAACTATACTTAATCCATTCCTATCGTCTATGTTGGAGTTTTTATTAAGTATGTGAGTAAAACTCTTAGTTGCTTCAAAAGAAGGTGAAAGGTTAGTAGTTCCACATAGGAATAGTAAAAGGTTTGTAATGAGTTTATTAATATTATTTTTCCTATTACCTATTGAGTTGGTTACTTGAGAAGTTTTTTGTTTCCACTTCTTGTTAGTGGGCTACTTCCACCTTCCCACTACTGTCGTTCCACTTCTCTAAAAATAGTCATGATTTGTTTCCACTTCTTCCCAGTCCCTATATATACATGGGTTCTGGTACTGTTTTGGTACACAGAAAATTCCTCCTACTATCTTTTACAATCTCTATTACTGGGCAATATTAAGAGCGTTCTCAAACTGTCTCTCTATACTTCACCGGCGAGTCATTGTCGTGTTAACCCTGGAGGTTGGGTTGCCATGAGTCCGTGTATTCGTAGCGGGGCAATTTCAACTTTAGGGCAGTGATCATACCATGACACGGCAATTCTTCAGATAAATTTACTATTTTATCAGTCATAATTCCTACAATCTAAAGTTGAAATTTTTTTACTTCGTATTTTCTAAGCGAATTAATGACTGGAAAATTCGTATGATTGTGTCTATTACTACTAAAACCTTCATCGTAGTTTCTGGGTTTAATGAGTAGTTCAAATTCACGGAAAAATAAATTTAAGAGTTGTTTTTGAATTGGGAGTTTGTTTCTCTTTTTTTTTTATTATTCATATATTTGTTTGGAGATTGGCTTAATATGGACTATATCTAATTTGTGCTTTTAATTACTCGATGTGACTCCTGCTGATAGACTAAATGGATGTAATCTTCATCTGCTTGGTCAAAGTTCCTCCAATTTCTTTTGGGTAGCGTGGGTTGGAATTGTTTTTCCTCCTTCTGTTCTTCCTTGTTACAGTATGGGAACTGGGAAGTATTGTTTTCCTTCTCATTGTTCTCTCTTGTCAATTGTTTGGGTGGAATTTGCTAGAGTTATATCATGATTAATGTGTTTAGTAAATATTTACATCTTGCTTCACTAATCTTGCACCCGGCAATTTTGTATAAAGGTGAACGACTAGTTAGAGTCTAATTTTGAATGATTTTATTTTTTCATCCAGATAATAATTCAATCACATTATGGTCATGGATAAAGTCCATGAAATTTGTACAATATTCTTTAATTATGTTTAGAAGTAGATATTACATGAAGATGTAAATTTGGTGATCAAAGTGGATTGATAATTTGAGATATATGAGTATTACGGAGGGTCGTACCAAAGTAGACTTCATTTGTGATCCAAGGCCGGTAAGGTAAAAGGTAAAAGAGAACTTTTACCTTCAATTTAGATATACTTTTACTTTGCTTATTTTATGTTATAAACCCTCATTTGCATAGAATTTAATTTTCTCATGTATGTTGGGAAGTGTATGTGGGGGTTATGAAGTATAAAAGTTGCAATAATCTGCGCTAGTTTGTCTTTGCTAACTTTATCCGTTCTATTCATAAATTCAGTTACGGTCCTAACTGTTGGGTGTGTCTAAGCTTCGTCATGGATTCCTTCACTCTACATTAATGTCACTTTGTGGAATAAAGTGGTGAACCTATGGTTCAGGGTGAGTGCTTTCAGTAGAGTGGGTAAGGATATTAGATTTACCCCGAAACATCGAGGCTATGGACTGCCTTAAAGTCAGCCGCAATGTGGGTCAATAGTTTGGTAATGTTGGTGGGATCTAAGCATTTGGCCTTTTATCATTACAGAGGTGTAACACTGGTTATGCGTCTCCAAAGGTATACAAGGTCATTTTGTTGTTTATATTACCTAACGGGAGTATTTCCAAATAAAATGTAAAGTGAGTAACTTGAGTTTATTGTCTAATGTACCATCATATGGTATGATCTGTGCTACTTATTTAACTAAGGGAATGACCCTAGTCCCCAACAAGGGCCTGCTACTGTCAAAGTTATATAATAGTAAAGTGCTTTAATTTTAGAGATAGTAATTCCAAGTGTATGTGTGTAATACATTTGATGTCTGAATCTATTTGTAAAGCTCTAATTTTTAATCATATAAAAATTATCTTTTCCGTTGGGTTGGTTTACTAAGTGAGACTAGTAAGAATCAGCCTTAATTTGTCTTTCTTGGATCCAGTAGTCTTGCCAAGTAAATTAGTCTCAAATTATATTTTGTGTATTTTCAAGAAAATTTTTGAGGATATATCATTGGATGTATTGAGCGTTGAAGCAGTGTAAGGGGATTCGCATAATGGTTAACGGAGAATTCTTTGTTTTACTCTCATGTAATTATGTTTGCTCCATAGTGACTGGCTAGCATCAACCAATTAACATTTACTCGTGGTTTGATTATGTGTCAAATTGATGTTGTGAATGAGTTTGTGAAAATGTTTATAGATGCACAGATTTATATGGAGCTCTATCCAGGATGGGTGTTTTTCGAAATTGTTCATGAGGTGATTAAACATGAGAAGTTAAATATGTCATAAACTAGATCCAAAACAAGGGGAGAACTTTCTTAATGGAAATGTTGTTTGGATTTGTAGTTAATGGAAATGTTGTTTTGTGTACATGTGGTTTAAAGGCCATGATTTTGAGATCAGTTGCCTGCTTGTTATTAATATGTTTTGCTAACTATACACTCATACTTTATTAAAAGAGACAAATGTGATTTGTATTCTCTCTAATAGAGTTGTATGACTTGGATGTTTTTTGTGACCTTGAAGTGTGTGTTAAAGTCACTAAATAGAGCTTTATCTTGTCTCCATCTCCTATGTAGAGAAAGCATTACATTTCGTAACGAAAGCCAGTTTAGATCATATTGAGTTCTTTAGCATAAGGTCATTGAAATAAGAGGAATTAAGTTTCCCCCAAGTATACTGTGTTTGCTAAAGTTGTTTATTTTTTGTGTTGTCTTATTTTGTTGTTCTTAGCATGCATTGCTTATGTAGGGGTTAGACCATGTGGGGTTCCTTCAATCCGAGTGTGCTATGTGAAACTAGTTGGGTCTCCATTAATGTCGAGCGAGTCCATCTAAGTGAATTGCTATTCACATTGAGAAGTATTGCTATGCTAGTGAACTAAAAGGCAATTATAGTTGTATATTTGCCAAATTTGCAATGGATTATGCGTTATTACTTTAATGGAATATGAATGTGTATTGCTTTAATAGCAAGTATTCCGTTGTGTAATGGTAGTGAGCTCCAACAATGTCCATGGATTGTGACTTTTGTGGGTGCAATGTTAGCAGCATATAAACAAGAGTATAATGGCAAAGTATGGAACATGTTACTTATGATAGGTAATGTGATGGCATGGTCACCTCTATACAGTCTGTTATGTTTGTTACAGTTATAACTCTTTGCAGGTATGTTTTGTGAGGCACTCACCATTTCTTAAGAGGTTGAGTTGTTCTCCCATGATGGATCTATAGCCTATGTGGTGGTCCTTTAATAAGACTTGATGGATTCATCACATGTGTATGAGACTGAGCAATGAGTGTCCTTATAATGTGTCTATGCTCCATTGAGATGAGATAGTCCTATGGGAGCTCGTAGATACATTGTGTTTATACATTGTGATATCATCACATGAGTATGTAAAATCTGAGAGGGATGTTGTAGATCCTCTCATCAAAGGCCTTTGTAGAAAATGGTGCTAGAGTCAGCACAAGGAATGGGTTTAAAGCCTATTGTGGAGTGAATTATGATGGATACCCTTCTTAGGATTTCCTAAGTTCAAGGGTCAAACTAAGTCATAAGAGAACTCAAGTAGTAGATACTACTACCATTCTGATATTAATAAAAGTGATGTAGTATTTGTTTTTACTGTAATATGTGTAAGGATGAGTAAATGCTATTAATAAGTTCATAGCCTTGATAAGGTAGTTTGAAACAGTACAAACTTGATGAACTTACCTATGTGAATGTAGGGGTTACGCCCAATCCCCTATGAGATCCCTAAGGCTTAGGATCTCTAGAGCATTCATGAAAATCCAGACATTGTGGGGCATGTATATAATATATCGCGAGAACGTTTCTTAGTTTGAAAAAGGTTTAGTGCGCAAGTATTGATTATGAACTCCGTAGAAGGTTCAAAGAGAAATCTACCTAATACGACAGTATGACATACCTGTATTCACTGGGTATCAATTCAAGTCTCTAAGACATTGATGCTTACAAAACCGAGTATCTATTGCCCATATCTTCTTTTTCCAGCCCTGTTTGTTTCTGTTTCTTCTTTTGAATCATGTGGGGGGATTGTTGGAGTTTTTATTAAGTATGTGAGTAAAACTCTTATTTGCTTCAAAAGAAGGTGAAAGGTTAGTAGTTCCACATAGGAAGAGTAAAAGGTATGTAATGGGTTTATTAATATTATTCTTCCTATTACCTATTGAGTTGGTTACTTGAGAAGTTTTTTGTTTCCACTTCCTGTTAGTGGGCTACTTCCACCTTTCTACTACTGTCGTTCCACTTCCCTAAAAATAGCCATGATTTGTTTCCACTTCTTATTCTCAGTCCCTATATATTCATGGGTTCTGGTACTGTTTGGGACACAGAAAAATTCCTCCTACTATCTTTTACAATCTCTATTACTGGGCAATATTAAGAGCGTTCTCAAACTGTCTCTATGTACTTCACCGGCGAGTCAGTGTCGTGTTAACCCTGGAGGTTGGGTTGCCATGAGTCCGTGTGTTCGTAGCGGGGCAATTTCAACTTTAGGGCAGTGATCATATCACGGCACGACAATTCTTCAGATAAGTTTACTATTTTACCAGTCATAATTCCTGCAGTCTATCCCCCGCTAACTCTTATTCTGATTCAACCTCCCCTGACTCGCCCATTAACCCTGGAAATATGAGGAATCAGTTCCCTCTTTCTTGTTAGATAAGGCAATGCATATTAAAAATATCAACTTTTTATAAAATTTATTTAAAATATCAACTTTTTATAATTTTTATTTAAAACTATGGCTGAGAATTGGTGCCATTAAATGAACTTTTGTGCACAAAGCTGATAATTGAGTGCAGATGGATTTTTTGGTGCTGGACCACTGATTTTTTCAAACCCACATCATATTTTGTACTGATGTACACTTATTAATTTGCGTTAGATATTGTTTAGGCCTTTTTTTTTTAACATAATCCTAAATTTAGACCATCGTAATTCAAACTATGCTCATGAAGCTATATTGCAGGCATTCTTTCAGGTGGCAGATGCTTTGGATCAGCCATTTGCTGATGAACAATTTGATTTGATTTTGTCAATGGAGAGTGGTGAACACATGCCTGACAAAAAGAAGGTTTAATATGTCTTGATGCACTACTCCTAGTTTGCATAAACAACCTAGTTGAGTACAACAAGCTCCTGCTCATCAGAGTACATGTATTTTTTCTTCAGTTTGTCGCTGAATTGGCTCGAGTTGCCGCCCCCGGGGCTACAATAATTCTAGTGACATGGTGTCACAGGGACCTTTCTGCATCCGAGGAGTCCTTGCGGCCCGACGAAAACGAACTCTTGAACAAAATATATGATGGTTACTATCTTGCAGCCTGGTGCTCTGCTGCTGATTATGTCCAGTTGCTTCAATCCCTCTCTCTACAGGTACATATCTCATTAAGTCATTTTGTAAGCATTGTTATGCATAATGTGACAAACAAGACAGTCAAAATGGGTTTGGTTCGGTTTAATTACGTTCTAGTAGATGACGAGTCATATTAAGCCGGATTACAATTGGGTTTAAGGACTATTGATATATGGGTGATCGACATTTAGTCATTCGAGTACGAATCACGAGTCCAGTTTCGCCTGTTTGAATAAGTATTTACATTTCACTTGTAACTTATTGTAGGTGACACAAATTCATGAGTTCTTATTGTAGGATATAAGGACTGCAGATTGGACCGAAAACGTTGCTCCATTTTGGCTAGAAGTTGTACGCTCAGGGTTCACATTGAAGGGTCTAACATTGCTGATGGGCAAAGGTATGTGCTACTTATGAAATTTAACATTTGAGAAAAATTTATAATATGTGACATATTGGCCTTAATGATGTGGCTTGCCAACAGGATGGAACACAATAAAAGGAGCACTATTAATGCCATTGATGTTTGAAGGGTACAAGAAGGGTCTTTTGAAATATAAGGTTATTACGTGTCGGAAACCCGAGTAAAATACTACCAGTTATTTACAGAAGGGTGTATTACCCCTTTGTTCTATCAAGCACATTTACAAAAAGATGGAGATAGGACATATAAAAGCATTGTCCTTCTATTTTTGTCAATCTTTAATGCTTGTCATTTGTGAAAGTTCAAAGTAATGGCGTTGAGGAAGGATACAAACTAATGATGTTGGAAGCTGTAACACCCAACACCTCCTTTTTTATTTGGTTCACATATGGCTCAAAAATAAATGGAGGATTTGTACAAGGGTGAGGCCGTGTGGGGTTCTCATTTTCAATTTCTTTTTTCTTTCTACGTTTAAGTGTAATGGGTTGGAACAATTCAATCCTTGAAGGATAACTTTTACGGGCTAAAATGACGTGCCTGGATTGTAGGTACTTTTTGGGCCTTTTGTTTCCCTCAGTGCAAGGGTAATATGTTATCCAAGTCGTGTTGAGTTGAAGGCTAGAGGTTCAAAGTTTGAGATCGCGGTCATGTGGTTAGGGTCGATGTTGCATAAGTTAGCCTGATCCATCTAGTTGGGGCCTAAGGGGTCACGAGGAACTTTTAATTTACCAACCTGGTTTAACAGAGCTTGTCCTAAATCCTAATACTCAGTTTTCAACCCAACCAAACCCACTTACATAACTTAGTGTAATTTCGTGGCCAATTGTACAATCCAGCCCACATCCTGACCTGACTTGACCTAACCTAACCCACACAATGCACTTCTAGTAGGGATGTTCTTTTGTTTTAGACGAGACCACATACCAAATTTTGAAAAAGAAAAGGGTCAAAGACCTGGCAGACCAAACCGAAACCTAGAATTTTGAAAAATAAGATGAAGATTGGATGAAACTTTTTCCATTTTGAACAGGTTTAGGGCCTGTTCTCCTCAGCTTATTTTCAGTTCAGTTCAGCTCTAGACAATACTTTTACTCCCACATATCACTATTCATTTCAGTTCAGTTCAATTCAGTTCAGTTCGGTTCAGTTTAATTCAGTTCAGTTTAAGTTGTTTTTATGCCGAAGAGAACAGGCCCTCAGTATAATTTACAAAAATCAGTGGAAAATGGTCTGGATCAAACACATTTGGATCGGGTGTGCAACACAAAATTAAAAAAAAATAAGGATAGAAAGCTAGGGATCCACTCCAGATCGAGCTTTGAATACTCCTAACTTCTAGTACTTGAAGCCTATTCCCAGACATTGAGTAGGCTCTAATACAAGTACTTTGAGTAGCTATAAGACCGCTAGAGTATTCCATTGAATCCATCAACTTGTAGTCACAATGGGCAGTTTTGCAAGTGAAATCAATACTAGTCTTTTCAAAATTAAGGCTAAAAAACTTTACCATTGCTCTTCAGTACATATAGAATAACATATTATCTTGTGAAATATTTTCTAATTTTTTTCATTTTTTTTTCGACAGAAACTAAACAAACAAACATACAAACGGTTAGACTACAACAGGTAAACTAACAATATTACTACGAGCCTTTTTCGCTCTTACAATAACAAAAGGAGGATGAAAGAGGCGAGAAGATAACTTTCATTTTCCTTTGACATCACCAAGAAAAGGATACTGAAATATTTGACGATTCTTCTTTCTGCGTAGTTGCATAACCGGAGTCAGTGTGGTTGGTTGCGTTAGGGAAGTAGAGTTGTGTCTCTAACGCCGAGAGATGGTTTAGGGCACCGGATGATGAGTGGGTGAGGAGAACGACATCAATTTAGACCCTGACGTAAGCGGCTTTACATGGGCACTGTAATCGACTTCTATGTCATGTTTGTCCTCTTCGTTAGAGGGGGGTTAATACATTGATGTCCTTAGTGACGGGCATTGGTTCTTCACTAATGGGGCTGATGCTGACATCCGAAGGATGAAAGGGGCATTTTTCAGGGCTTGGGGTTAAAGGTTTCTCTGGGTTCTGACTTCTTCGGGGGAGCAGTGCGAACAGAAATCCAAGTGTTGATATGAGGTTGATAAACCTGGCATTCCTGTCCTTTAAGAAAACTAGCATAAGTCTCACGGGAGAGGTGTATAGTAGAGGGAGGCGTGTTTTTGCTGGAGAAAGAAATCTTTGTCTTTGCTTGAGATGCAGAAGCACTATTAAGATTTGTTTTTTCCAAATCCTTTCGGGAACTTTCCATGGCGGAGGGGTTACTGCTAGACTGGTGCTTGTCTTCCTTCCCCTTGATGTTATAGGAGGACAGTGAGGGGGCCGGTGAACAGACTTCTTATTGTTCCCGGCCGTAGCTATCGAGTAATTGTTATCACTAGATCGTTTCCCATTCAAAGGAAGGACCTTGGGTGAGCACATAGGGGGATGAAGATTCCCTGTTGGATGACTCTCGGAAGTCAAAGAAACATGAGATGTGGACGCATCATTGAGAACGTCATAGGTTGAGACATTCTTTCCATAAAGGTTTCCTGGGTTTTGATGAAGGTTTTGAAGTTCTAAAGTGATAGCTTTGTCTAGCGGCGCCAATGCAGCGGCTCTTTCTAGGTCAAAAATAGCCGCCTCGAGATTACCTAAATGGGCATAAGCAGTTCCTCTTCTGAATAAGGCTTTGACATGATTCAGATCCAAATCAAGTACAACAGAACACCAATTAATGACAGCAGCGAAATTCCCGAGTTTCAACTCATAGACTGAAAGATTAGCAAAGCACGACTGTAGAACGGGGTTGAGACCATTATTGCTAGTTTCTGGTATGGATGAGTCAGAAAATAGAAAGTCAATCGCAGTTCTATAGACCATAGCTGCCGATTTGAAGTCTTTGTTTTTAAAGAAACCATTACTCATCTCCTTTAGGTCTGTAGCCCAGTTAACAAACTCCGCAAACGAGTTGGTATTAAGGTCACCCCATTTCAGAATATGGTCCTCAAACTTGGGTCCAAGTCGGTTAAGAAGGATGTCGCAATAACCGGAAGTATTTGAGTTAGACTCCATTGGTTAAGCAAAGGGAAGAAAGGTGTCAGACAGACGAGCGAAAAACAACTAGAGAGGGTTGCACTTTAAAGTAAACTAAACATAAACAGAATCCCAATAGAAAACTTAAATAAACAAAAGAACTAAATTGTAATTAAGCCCAAACCAGCACCTGCCGAGATGGAATCCCGGAGAAGAATCACAAAGTTGTGCAGATTCAATGAAGTAATTGGATTCGTTGGCGGCGATAAGAGCGGACGGTCGTTCCCCCTTGATAGAGCACCGTGGACACAGGAAAGTCGTGTCGTCACCAGAGAGGAGGAATGACGAGCCTTAAGGAGCGAAAGGAAGCGAAAAAGGTCCGTGAAGCTTTCGCTAAAACGCCGGCTGGAGCAGAGGGTACAAAAATGGAAAGTGAAAGGGGAGGAGGGCAGGAGACTCGCCGGAGTACCCGCCGGTAGACTTGGTGGAAGCCAGAACTCCGGCGAGTTCCTAGGGCTAACGAGGGGGTGGGGTTTTCTTTTTAGAGAGAAGGCGGAGAGAAAACGTCTTTGAATAGTTTGTTACAAACTCTTTTCCATATTGTCTAATTTGCTACTATATGTAATTTAAAGTAATAACTTCTATTAGTATGTCATGCATTCCGTTCCAAATTGATGTAACTAAAGATATGAGTGGTCAAAAGAGTATAATAAATACTTTCCATCGTTTGTGTAGCTGTTATATTTTAACCTTTTGTACTATTTATATATTTAGATCCCCTTATTTAAGTATACATACGAACAAACATGGTCCTGTAGGATCTTATTAGATTCATCTCAATACGTATTACTACTCAAAAATTTCTAGTTATGCATAAGTAGAGATATTAATGGTCAAATTTGTGCATTGAGAATCATTCCAAATCTAAACGTAACAACTAAAAAACGGAGGAAGTACCATTAGAAAGTCAGTGAAATCTTATTCACTTCAACTTAAATAATACTCCCCTTTGTTTCAGAAAAGACGGTGTTCTTGCGGTTAAAAAAAAACTCATTATGACCATCAAGATCTTTCAAAATTACAAGCATAAGTGTACTTTTCTACAGTATTTTTCGATATAAATCTAAAGGTAGTCATATGTAAAATTAAAAGTCAAAGTGCCATCTTGAAATTAAGAGCAATATATATAATGACAATTATTATAACTCGAAGATCTATATAGGCTATGGTTTCCCTAATTAATCTTATTGAATTTAAGTTAGCACCGATCTTTTCAATTTTTTTAGCCATACTAGAAAAACAAGTCCAGATAAATTCTAATAAGATTTGACTGTCTCACAAATAAGGTTTGAATAAGTTTATATACTATTAATAAGTTCAAATACTTAAGTGCTACTAAATTGGAGAAGTCCCTTTAACTAAAAATAATTGTTGTTAACTTGAAGATCAGAATTCAGATGAATAGAATCGATATCATATGTACAGGCAGTGATTGAGGCACTTAAAATTTATGGAGAATGATAAACATAGCCCTAAGTGCAATAAGTATATGGTGCACACGCCACCACCATGAGCATGGTGCGCTCAAATGAACCTTCAGTTCTTTCTAATGAACACGGAAATCAGTTTTGTTTTTTTTTTAAAATAACCAAACCTTCAGTTCATATGTAATGAACCTTCAGTTCATTTCCGATGAACACGGAAAACACATCTTCTCTCTCCTCTGTCAGTTTTTTTAAATAACCAAAACCTTTTCACCTTCCCAATAAACCTCCTTTCTTTCATTATTTCCCTCTTCACTCAAAACTGACTTTCTCTCTCTTCCTTCAATCTCTCTCCTTCCATTCTCTCTCTCTCTCTAAAAGCTCCTCACCTTCATCCCATTTTCTCCTCAACTTCATCCAATTTTCTCCTCAACTTCATCCAATTTTCTCCTCACCTTCAAACACCATTTTTTCTCACCTTCAAACACCATTTTTTCATCCTCCAATTCGCCATTTTTTCGTCATTTCACCTCACAATAACGCCATTTTGGTTGCATTTTTGCTTCTATTTTTTATTTTTAACATTTTTTGTTAAATTAAGTGTTGATTTATGTTTATTTTATTTGAAAATAGGAAATGAAGGGATGAAGAAGATCCTCCATTGGTAAAGATGACGAAGAAGTCAAGACACATGCAATTGAAAAAGATGAAGGCTCCAAGTAAGTTTTTTAATAAAAATTATTGTTTTTTTGTTCATTTATAAACATTTTTAGGATGAACTTTGGGATGAACCGAGTTCATTTTTAGGATGAACCTTTTAAATTTTATTTTGGATGAACCTTTTATTTTTATACGATGAACCTATAACTGTTTTACGATGAACCTATGTTAGTTTTTTGAAAAAAAACTTTCATTGTTAGGTAATTTTGTATACATTATTCATTGCTTTTATATATATTGTTCATTGTTCATTATGTTAATTATTGGTTCATTGTTCATTGTTCATTGTGTTAATTTTTGGTTCATTGCCCATTGTGTTAATGTTTGTTTCATTGTTCATTGTTAGTTTTTGGTTCATTGTGTTAATTTTTGGTCGATTTCAATTTTTTTTTTGGTAATTTATGATAATTTTTTTTCCCGATGAACCTCTTTTATTTTTTTTGCTTTTCTTAAAAATCATTGTTTTTTTTGGTATTTTTGTTGATAATTTGGTATTTTTTTAGAAGAAATAAAGGACAATTTTTTGGCAATTTTTTTTGAAAATTTTGAACCTTTGACATTTTTGTTTTGGTATTTTTATTTTTAAGGATGAACCATATTTTCATAAGGATGAAACTCTTTTAGTTTGTTTGATTTTTAAAATTGATGAGCCTCTGTTTTTTTTAGATAATTTCACGTAATTTTAGGTTTTTTTTTTAAAAAAAATAATTTAATAAACCTATTTTTGTCTTAGGATGAACCTTTTAATTTTTTTGGATTAGCCTTTTAGTTTTATAGGATGAACCTGTATCTGTTTTAGGATAAACCTATTTAGTTGTTGGATGAACCTATATTAGTTTTTTGGTAATTGATTATTTTTTGTAAGGATGAACCTATGACAGTTTTTTCGATGAACCTTCTAATTGGTCTGTTCTTAATTACCCTTTGTCATTATTTTTTTATTTTTACTATTTTTTTATTTTTAAACTAAGTGTTTTAATGTAATTTACTAATTTATGTTTATTTTCTTGAAAAATTGGAAACAAAAAGATGAAGAAGAAGCGCCATTTGTGTTGATGAAGAAGACGCGCCATGGTGATGATGAAGAAGTCGAAGAGAAGAGAAGCGCCATTCTTGAAAAATAGGAAACTAAGTGTTTTTATGTAATTCATTAATTTATGGTTATCCAATAATTTTTTATTTTATTTTTTATGTAATTCTTATTTTTTCATTAATTTTTTTTATGTAATTCTCTATCCCTTCTTTTGAAAACAGATATGATCATTGAACTATTGCTCATTGTTTTATTACCATATGTTCATTTTATATCCTAACTTGTTCATTTACCTAAAACAAGATGCTCATTAAATTTACCTAAAACAGAGAGAATATTTTGGGCAAATGATCTCAAAATGTAATTAACCATACGTTCATTTATTGTCATAACACAGTTCATTTTGAGCCAACCAGTTGTTCATTCAAAAGTTACCTATCATATCCCTTGTTTATATCGTATAATGAACATTTGATGTAAATAAAGGGACAACTTGAAAAACCATAATGAGCATAAGTATTATGTTTAAAAAGACATGTTCAAATGAAATGGTTTCAAAATGTAAGTAACCATATGTTCATTTTTTTGTCATAACACAGTTTATTGTGGCCAACCAGATGTTCATTTAAAAATTACATCATTTCATTGTTAATTATATTGTACAATGAACAATGGATGTAAATAAAGGAACAACTTGAGAACCCATAATGAACATTACTATTACATTTTAAAAAATATGTCTACGTTAATTGGGAAGCATTATTTGTTAACGTTATTTTTTCAATGAACATTGTTTGTGGATAAATGAACATCTACCATACCCATAATAAACATGGGGATTATGTTTAAAAAAGACATGTTTAAATGAAATGTAATTAATACTTTTTTTAGGTTGATTATAATGAACATTGGTTATTAAAAACTGAACATCTGGTTCAAACAAATGAACATTGGGATTATGTACAAAAAATTGTTCAAACATTGCATATCACTTATTTGAAAATAAGTTGATTTTACAAAAAACATATTACTTTTTAACTTTTAATTAAAATTTTATTTGATTTTACAATGAACATTTGATATGAATAAATGAACATCTTGAACATTTATAATGAACATTTTTCTAAGGAGAAAATAGATGGTTGAGAAAAGAAGCGGGAAAATGTTGGGCAAATGAATTCAAAATATTGAGGAGAGAGAAAAAAATCTGGGTCATTTGTCGATGTTCATTGTATATAAAATGATGTTCATTGATGAGGATTACAAAGGAAAAAAAAAGAAGCTCCAGTTCTGTGGTGTTCATTGTGAATAAACTAAAGGTTCATTTGAGCGCACCATAAGCATGGTGGTGGCGTGTGTATAATGGAATTGGCGCCCTAAGTGCGGCCAATGGACCAAATTGCTAAAAAAAGTGACCCTCAACGACAATTTGGTAAAAAAAACTTGCTCTGACGACAAATTGGTAAAAAAACTAAACTCCGGTGACATGTAGGCCAGCTTTTTATAATTTCCAGTTTGATCAAAACTTGCACTTTAAAAGATTTTATGTAGTGACACGAGAAGTTAATTAGATAAAAAAACGAAATATCTAATAGGCATGTAAATGCACGTAATGAATGTTGATCAAGCTGAAAAATTATGAAACTATATGGTCTAAGTGTCGCTAGAATTCCATTTTATTTACCAAATTGTCGTTGAAACGCATTTTATTTACTTAAATGTCGTCTGAGCTGAAACTTTTTTTATCAACTTGTTGCTACATTTAATTTTTTTTACCAATTTGTCGTCACAGTGATTTTTTTACGAAATTGGCGTGGAAGGTCGCTTTTTTTTACCAAATTAGTCAATTGACCCGCTAAGGGCTAGGTTTAAGAAACTAAAAAAAAATTTATTAAGCATTAATAACATAAATTTAGGCTTGATTTGTTGACAACTCTAATATGTACTAATATAACAATACCCAAAATTAATTTAGATATTTCTGCTCAGGAATAAGACAAGAAAAACTATACTTTTATACTCCCTCCGTCTTATAATATAGTGCTTGTTTCTCATTTTTCACAAAAATTAAGGTTAGACAAAACACCAATGATTGAAGTACTTGTGACAACAAAACAACAAATTTAAAGAGGTAAAGTAGGGAAAAAAGACAAATATAATAATGACAAGTACATAGAAAATGGATATTTTAGAATAAAATATTTTGGGAGGACCATTTTTCAAGTACTTTATGAGGGTATATTAGGAATTTAGTACATTTTAAAAACGAAAACAAGAAGAACATTTTAAGACGCCCAAAATAAAATATAAGCACTATATTATGGGACGGAGGGAGTATAAAAGTTGGTAAATTAATTTTTAAAGGGTTTAAATTAGACCTCGATAATCGATATGTCCTTGAGATTGAAATGTGGTACCAACACAATTGACGTATTCCATGTACACGAGGAACACGAAGTAGTGGTTAGACTTGGAAAACCCAATCTCTGACAAGTCACATTTAAAAATAATATCTCCTGACACAAATATCAAGAATAACAATTCTCTTAACAGAAACATGTGGAGCAGTAATTACAGTTGTAGTCACACTGCTTCAATTTCCATTACCAATCATATAATTACAACTCATTCTTCACTACTACTGTCGCAATCCCCACTAATCAGTATCACTGCGAGACGACACCCTTCACGCATCATCTTCCGCCACCACAACAACAACACCAGTCTCCGCCGCAACAACAACCGCGCGAGAATGGGCGTTGCCACCGAAACAAAAGAGGAGGAGATAATAACAGGAACGAATAGGTCGAGGGAAGAATTAAATAAAGGGATTGCAGAATTATATGATGAATCTTCAGGGCTTTGGGAAGATATTTGGGGAGACCATATGCATCATGGATTCTACGATCCTGAACAGTCTGCCTCTGTTACTCAACATCGCGCTGCTCAGATTCGTATGATTGAGGAGGCTCTTCGATTTGCTGCTGTTTCAGGTTCTCATTTTTTTTACTTTCTTTTTTATTTCATTTTTGTTGATTTTTTGGAAGATAATTAATGTAATTGCTAGAGCGTTTTTTAGAATTAAAAAATAAATTTAAGTAGCTTTTAAACATTAATATTATTTACTTGTGATTTAATATAAATTCTAACTTTATAATAGAAAATTTATTTAATCCTCATATATTGTTTCAAGGTCGTGGATCAATGAGGTTAGATGTTTCAACATATCTTAAAATATATTGGTAAAAAAATAACGGTTAGATGTTTTAAAATATCTTAAAATATATTAAAAATGTACTTTTAAAATTAGAAAAAGAAAAGGATGTTTTACCATTATTCAACATGGTATATATATGGAAATATAGTGTCTAATACTTCATCTGTTTTCAAATAAGTGACACACTTTTCTAATATGGAATTGTCACAATAAGTGATATCAAGCTCAAAATAAGACGTTTTAAATGATAAAATTACATGTTTATCGTTACTCAAACAATATATATTCAATTATTTATTTAGTTAAAGTATCATTTCTCTTTTTAATTATGGTCCCCAACTTTCTCTCTAACCTCCTTGGTTTTCCCTCTACTTTCTTTATGTTCCACTTATTTAGAAACGGTGGAAGTACATGACAATAGTGTCCAAATAAAGAAAAATAAGGTATATTCATAGTAATATAGTGTTCAAATTATGTCTAAGTTTGAAAAATCACCTTTTTCATTTCTCAATGTATATGTACAGTTTTATTATTATCGTTCAATATGGTATATACATAAAAATATAGAGTTCAATACATGATAATATAATGTCCAAATGATGTAAAATAAATATTTATTGTAATATAGTGTCTAATTTCAAGTAAAACACCTTTTTCTTTTCCTAGCGTGAAAGTACACTTTTAATATGTTTTATCCAAGCTCAATGAGAATTGATAGACATCTAACAGTTACATGTTACCAGACATCTAACACAATTTTCTGAGAAAGGCAACATATTATCATCTAAAGACAATATATTACCATAAGATAGACGATATATTTCCATGTAAAAACCATGTAAAATAGAATGATTTTTATTGTCTTGAATTTACCTTGTTGCCCCTTATTTAATATGTAAAAAGATTTTCTCCCTCATTTAACATGTAAAATGATCATTTTACCCCTGTTAGATGCATATCATTCCTCAGATCAATTGGATGGTGGTGGCTCGCTAATTTATGGTGGCTACTGGCTAGTTGGGCCAGCTATCTTGTTCGATTGATCGGGTAATCATTGGTGGTTTGTAAATATTTGGGTAAAAGCGACAGCCGACAAATAGAGCATGTTCCATCCTACATAAATAAGCTCAACTACACTACAAAACTAAAGTTAGTTGAAATAAATAGAATTGAACTAATAGAAATATTGGAATATAAGAGTCAAAGAATTGTTCAGATTCTAGAGCTAAGCTGAACTGAGTTAAACTGAAAATAATCGAATTGAACTAACTGAATTCAACTAAATATAAGTTGGGAAAAACAAGCCATAGCATGAACTTTTTATTACAAAATGGAAGTAAAAGCCAAAGATAAAAAAAAAGTATTAAAAGCGTGTTTTGGCTTTTGGTTTAAAAGTTGACATTTTAATCGTTTCTAAAAACTATATACTCCATCTATAGCAAATTACTTGCAATAATTAGTATTACTACCTCCGTTTTTTTTAATATGCACCTAAGGTTTTGCACTAGAACTAAGGAAAAAGTGCAAAAAGTAAGAAAGAAGGTTAGTAAAAGTAAGAAAAAATAAAAAAAAGTAGAGAGAAGGAAAGAAAAAGTAGGAGAGAAGTGTAATAATTAGGTGGGTCAACCTTCCATTTATGGCAAAAGGTAGGAAGGTACCAATTAAAAAAAACCCCAAAATGGAGAAATGTGCATATTAAAAAAAACGGAGGGAGTATTTGTGAGAGGCAAAATATTTCATTGTTGCAAGTAATTCATTACGGAAGAGTATTGAATATTTTTTAGTTGTTTAACCAAATAAAAAGCATTTTAAATCATTTATTAAACACCTGAGTGCTATAAAATTACACTTTTTTTGTATTTTGATTGATTTTTTTGCCGTTGTTAGTGATTAATCCTAAGATTTTCCTGATTGTTCAGTTGTGTTATCGTGTGGTGTGACTCAGACGACGTTTGATGTGGGTGGGCCTTTCGATTTTTTTTTTGGGGACTCGATTCTCTTTTATGATTGGGTGATTTTGCCTTTGTACTTGCTTACGTCATTCTTCCTTCTGTTCTTAGCCTTTTTTGTGTCCTGCTCAAAGTCACAGCTGCATGCTTGACGTCTTGCATTTCAGCACCAAATCTCATGATATTTCTAGTTAGAAACGCTAGATATTTTATCTTATGTTTCACTAGAAATGGTGTTTTTTTGGCAACAACCTAATATGGTTAAACTTGTATTTTAATTTCTAATGCATGCTAAAAGTTAAAGGCTTGATATTTAAGGTAGATCTTTGAATATTCATGTGTAATTACTAATTAACAAAATTGACCTGATATGAGTAACCCTTACAAGCTGACATGAAAAGCAGATTAAATACGAAATGACGATTCAGAACCCTAAATGACTCGACTCGATTCAAATATGGTGACCCGAACTTATTCAGAGGAAATGACCAACCCAAACCAACCCATTATACAAGCAAGTGCAATTTCCACCACAAAATAATCAAGTTTAATTTTACCGTATTTTTTAAATACTCTATACGTCTCATTTTATTTGCTACATATTGACTTTGAGTACTATTCATATTGCATTTGACTGTTTTTGAGTTTATTTACCTAACGAAAAAGATACTCATCATACCGTCATGCAAGATCTTGTCTGATTCATCTCTATGTTTATTTTCCAAATATATTTTGTAATTTTCACTTGTACACAATTTGAGACATTAGTTTCTCAAATTATATCTCGAAAATTGTGAAAAAGCAAATGTATCAAATAAATTGAGGCGGAGGGTATAATAGTCGCTCACTTTGTCTCTTAACCAATTGGTCATGTGTTCAAATCTTGACCTTTGGGAATAAGATAGATGTTTGGTCGGTCCTTTAGCCTTAATGGAGCGCCCTAAACAAACGGATTAGTCACTTCTATTGATGCTGGATACCCTTGGTTTCACCAGAAATTGAGACGGAGAGGGTACTTTGATATTTACTTTAATATTATCTCGAATATGTTATCTACACTTATTTACTCATTAGTTAATATTAAGTTTTAACTTACATGCTTAACTCGAATATTCGCTTGAGTGGAAACAAATACGATCCCAGTTAACTCCGACGTGATTGCATAGGGCTGAAACAGACTCAACCCAAGTTGGGGCTGAGTCTTGGGTTGAGTCGACCCGTGTCTATCTCGATACTAAGCATATTGACCCAAACTTATGTACCTGAACCGAATGACCCAATTGTCACATCTAGTAATTTTGATAAAAAGTTAATCTTTGGAACACACACACCGAGATGAAGTTAACAAGATCCTACATGCCTATACTTTTTCCAGTTTAAATTACAAATAATTGTTAAAGGAGCTACATGAATATCATCAAAATATAAAGTAAAACAATTTTAGTGATGTAGAGGAGTAATCTTTTAACCCATACTTTACAATAGGGGTTATTTGGGAAGACCAACTTTTTTTTTATCCGGGTACTGAAGTATTATACGTGGCCATGTATTAACTTACTTAGGTCCAATATTTGTACAATAAGGGTTATGAGTTTAGGAGTTGTTTGATTCGCTATTTAAGGTTCCCCTTCTCCATTTGTTTCCATTCCATTATTTGAACTAAACGACCCCTTAACTAGTGTCTTATATAGGTTAGCTCTATATTTTAAAACTTTTAATAACGTGGTTTAATGTGTACAGATGATCCGAGTAGAAAGCCTAAAATTGTGGTTGACGTTGGATGTGGGATCGGTGGCAGTTCAAGGTATATAGCGAAGAAGTATGGGGCTACATGTCAAGGAATCACTTTGAGTCCTAAGCAAGCCCAAAGAGCTCAAGCTCTGGCTGCTGCAGAGGGATTAGCTGATAAGGTGAGTACATGTTGGCATGTTGCATTCACCTAGATGTACTACATGCTCTCTATCTCTTACACAAACTTCATGAGTTGAAAAAGAAAAATATTTTTTCCTTCTTCAAGTTACCTATTTGGCAGTGCATAAATAACTTTCTTTATCTTACATGAAAATTTCGTTAGGTCATGTTTCTCCTGCACTATTCAAATATTCCATATAATATAGAAACCTTGATTAAACTTATCTGTGAAATTGCTGTGCCGTGATATGATCACTGCCCTAAAGTTGAAATTGCCCCGCTACGAACACACGGACTCGTGGCAAACCAACCTCCAGGGTTAACACAACACTGACTCGCCGGTGAAGTACAGAGAGACAGTTTGAGAACGCTCTTAATATTGCCCAGTATTTGAGAGATTAACAGAGAGAAGTATGAGAGGATAATTTTCTGTGTGTTAAAAACTGCGCCAGGAAGGGGTATATATAGGGACAGAAGCAGGGAAAACTGACTCCTAAAACCGTGTCAAAAACAGTAATTAATGGGTAATGGAAACTGCCCACTAACGGCTAGTGGAAGCAGTCAATTAAGGAGTGGAACAAGGAATTGACTGATTCCATAACAGTCATAAAAGGATGACAGATTTTTCCAGTAAAAATTTAGTTAAGTTATTTCCCAAAGCCCATGGCCCACGCCCCGACCCGGTCCGGGCGGCGGCGCGCGTGGACTAGCCCAATCAAGAGCCCAACCACAAAAGCCTACCAAGTCACCAACTCAATAGATACTAGGAACATAACTATTAATAAACTCACCACTCACCTCTTATTCTTCCTATATGGGATCCCCAACTCTTCATATTCTTTTGAAGCAACTCAAGAGTTTTTGTATTACTCTTCTCACAAACTCCAACAGTATTTGGTTGGAGTAGGATGGAAAATATTTTTGATGGAAACGGATTTTTCACTAAAACTCTTTTCTAGAGAAAAATCAGCTTTAGCTTCATTTTACATTTTCATTGTTTGATGGTAAGTAAAGTAAAATTTACTTTGTACTCGTTTTGCTTTTTTGACTGATGGAAAGTGTGGATTTGCAAAGAGTTTTTCACTTTGGAAACTAAAAGTTCCACTCATATTTCCTCTAAATTTTCCCAAATCAAACAAAGGAAAGCGGAAAAATTCGTTCTCTAAAAACACTTGTCCTCCCAATCAAACATAACCTATCTCTCTCGCTCAACCAATCTTTAGATTTATAATTTAAAATTATCTACCATATTAGCGAAAACTTTCCCACTGACAACTATTGATGAAGTTTATTTTAAGGATGGAGGCAGTACATACTGTTTATGTTTGTGATGTAAAACCACCATAGGATCAAATACAAGATCAGCAATTCAGCACAAGCATTCCTAAGAGACATCATTAGTATAAGCCTGTTTTTAAGACAGCTAAAACTTCCATTATTGATACATGAAACCTTCATTTAGAAAGGAGGGAGTACATCATTAGCATAAGTCTCCAATAGGGACATCATTAGCATAAGTCTCCAATAGGGACATCATTAGCATAAGTCTCCAATAGGGACATCATTAGCATAAGTCTCCATTTGGATTAATCCTCCATACTCAAGAATTTTTGAAGAGGAAGAGAACAACTACACAACACTTCCAGAGTCCCAGTAGCATGCCTTGACTTTTGAAGGTCAAAACTCACATCATAGAACTCCAAATAAGGTGATTCTTGAGTCTATCACTCTATCTTTAGGTATATTTCAACAGGAACAACATTAATACAAGTCTCTAAATCCAAAAAGCGAGAAGAAGATTGAAGAAACTAACAAAACATTTAGCGCTGCAGAACTATCCAAAACATTCATACAAATTTCATTATAACCCAACTAATGCATATCAATAACCTCAGCTACACTATAGATAATGGTGCAGTTTATTGCATATAAAGTTTGCGGATCTTTTTATATACATATATGCTCATGAAGCTATATTACAGGCGTTCTTTCAAGTAGCAGATGCTTTGGATCAGCCGTTTGCTGATGGACAGTTTGATTTGGTTTGGTCTATGGAGAGTGGTGAACACATGCCTGACAAAAAGAAGGTTTGTTCCTGTCTCATGTCTTAAAGCTTTCCTGCATGATTAAACAATTTAGTCGAGTATGAGTTCCTGCTTCTAGACGATAGATTTTCCAGTGTTTAAATCATTTCTTCCTTTTCCAGTTCGTCAATGAATTGGTTCGAGTTGCTGCCCCTGGTGCTACAATAATACTAGTGACATGGTGTCATAGAGACCTTTCTCCCTCTGAGAAGTCCTTGCGCCCGGATGAAAACGAACTCTTGCGTAAAATTTGTGATGCTTATTATCTTCCTGCCTGGTGCTCTGCTGCTGATTATGTCCAGTTGCTTGAATCCCTTTCTCTCGAGGTTCATATTTCATTTTGTAGTCATTTACTATGTGAAATGTGATAAACATGTCGTTTTGAATCGGGTTTTTATTCTAAATTCTTTTCACCTGCAAATGACACAAAGTTCTGGGTTCTTATGCAGGACATCAAGACAGAAGATTGGTCACAGTATGTTGCTCCATTTTGGCCAGCAGTTATACGCTCAGCGTTCACATGGAAGGGTCTAACGTCGCTGTTGCGCAGCGGTATGCTTAGAATAGTTTCTGAAACTTGAATCTCCTATATGTGCTACTTACATAAGATATAACTCTTTTAAGTGATAATTGATATCGATTTTTGGTCACTAATTGGGACTGCAGGATGGAAAACAATAAAAGGAGCATTAGCAATGCCATTGATGGTTGAAGGATATAAGAAGGATCTTATTAAATTTGCAATTATTACGTGTCGAAAGCCAGAGTAATATTTTAGCAATTTACAGAAGGTTAATTTACCTCTTCGATTATTAAGTTCCATCACATTTACAAAAATATGGATGTAGAACGTATAGAAACATTGTCCTTTCTATTCTTTCCATCCTGAAATAAACATCATTTTATTGATGGACTTGATATCATATTGTAATACCTTTCTTCTTTTGAAGTTATAATTAATAGTTAGAGTTCTAAGCTTATGTTTTTGACTTGATGCTGGAAGTCTCGAACATCCTTTTCTTTCTTTGTTTCAAAGATGGTTTAAAAACAAAAAAAAAAGAAATAGACAAAGGATCTGTACAAGGTACAACAGGGTGAGGCTTCTCATTTAATTTTGGTTTCGACTAGTAATTGGGTCCGGGCGATACTCCGGGTTTTTTGTGCATTGCAATCTATTTATAGTAAAATATAATTAATGTCATATAGTGTGAAAAAATAATCAAAATAAATAAATAAATAAATTATCTCATTCACAATATGGATTTTGTCATGTGAAAAGGAGATCAGGCGATGCACCGGTGAGAAGAATTGAAGAGTGGAGGAGTAATCAAATTGTAAGGGGTAGGGGAAGACCTAAGATGACTTGGATGAAGGTAATTGAAAGTGATATGAGGCTACTACGGATTGAGGAGAGCATATCGTTGGATAGAAGTAGGTGGAGGGGCAGTATCCATGTGGAGGAAGGGGTGTGATTACTGCATTTATTTGTTTTTCTCAATTGTGTTGGTAAAATCTTTTGTTGAAAACCTCTTTTTAAAACTTTTTGGTGTAAACCATGTTTTCAAAAAATTATTTAAAAATTCTTAAAACTTAAAACCCTTTTAAAAACTTTTTACCACTCTTGTCGATGCCATCTCCTTTGGCAACTGTTTCAGTTGACGATTCATGTTAGCCGACCCCAAATCACTTTGGAAATAAGGCTTAGTTGTTGTTGTTGTTCACAGTATGGATTTTGAAAAATTACAACTTAACTTTTGGTTTCCATTCTTACATTATCATTAATTTTGATAGAAGAAGCACAAATAACATGTTGGAGTGGTGGTTGGAACTCCTTATTTCATACTCAAGGTCACAGGTTCGGATCTTTGCGATGACATATTTTTCTTAATATGTGATAGTGAAGTGGATAGATTGTCATTCAAAAAGGATGGTGACATGTGTTGGATTGCAATGCTTGCCTACGCTTTTTAATATATATATATATTACGAAATAAGTGATGCCATTAATATTAATTGATATAATTAATGCTAATAATAATATTTATAATATAATTTAATATAATATAATTGATCCTAATAATACAACCCACGTCAGAGCGCCCAGAGAAGAGCAGACCTCACAAGGCAGACTACTCCGGACATAAGCTCTAAACAGGGAATTAATGAAGGCCTTATTTACCTTGGCCCACTTCCAAAAGGAGCCCACTTACTTTACTAGGTCAGTCACAAGTCCATGTCTCATATAAATACCCATGCCCATGCATGGGTAAGGTACGTACAATCAAACACTCACAAAATACTAGCACTTGATACTCGTTTTCTCTCAACTAGAGATCTTGTGTTCAACTTGGGCTGACTAAGGCATCGGAGAGGTGATCCTCGGAACAACTGCTCGGGGTTTCTCCTTGTTTTGCAGGTAACCACCACCACGAAGGAAGCTTGGGAGCCACGTTTCACCAAGTACCCACCACTTCATTCACTGTATCTGTCCTGGACAGAAACAGTTATTTATGTTGTTGTTTATGTGGATGGTATTCTGGTTACTGGAAATGATCACTCTACTATTGATCACTTAAAACTTCACCTTCACCAAACTTTTAGTATTAAGGATTTAGGCACATTGCACTATATCCTTGGTATTGAAGTTCACAATACATCTGCTGGTTTTGTCCTTACTCGGTCCAAGTTCACAAATGATCTCCTCCAATTTTGTCTAGATAATAATATAGATATTTCCAAGTGTTGTTACTCCTCTCCCTTTAAACCTTAAACTCTCTTCTCTTGATACCTCCTATTTTGTTGATCCTTTACTCTACAGATCATTGGTTAGCAAGCTAAAATTTTTAACTAGAGCTTATTTTGTCCAAACTCTCAGCTAGTTTATGCACCAACCTAGCCTTTCTCACTTTCAAGCTCTTATGCGTACTTTAAGATATGTTGCTTGTACTAAAGGACAAGGAATTCTACTTAAAGCCACTGATCATCTGCAATTACAAGCTTTTTCTGATTTTGATTGGGTGGCTGCATTGATTCAAGAAGGTCTACCACTGGTTATGTGTTACTCCTTGGCTCATCTCCTATTTCTTGGGAAATCTAAGAAGCAAAGTGTTGTTTCCTAATCTTCCTCATAAGCCATACAGAGCTATGGCAGCTGCTGCATCTGAAGTAACGTGGGTTGTTAGACTTCTTAAAGAGCTTGGTCTTTCTTCTTCGAAGCCTGTCACACTCACACTTCATTATGAAAATCAATCAGCTTTGCATATAGCTAAGATCAGTCTTTCATGAAAGAACCAAGCATATTGACATCGATTGTCATTTTACAAGGGAGAAAGTGTTGGAAGGATTGTTGCAGCTCACTTATATTCGTACTACAAAAGTACAAATCAGTTAGCAGATGTTCTTACAAAAATTTTGCCTTCTACACAGTTTAATATGCTTCTTTCCAAACTGGGATTTATCTTTGTCACTCCCAGTTTGAAGGGGGTACTGATGGTGTAAAACATGGGCCTTTGTGTTGATTAATAAGCCAATGTAGAGCTTGAGCCCATCTTGTAAATATCAAGAGTATATATAATATACTCTCTTAGCTCTTGTAATCAGAATTATTCAGTTGATGTAATAACAAACTTTCCTCTTTCCCTCTTCTTCTCTATAAATTATGTTTTGCTTAAGCTCCTTCAATGGAGCTGGATTGCTAATTCTATCACTCTTTCATACTCATGACTTTAGAAGCATGGCAATTAGGAGATACAATTGTGAAATGTGAAATCGATGCAGATGAAATGGGTTCTAGTATAGAATGCAATTACAGATCACCAAGAGCCCACAACCAATTTAAACAACCACAAGAAAAGTCGCACAACTATCATCGATTGACACCAAGTAGAGTATACTAACAGGGGAGAAAGGAACGTAGGATCCACGAACACAGATGTCGTCGCCTGCTGCAGTGTTGTCGAATCCATGAACCAAATTGTGTAGGCTGCTGGAAATAGTAGCTTGGGTGTTAGTTCGTGGAATACAGAGGAAGGAGAAAACGGCTGAATAGTAATTGGAGTTTTCCTCTCTTTTCTTTATAATAGTAGTATATATTATATATGTAAAAAAAATTAGATTAATCAAGCAATCTAATTAACCCTAATCCTTTCATTTTGCCTCCTTTCTTTAACAAAAAGTCTAAATCTGAAATTCCTTTTGACTTTTCCAAATTAATAAGAAAATTATCCCAAAGTATTTTGAATTTATTGAAAATACTTTAATTAATAATAAGGTTGTAAACTGTACGTTATAATTATAAAATGACTATAAAATGTAGTATGAAAATACGAGTATTACAAAAATAAATAACTATATGAAATAAAAAGTAGAGAAACTATCTAAATATTAACTATATGAAATAAGTGTGATAAAGTATGAAATTATCCAAGAGATACTCCACCATAAATTTCCTGAGACAAAAGGTGGTTGGGAAAGTACCTGACAACTCTAAGATAATATCCAAGGCTCGTCGTGCGACTGTGACTGAGTTATAGATCGTTGGGATGCCTTCAATCCGAACCTAGATAGGTGCGTAGTTAAATTTCATGGCTGGTAGCGCCAACTTGGAGTTGAAAGCATTGAATATCATCATTGCACCCTTATAATTAGCCATTCTAAGATTTTTTATTTTATCCTAATCGTCTGCATGTTTGCATAAGAAGAGAAACTGTTTGCCTACCTTGCGAATTGAACTTGTATCGTGTCATTTGATTGCCAATGATGCTCAACCCAGATAGCGATATCAGCTTCATTGAATGTCCTATAATCTTGAAATTGGCCAACCACAACATATTTTAGCGTATCCACCACTGGAATATGATCAAAGGGAGCTACCTTTACTATCGGACCCAATCAGCAAAGACCGCCGTTATAGTTGGAGTAAATCGGTTGATTCTCCATGTTAACAGGGACAATTGAATTGGTTTGCATGGAAGAAACTAGGTGTGAAGACGTAATAGAGGAGGAAAAGGAAGGGAGATTGGGAGAAGTGTTCTATTCACTCTAAGTGACTTAGAGAGAGAGAGAGGCTCTCAATCTAGATAGAGAATTCGGGTTATCATAACTAATGTTTTTCAAAGTTGTTATGTGTTGTTTATTATTCTTTATTTCGTTGGCTTGAGACATTGGATAAGATTTTTCATTTAATTGAGATATTTGATAACGCATGTCTTATGTTGAGTTCTTTTTTGGTTTGAAGAAGAAAGGCAAGAAAAATGTCTTAGATTTCGGCGAAGAAAGAGATAGAAGAGTGTGGTATGTTGAAGAAGAAACCTTGTTGATCGATTTGCCTTATGATTTGAACGACTCTGGTTGGAAAGTGGATAGAGGTCACAAGTCAGCTATCTAACGCACATAGAGAAGGAGATAACGAAGAAGTTGCCGAATTCAGATATTAGAGCCGATCCGCATATCAAATCAAAGGTGAAAGTTTGGAAGAGATGGCTTACACATATTCTTGAAATCCAACAATGTGGAAGTGGTTTTGTGTAGGATGATGAGCAAAATATGGTGACGGGTAACAAGGAAGTATTAATGGGGTGGGCAAAGGTAATACTCCAATATCTTATATTATTGCTTGTTAATTATATGTATAATTTTTTTCTGCACCCTTTTCATTTTTTGGTTTGAGTCTTACTATTACTTGTTAAGTATATATATATAGGAATAAGATCTGGTGAAAACTATTTTCACCGTGAAAACCAAGCAAAAGGGGTACGTGTGCATTTATTAATGTCATTTTTGTAAATTCGGACAACTTTGATGTTAGAAGCACGCGTACATTTTAATCGTAGTATGTAACCTTTTAAATCTTATATGTACCCCTTTTTCCAAGTCAGGACTGACAATTTTCAGTTTTCAGCAAAATATAGGTTTTTAGCAGACCTTTTCTATATATTTCCTCCATTTCTAAATAAGTGGAACATATAGAAAGTGGGGGAAAACCAAGGAGGTTAGAGAGAGAAAGTTGGGGGACCAAGATTAAAAAGAGTTTGATAATAATATTTTTTGAGTCTAGGATTTATTTATTTGAGTCTAGGATTTATTTTTTTAGACTAATTAATTTTGTATATAAATTGTTTTTATATATTCTTTTTATCTCTTATGGAAATAATTAGTTTAAGTTTGACTTGTGTAGAAATGGTTAAGAGTTGAACCTAATTAAATTATTTAAAATAATTATTGTATGCACTCAAAAATATATATTATTATTTGCTTTAAATTAACCTAATAGCATAGAATAATAGTTTGAATAAAATAAAATTATATGATAATATATGGGGTATTTTTGATGTGTTTTGTTTAGGTTTGAATGAGTCAAATATTGTGTAACAAACACAACAACCATGCGATTAAGGATAACTGCCCAACTAAGTTGTTCTTGGAATCTAGGAAGTCAAGAAACTGACTGCAAGTCAATTCCTAAAATCTAGGAGGTGCAGCAACCAATCACGCCCACAATCTTCTAACTGCCAACAACATCCTAGGAAGGTGGAAGGAGTGCTAATTGAACGTGGACTGAGTTGGCGCACATCAAGGAATAGGGCCTATACGTTGTGGTGGTTATGGCCTATATTTATGCAACCCTGACCACCTTGAAGAGCTAAAACAGGGTTGTTGTTATCTCATATAAATAGCGCAAGGAAGTTCAGAATAAACACAACTTTCCAGATTTATGAGCCTCATAATTTTAGAAAATTTATTCTATTTTTACTCCTCTTCTTAAGCAATTTATTTTGTACTTACTTTGAGTGTTGGGTGAGTGAGATTTTTCTGAGAGAAATATTTGTAATCAAGAAACAAAGAGAAAAAGAGAAAGAGAAGAATTCGAGTGAAGTCAAGTGAGAAAGTCATCAGTTCAGGGGGAATAGGGTGACTGGGAACAGGTTCGTAGAGGAACAGAGGTAGATTTTATTAAATGTTGTAAACTCTATTATAAATAAGAGAACGCATGGTTTCTTCCTAGAGAAGTTTGGAAGAATACCTTGTTAAACATCTTCTTGTGTCTCACTCTTAAATTATTCTCTTTTGTTTGATTATAAGTTTTTATATTCCACAAAAATTATCTACAATACCCACAACTACAATTCACCCTGCCCTCTTGTAGTTGATCTAGTGTTCATACTAGAATAACGCCTTAACATTAAGGAAATAAAAAAAATTAACTTTTTCACAAGTTGTATCTTTAGGTAATTTTTTTAATTAGTATCTAAAATTTTTAAATAATACAAAATCAATTTTAGACGAGGATTAGATGGGATGGGACAGGGAAGGTTGGGATTTAGTGAGGGTGGATAGCTATGTGGGTGGTGGGTCGGGGATGGTTTTTACGTGATTTTAGTGGAGCGGGGCTGTGAATGAAATTCGAACTCGCCATCAGGATTGAGATGGGGATGGGGATGAAAAAATGAGGCGGAAATGGGGGATGGGAAAGCCAACATCCACCCCACCCCACTCACAACTATGTTGGGCTTTTCAAGAGCATTTAACAATGGTAATTTCTAAATAACAAAGATTAAATATATGCTTTTCTTTTAAATATGGTAATAAATTCGTTTTTTTTCCTAAAATCTTAATGTTTAAGTAGTTTATATAAAATAGAAATATATCCTTTTTCTTTCCAATATGGTAATATATATTTTTTTAAGAATCTTAATGTGTAACTTAAATTTTTATATAATGCTAATATGGTAAGAAATAGGGTTGTTCAAGAACCAGTTTGAATCTGTAAAATAGAGTGGACCAGACCTGAGCTAACCGATCTCGTCTTCGGGTCGCCAATTTCTATTTTGTTTTCTTTGTTTATTCAACAAAGAGATTGAATTAGTCATACATTTAATATTAGCCACCAATTAGTATTCATATTCTCTCCTACAATCAATATTCTTTGCTAAAATAATTTATTTAAACAAATAAATATTGTGGCGTTTGACAATTGACTGGTGGCTTTATATGCTGGCTGGTTTGACCGCCTATTTTTGGTGGCTTGTTTGACCGGCTATATAATTATTGGCTGTTAGAAAAAGTGTTTGGTAAAATTGGCTGTTATTGCTGGCTGTTTAGTACAAAATGGAAGTAAAAGCCAAAAGCCAACCATAAAAGCTGGTAAAAGCAGCTTCTGGCTTTTGACTGAAAAGCCGGCTTTTCAGCCACTGCAAAAGCCAGTTACCAAGCACTTTTTTTGGCTGTTTGACAAGAAATAAAAGTCAAAAGCCAGAAGCCAATGAAAAAAACCGGCCAAAAGCCTTTAAGATTTCACTTACCTTAATTCACGTGAAATAGTAGAATCAAATACCATTTCTCTCCTTTTTTCAAATGCCGCGGTGAGACGCATAAAGATTCATAACTAATATCATATGTGGAATCGATACCCTTCACTTTATTAGCCCTATTAGTTATAGATTTTTATGCAAAAGTTAAAGTTTTAGGTTTAAAAGTTCAAAAAAATGCAAAAGTTAAGGTTTTATGTTGAAAAGTTAAAAAATTAAAAAAATAATTTTTCTGGACTCCTTACCGTGTTGCACGCGTATTCGGGTTTTTAATTGGCTTATTGGGCTAGTCTTACATTAAGTTTAATGAAAGACCGTCTTTTATAAGACTTTGCCTTCTTTTAAATATGGTAATAAATTTGTTTTTTTTCTATTACCTTAATGTTTAAGTAGTTTTTATAAAATAGAAATATATCCTTTCCTTCCAAATATGGTAATATTTATTTTTTTCAAGAACCTTAATGTGTAAGTAATTTTTATATAATGCTAATATGGTAAGAAATAGGGTTGTTCAAGAACCAGTTTGAATCTATAAAATAGAGTGGACAAGACCTGAGCTAACCGGTCTCGTCTTCGGGTCGCCAATTTCTATTTTCCGGTTTCTACTCAGATGCATTTGCCGGTTTTGGAGCGGACGTGACCTATTTTGCCTTTTACTTATAAATTATGTATCTAATGCCATAAAATACATTTTCTTCCCTAATACATTCAGATACTTACTATTTGATTAGGAGAAGTGACCAATAATCAATGTTGTTGGGTAGAAAATAATTTGTTTCTTAGTTTATTTAAACTCTTCCACTATTATTAAAAAATCTCATATACTACCTTCGTTCTTTTTTATTTTTCTTTCCTTATATAGTTGTGGTCCACCACACACTCTCCCATACTTAACATAATTAAAATACTTTTTGTTGTGGTCCCCCACACTATCTCTCATACTTTTTACACAATTAAGATACTGAATAGTCCCCACTCCCCTTAATTATACCCAAATATTCACCTAATACCTCATTAAAATTTTGCATTGATTTCCGTTTTTTTAGAAAGGTTGCAACTAAAAAAACAGAGGTAGTATATTGTTTGTTTCCAGTCTGGGATTCGGACCGTTTTTACCGATCCAGTCCTAGTCCAAACTATATTCAATCCAATCTCCGATTTTCAAACTTCATTCTTTTAAGTGTCAATCCAATTTGATTCTGTACCACTGAACACTCCCCTAGAAATATATCCTTTCCTTCCAATATGGTAAGAACCTTAATTATTAAGTAATTTTTGTTTCCTTTTGTTCACCAAACAAAGAAAGATATAAAAAGAGAGCAATAGAAGTTAGTGGAGAAATTGAACTCTACAAAAAGCAAACTACAAATAAAAAGAGATGGAAAATCATATAAATGGTGTCTATGGTGATGACAAAGTCAAAGCTGGTATTATAGCTGATGCAAAGTGTTTGAGTTTGATGAACAACTCCAATATTTCGCCAGAAATTTCATTGCTTCCAGAGCATCTCATAGTAGATCAAATTCTACCAAGACTTCCGGTAAAAACCCTTATTCGTTTCAAATCCGTTTCCAAATTTTGGCATTCTACTATTTCGTCCCCAAATTTTGCAAATACCCAGCTCAATATTAATATATCCACATCTTGGTCATCCCTTCAATATATCATCCTTAAGTACTCTCATGAATTTTTGTTATTGCCTTATAATGATGAGCGAAATGATTTCGAAAACCTTGTACAAATAGATTTTAGTCTTGAGTTGGATTGCAGAACACGTTTTGTGGGTTCTTGTGATGGACTAGTTTGCTTGTATAGTTATTATCATACACATACGGATTTAGACTATCCGTATGATAATATACCATATAATGAATATCCATTTTTCTCTATATGCAATCCTGCTACTCGTGAGTACCATAAAATTGCAGACCACCCTACTTCTCCTGATTATTATGTGCATGCTAATTGGTTTGGTTGTACGTCGTACGTAAACGACTATAAGCTTGTTGTTCAATTTGAACCAGATGATTGTCGTACTGTTGGTTTTCATGATCTTATACGATGGTATGTCTTCTCTTTGAAGACTAGGAAATGGAAAAGAATTTGCGAGCTTGAGAGAAGGCTTGATTATAATTATGATACGTTAAGTAAGATTGGGATGCCTGTTGAAGACATCTTGTATTGTTCTCCTTACTCACTAGATTGTGACAATAACCTCAAGCGTATTTTGGGGTTTGATTTAATAAATGAGCAAATGAAAGAATTTCCGTGGATGGATTGGCTAAATGTGTATGAGTTTGTGGAATTTTATGGAGTGAATGGTTCTTTGGAATTACTTTGCCATCACTATGCGGGTAATTCAAGTGTTGATATTTGGATTCTAAAACAACATAACGACTGGAGTTCTTGGCGGAAATCGATTTCCATTCGTCATGGACCTATGAGACCTTTAAGCGTCTCTCCTACCGGAAAGCTTTTATTAAAGCTATTCTTTAAGAACCACTACAAGATTGTTGCCCTAAGTAAGGATACTGAAGAACAATCTCAAGGGGATACTTATTTGTGTGACAAAAGCTTCGGTGGCGTAGGAGGTTATGTTGAAAGCCTTATTTCGCCTTTTGGAACAATCAAGCCTACCGAGGAGGAAAATCACGAGGCTTGATCGTGTATGCTATCGAGCTTTGATTTTAAACGTCTTAGTACTAGTATTAGTTTTATTTCTCATGCAGAAAGTCTAATTTATTGCAAGTTATTACTCACTATTTCTCACATGAATAAAATATCCAACTTCTTAAGGGTGTTAACTCAGAAGGTGATTGCTCGTTAAATCAGATGGTGATTGCTCAACGACTATTGTCTTAGACTTTCCTTTATTTTATTTTTTGATGTTTGCACCCGGTTCACCCTTTGGGCTACATCCGGATCGAGACCAAGTTCGGGGTGGTTAGGTTTCATTCCTCTCCCAAGGGTGTTGCGGGGATTCGAACACGAGTCCGTCCTACCAAAGCCAGTCCCCATCACCACTGAACCAACACTTACTTGGTTCCTTTATAGATTTCCTTTGTATGTCTTAAATTTTACATTACATAAATTATCATAGCCACAAGCTTAGTTATGTGGTTGTATATTGACCATGAACATCTACAATTGTGCATTAACAAAAATTATAAAAATGTATTAAAACTACACATGGAGATGAATCTAACTAATTCTTAGTTAACTAATCTTTTTATACTCGCTCTGTTCCATATTATAGTGTTTCTTTCCTAAATGTCCCAAAATATAATGCTTGCTCTATTTATGTTTCTTCATTTTCTCATAATGTGCTCTGGAAAAATCGTACCACCATTATTTATTTGCTTTTTGATAATAGTTTTTTGCTTTGCTTATTTGACCCGGATATTGAATTAGACCCTATTCCCGTCAACTTATTATAATAAGTTTCAGTAATAATAAGTCCAATTCAATAAAATAAGTCAGTTCAGTAAAGATAAGTTCAATTTAGTACTAATAATTTCAGTTCAGTAATAATAAGTCCAATCCAATAAAGATCAGTTTCAATCCTTGATAAATTGTTAAAGAATTCAATATAAATAAATTTAGTTCATTAGCAATCACTGTAGTAAAAATAAGTTCAATTCCGTAGCAATAAGACCAGTTAAGTAAATTAAGGTCAGTTAAGTAAAATAAGTACTCCCTCCGTCCCAAAAAGCTTTATACATTTAATCAAGCACGTACTTTTTTGATGATAAGTTGTTATTTTATTATCAATTGTAATTTATTAAAAAGGTAGATGTGATATGAGTTAGTTGGCGTATTATATATGGATGTGAGAGAGTGGTGGATCATGGTTGAAAAGTCAAAAGAATAAAGTAGCAGTGGGCAGTGTCCAAAAATATAAGTGTATAGAGCTTTTGGGACGATTGAAAAAGCGAAGTGTATAAAGCATTCTGAGACGGAAGGAGTACCATTTAACATAATTTAATTGACGAGAAAGGGCCTTAGTCATGCATTTAATATTTTCTATCAATCAGTACTCATATTCTCATGAAATCCATTCTTCCATAACATTTATTTAAACACATAAATATCATTTAGATTCCTCTAAGATTTCACTAACCTTAATTCGCATGAAATAATAGAATCAAATATTTTAGTATAAAATGTAGGAAGTATAATAAAGGACACATGGTCAAAGTTGAGTAAAATTTGATTAACATTACAAATGTTACAAGAATAATAGAAAAGAGGAAGTGTAGTTTTTATTTTATGATGAGAAACAATTTATTTTATAGCTATCTTTATCAATAGCATTGACATATAACTATATTCTAGTATTATGTATTGTCTTCGTTTGTTTTTTAATTGTTACATTTTTCTTTTAAACTGTTTCTTTTTAATGGTTACACTTTCACTTTTACTATATTTGGTAAAATTTTACATCTCTATATTCCAATTTCCTACACTTTTGGGGCCCACTTGTCCCTTTATTTTCCCATTAAACACCAACCACCCCATACTTTTTGCTTTTGTAACATTATCTCTCATGTTTTATCTATTCCATAAACAACTTTATCTATTCCTAAAGAATCATTACATAGATTTCATAAATTTCCTAGATATCCCAACAAAGTAAACTGAACAATTAAAAACAAACGGATAGAGTAATAAACTTGATGATGCCAAGCCAACAATTACACCATGTTTCACCAATAGATTTATAAGAGGCTATAATCTTTCTAAAAACTTGAAAAGATACAAAGTGCCCTAAGGCTAAGAATAAGAAACTTGTACAGCTCAACTCTGCAAGGTACTCCTTAATAGTTGGTAAAAGTGCCCTAAGAATCGGAACCTTGCACAACTCAATGCTGCCTAACTACACATGCAAGGCCCCTTGGGAGTAGGGAAGAAGATTAATCCCTAGGTTTGATCCGAGAACCTCATGGTCGTGAGATATAAACCTTACAACTAAGATCAAACAATGCTTATCAGAAACATTCCCTTGAAAATTTCAGACAAAACCTCAACACTCCCATATTCCTAATAAAACTTAATTCTTGTTGCTAATTATGTGGATTGGCCGCATAGGCCTATCCACCAACCACCCCCCCACCCCCCACCCCCCAAGAAAAAATTAAAAGGTTTAATTAATTTCAGCGGATGATCATGTATAATCTCATATCCAAAGTATCTAACTCAATTTTTTCACCCATTTGGTTCCTACGGCTAAGGGCTGATGTTATACAAGAGTGTGGACAAACAAGCTACATTTTTTGCCCTATCAGAGATGAGAGACCCAGCCAGATACAACTGCACAACATCTTTTAGTATGTGCATCTCACCAAGAAAGCTTAGATTGGAAGCAGTGACAGTATCTATATATATAGATTCAGCACCCTGAACCGTCAGTGCCATAGATTACCTAGAATTCAGATCAAATTCCGCGCTTTCACGCCACTCCTCTTGCATACCCGCATCTCCATTTTCTGCTTCCTCATCATTCAAGAAATCATCCGATGGTTCTCTCTCCACCCTCTGCGCATTATTGCCCCATCCATTGATCATTTCATCAGGAATGACCCCTTGCTCCTGATCAGTTAATTCATGATTCATGGAAGTATCAGTTCCTTGTGATCCGAGAGCATTAACCCTAATCGGAGCGCGAGCCATCAACTCGGCATGTGCCTGTGATTCAGCTCTGGCTTGCTCCGCCTGAAGGGCTGCCATCCGCAACTTAGCCTCGTGGGCCTCTCTGCCAGCTCTTGACTCAATTTCTGCCCTAACTTCCAGAAGGGCCCGTTTTTCTTCTTGAAACAGGGATTGTTCTATCATCAGTCTCTCCTCTGAGCGAAATTCTCCCAAGGCCCGCTTTCGAGTTATAATATTAAAGGCGAGTGCCTGCTTTTCAAAAGTTGATGTAAATTCGGCTACTTTGGCAGCAATATTGTGATCCCACTGCTGGGAACGTGAGAGTGTCTGTCCTGTAGTATCAGAATCGAGAATTCTATCATCTTCTTCTGCTTCATAGTCCGCCACAACATGGTATGGTAGCAGCCTGTATAATAGAGAAAGTACAAGATGATTGAGCAAAAAAATAAAATAAAAGGAGAAGTCCACCAAAAATATTCGCATAACTTGAGAGAAAAGAATGCCATGTGGGAACACTATGGGTGAACCAGCAATTAACAAGAAGAATTACCAAATAATCAAATTAGAGTATAGAGCTGAAATTCCTTTAACGGTATGTATTGCACTACTCAGAGATAACAGCACTACACGCTCATAAGACATAACCAGTTTCATATATCTAAGTGGAGATCAGAGGGAAAAATCAATCAGATTCTGTCCTGAAAAGAATTAATTTATTGGGCTTTGGTAATTACTTTTCTATTTTGAAAGAAAAAGGGTAGTTTCTACTAACTTGCTTGATAGAGTACGGTAAATCCTATTAATTATGGATGAAGAATAAAGGAATGTTTTTCCATGGGCGGCTGGAGGGGAATCTTAGCCACATTAGCCACAAGGTCAGCACTAGTCTTTCCTTAGCAGTGTCATCTATCAGTACAACACCCTTCATTTTAAATAAAGACGAACTTTATCATTTCAGACCATTCAACTCAACTCGTCAGATATTTCAAAACACTCCGAGTTGCTTTTACATGGACATTAAGCAAGTTGGAAATATTGATCACCCATGCTGAAATACATTCATTTTTAGTATGGCAAATGACTATTCCTCTTATCAGTGTCCATACTTCAAATATAGACCAACCAAATTGCATTCAAAAGAAAAGATCAGGACAACACATCCTTCACCTGTTAGATATAATTCATGCTTTTCTGTGGGAGAAACTTAGGGGCAATATGTTAGTCATCACTCATCTATATACAATAGCCAAAAAGTACTTGTGAATACCCAGGGTGTAGATGAAAAAAAATCATTTAGGTTCACGTCAACTTCAGGATAAGACAATAAATTATCACAAATGGACACTTCAGACCACTACGTTAAACCCATTTTCAGACAGCACCCAGCAGACACCCGCCAATTACCAATTAAACTCTCGAAAATTCTACAGTAAACGTGATGTACAGCTATGTACCATTGTTCGGTAAATGACGTGTACCGCTATGTACTACTCCCTTCGTTCCCTTTTGATGTTCCCATATGGAATATGGGGGAAAACCAATGCAAATTGATGTAGATGAGAATCTTTTGAATTTTATATTGTATAAAGTGTACTGTGGTACTTTTTGCTTTTGAAAAAGTGAGAGAGAGAGAAAAAGTGAGTGATTGAGAAAGAAATTATTCTAAAGTAGGCTCATGTGTAAGACAAAAAGTAAAAAGTGTTGTAAATATTTGGTTGTTGAAGGGTAAGATGGAAAAATAAATGTTCTTAAAATGGAAAAGATTCAATATGGGAACAGCTTTTAAAAACGGCCTAAAACGGAAAATGGGAACATCAAAAGGGAACGGAGGGAGTACTATGCAATTAGTTTTTTTTTAAATACCATAATAACTAACTGTCCATTAACACCACTAATATTAAAGATTATAATATTTTAATTATCATTATACAATAACAATTAAAAAACACCCAAAGGACCCCACCAACTCCTACTCTCTCCTCTTCAATCTTCATCTCTACTCTCTCTGCTCTTCGTCTCTACCCAACGAGCTGCAGCTATGGCGGCACAAAGTGCAGGAGTTATGTAAGTCACCAACCACAACCACACCAAACCCACTCTGAACTCACTATCCGCTGCTCAAAATCACCTTCCACCCGAGTCAACTCACTATCCACTGCTCAACTTTCGGTAGAAACGGCGCCGTTTTCAGCACACGCGCCGATTGGCAAAGCACATGAGCAATCTTCTCATCTAAAGTAATCTCTTTCCAAGGAAACTCAAAAACCGAGTCCCGAACGAAATCATCACCGTCAACAGACACAAAACCTTATCACTCCTCCCAATCGTCACCACCGCAACCACCACCAACACGAACAACCTCAAAACACCACTCTCTCCCCACCGACCTCTCCCCCGCTCCCTTGCACGGCTCCACTCTCCGCGTCGCTTACCAAGGCATTCCCGGCGATTACTCCGAACCCGCCACTAGTATAGTTTAGCCTATCTAAGTAGGTGGGGTAATTATATTTAATATTAAAAATAATAATTTTTAATATAATAGTACATAGCGGTACATGACATGTACTCTAGACTCATTCCTAAACTCTAGTCATTATTTATGTTTGCCCTTCCAGCTAGTCTCACCAAAGCATTAAAAACAATTCAAAGTAATACAATGATAAATTTCTTCACGAGAACTGAGGAAGAGGGCTACCATCCCTTACAGGTAATAACGTGTTGGTAACTACCTAAGCAAAAGACAGCAGTTACCATGCATATGGATGTTCTTTGAGAGAGAGATTTGTGTAAAACATTAATTAAGAAAAGAATGGTGGAGAAAGTCAACTAATTACGAAATTCAATGTATCTCTCTCCCTCCTAGCTTAAAATGGTAAGCTAAAGGAACCATACTGTGTTATTTGTCATGTGTGAATTGTGATCATAGATGTCTAGTTTAGCACAAGTGAATTTCTGGACCTAGTTACTGGAAAACCACCCCTCCCCCTCCCCCAACCCACAATGACCAAGAGGGACAAGCTATTTTTATTGGGCATCTGTCAAGCAACTCAAAACTGAATAGAGGGTTGACCAATATTGGGTAATTATAAGGTCAAAGGGGGTTCTCCTCGGGTCAATGCAATACTTATCGGGCCAAAGGGGGTTCTCCTAGGGTCAATGCAATACTTATCGGGCCAAAGGGGGTTCTCCTAGGGTCAATGCAATACTTATCGGGCCAAAGGGGGTCCTTATATGCCCCTGCTTCAGTGGAAGCTGTAAATTTCCAGGGCCACACGAAAGACTAAGTTTTTTCTAAAATTCCACAGAATGAAAAACTTATTCACTAGATTTCCTAAATCTTCAGCTATCTCCTTCAACTATAGCCTGTTTCTCCTCCTTATTCAATATTTTCTATATATATATATATATATATATATTTTTCCAATACAATTTCAATTTGATTGGAACGAAACATCAAACCACTGTATTCGAGAATGAAAGTTGCTTTTCCATGGAGAAACACCCATTATCTCTAGTTTCCACTAGTTTAGAATTAGCTATAGGATGATATCATTATCAAAGAGGAGAGAGAAAATCCAAAAAAAATGGCGAAATATGAATTTTGTTTTTTTTATGTTAGTATACGAACTGACAAGATAGTCAAAAACAGAGTAGGAGGATAGGGGGAAAACGGTTTGCTTTTGGCCTGACCCATTATGTTAAGTTTGGAATCATGCCGGCTGGAGTTAATATTTTTCTTTAAAAAATCATTACGTCAAGAATAAGTAGCACACAATTAAAGTATTTCACACGACTATCACCAAGTTTATAGAAGATTTTTGTATCATTCGCCAAGAGGAACATAGGAGATAATGTTAGTTAAGTGAATTTTTGTCCAAAATGCTTGCTGCCTTGAAAAGAAGGACAAGGTTTTAGCTAGGAATCCAGATTTTCCCTAACAATCCCACACAAATTCACAAATACAAGTTACAAAATGCGGTAAGTATGAATTCAAACGCAACTACGCAAGCACGCACATAATTTAATGCATTGTCATTGTCACTCATTAAAGGCATCTTTGATAGTGAAGGATGAAACTGAAGAATGATAAAATATCAATCAACAATCTCAAACCCAGTCGTTCAAAATCAAGATATGATAGTCAGCGTGTTTGCTCTAGTGAATTCAAGCAGAGTTCACTCGGTTCATACACCAATGGGGTCTTTCTCAGCAGCAGCAGAAGATATAGATCCTAATGACTCTGAGACAACATCCTAACGACAGAAGCATAATAAACCACTTAAGATGGTCCTTTAAGCAAATGTTCCAGCTAATACATAGTACCACATGACAAAGAAAAGCACCACCTATATCCGTAATCCACGTAATCCTTAGAGGTACTGAGGCAAAGTACATATATTACTATCATCTCAATCAACTGCCATGACGTCTATCTGATATAGTACATATCCATCAGGAGATGCTAAATCAACCCAAAGACAAATAGTTTAGCCTTCAACATGTCATTTGCATGGACATTCACTCCCAAAAGAGATTTTTTTTACCATTTTCAATGCTGAAAGAGCATTTAACCATTCGCCATTCCCCCAACTTAATTTAGACTTAAACTTGAAAAACAATGTAACATTGACAATCGAACAAATACAAAAGCTGAAACAACCAGCACATTACATAACTCTCCAAAAGATACTCTATATGCGTGATATAATCAAGTTGCTAAAAACGCACACATATACACACAAATAGATACCAAAACAGATATGTCTTGAATTGAAAAGACCATAATAGAAACACAAATCCAGGCCCGGAAAGCTACTACCTACCACAACCTTAGTAGTTACACTCTTTAATACCAATGTTTCCTTCTGTTAAGGATCAGTAAATAATATCTTCCATCTTGTAATATATGATTCAATCTTTTGTAAATCTCTATATTAGGATAGTTGTGATTGTCAATCTTTTCCTATTTCTTAGGAGTGATTCTAGGCATAACTTTAGCTTGTGTATATTTTCCCTCTTGTATTTAAACTATACAAAGTTAATGTGTAAATCAACTTTTCCAATTATTCACATGGTATCAGCCTAACCACGGTCTCTCTCTTCCCCCCCACTTTGTCTCTTTTGTTTTCTTGTCCATCATGCCTACAGCATCTATCACTTCCCCCACCCCTGATCACTCTATTTACCTTGATTCTACATCCAAACTTCATGTCATCTCCTTTTCTAATTGCATTAAACTTACCTCCACAAATTACCTGGCTTGGAAAACTCAAATTGAAGCCATGCTAATTGGCTTTGATCTACTCAAATTTGTGGATGGGTCGTTTCCTGCTCCACCCACCACCATCACTACCGATTCCGTCATCACTCCCAATCCCGCTCATATTGCTTGGCTTCGCCAAGACAAACTTATATTTGCTGCCTTAGTTGGTACTCTCTCTCCCACCCTCATTCCTCTTGTTTCCCACAACCCCATCTCCAAAGCAGCTTGGGACACTCTTGCATCTACCTACGCCAAGCCATCTCGAGGCCATATTAATCAAATGAAAGATCGCCTCAAACACATTACCAAAACTACCACTCAATCCATCACCGATTATATGCAATCAATCAAAACTTGTGCTGATCAATTAGCCTTACTTGGCAAGCCTCTAGATCATGATGATCTCATTGATCATATTCTTAATGGTCTTCCTTACACATCCTACAAACCCATTATCGATGCGGTTAACGCTCGCGATACTACCATTCTCTATGATGAGTTACATGAAAAACTTATCCAAGCCGAAATTCATATCAATAACCACTCCTCCTCTGATCACGCTACTACCTTTCCGGCCACTGCTCATGTTGCCCAGACGCGGTCCTCTTATCCACCTCGGACTGCCACCTCACAGACCTCCGCTGCATTACTTCCCACTCCACAATCACGTGCCTACCTTGGTACCTGTCAGTGGTGCCGTGCCAAGGGCCATTATGCCTCTCAATGTCCTGCTTTCAAGCAAGCACACCCCCACATCCAGTTTCCTACACTTGCTCGTGGTACTCGGTCTCGTCCAACGGCACCGCAAGCCCATGTTGCAACTGTTTCTAATACACCTTCGTCGGCATGGCTCCTTGATAGTGGTGCCTCTCACCATGTTACTAATGATCTCAGCACACTTGCTCTTCACACTCCGTATGACGGAACTGAGGAACTTATAATTGGTGATGGTACATCTCTTCCTATCTCTCACATTGGTTCTATTATTATTACGACTACTCACAAAAGATATGTTCTATCTAATGTGCTTTATGTCCCTTCCATCTCTCGTAAAATATTATCAATCTCTCAATTTTGTCTTGAAAATTCTCTTATCATAGAATTCTTACCTACTTCTTTTCTTGTTAAGGAACACAATGGAACAATCCTATTCCAAGGCCAAACTAATAATGGCGTATATGAGTGGCGTCCTACTCTTCCTACTGCCTTTTCAGCTATCAAGACCTCCATGTTTGATTGGCATCATCGCCTTGGTCATCCTGCCATCAACATCTTAAATAAACTAGCATCTATTTATTCTTCTGAAATTTCCATGTCATGTACTTCTTTTTCTTATTGTAACTCTTGCAATATTAATAAAATGCATAAACTTCCCTTTGCTACTTCAACTCTCACATCTAATGCTCCTCTTGACTTAGTTTCTTCGGATGTATGGACCTCTCCCACTCTTTCGTATGATGACAAAAAATATTATGTCATATTTGTTGATCATTTTACCAAATATATATGGTTTTTTCCATTAAAACGAAAATCTGACACCTATGATGTTTTTATTCGCTACAAAGCTATTGTTGAAAAATTCTTCAAACGACCTATTCTACAACTCTATTCGGATAATGGGGGTGAGTATCTTAAACTCACACCTCGTCTCTCAAAAAATGGTATATCTCACCTCACTTCTCCCCCCTCATACACCCGAACACAATGGCTATGCTGAACGCCGCCATCGTCATCTTGTTGAAACGGGTCTCACTCTTCTTTCTCATGCTAACATGCCTACAGAATATTGGCCCCTTGCCTTTGCCACTGCTACATATCTTATAAATCGCCTCCCTACTCCTACTCTTAATTATGTCTCACCATATCTCAAATTATTCAATACCTCTCCCAACTACTCTAAATTACGTAGTTTTGGATGCTTGTGCTACCCTTGGCTTCGTCCCTACACTTCCCACAAAATTGAACCTCGTTCTAAACCTTGTATTTTTGTTGGCTACTCTGTCTCTCAAAGTGCCTATCATGTTCTTGATCCTACAACAAATAAAATCTACACCTCCAGGCATGTAAAATTTGTTGAAAGTGAATACCCCTTCCTCACTTTACAACCACCTACATCTCCTCTACCTACTGTTTATCTTGATACTTGGTGTCACCTCCCAATATCTCTCGTGACTGCCCCTGCTCCATCTCAACCTTCACCCGCTACCCCTACTCGCACTCCTACTATCATGCCAACTCCTCCTCTCCTACTACCCCATCTTCTCCTCTTACTCCCCATCATATTACACCTACTGCAACCCCTCCTTCCTCGTCATACTCCACGCCATCTCCTTCACCTACAAGCCCTCACTCTTCCTCTTCTACCTCCCCTACTCCTAGTGCAGATTTTTCACTCCCTCCTCCTCAACTAATCCACCCATCTCATCATCACCACCTCTCTTGTCCTGCCCCACTCACTCCATGACCACTCGCCTAAAAAATAATATCCGAAAACCAAATCCTATATATACTCCTCCTCAAGCTAATATTATTACTACTTCCTCTTCCATTCAAGAACCTCGCACCATTACTCAAGCCTTGTCTCACCCACAATGGCGACATGCCATGACCGAAGAATATAACGCTCTTGTACGTAATGGTACTTGTGCAACTTGTCTCTCCTACTTCTTCTCAAAATATTGTTGGATGTAAGTGGGTTTATCGTGTCAAGTACAAATCCAATGGCTCGGTTGAACGCCTTAAAGCACGACTGGTTGCTAAGGGTTTTCACCAACGCTCTGGCATTGATTATTCGGACACTTTTAGTCCCGTTATTAAACCCACTACTCTCCGTATTATTCTTTCTCTAGCTGTCTCTCATGGTTGGCCACTACATCAATTAGATATCAATAATGCCTTCTTGCAAGGCACTCTTCATGAGGATGTTTACATGGCTCAACCTCCGGGTTTCATTGATACAGCTAATCCTACTCATGTGTGCAAACTTAACAAAGCCATCTATGGCCTTAAACAAGCCCCTCGGGCTTGGTACACTGAACTCCGGACCTTTCTTATTTCCTTTGGTTTCCAACCTCTCATTTCCGACTCTTCTCTGTTTCAATATTCTCATAGTAATATCACCTTCTACCTCCTTGTCTACGTTGACGATATTATCGTCACTGGACCTTCACCTTCTCACTTACAATCCTTCATTACTCATCTCTCTGCTCGATTTTCTTGGAGTAGAAGTTGTACCTACCCAAGATGGTCTCTTCCTCAACCAAACAAAATACATTTCTGACATTCTCGCTCGCTTCAACATGCTTGGTTCCAATCCTGTTAGTACTCCCATGCAACCTACTCCTTCTCTTACTCTTAATAATGGCACTCCGCTTCCTTCCCCTACCGACTACCGTGCCTTAGTTGGTGCCCTCCAATACTTATCCCTCACTCGCCTTGATGTTGCCTTCACTGTAAACAAGTTAGCTCAGTTCATGCATCGTCCTACGGATACACATTGGCATGCTTTAAAACGTCTCCTCCGTTATCTCAATGGTACTATAGATCATGGATTAATGCTCTATACTTCATCTCCTGTCCATCTCCATGCCTATACGGACGCCGATTGGGCTGGGGATAAAGACCATTTTTATCTACCACTGGCTACATCATTTATCTTGGCCGCAATGCAGTTTCATGGAGCTCTAAAAAGCAACGTACACTAGCTCGATCCTCCACCGAGGCCGAATTTCGTGCTGTCGCTGCCACCACAGCTGAGTTACTGTGGGTTTGTTCTTTATTAAGTGAACTTGGCTATAACTCTACCATGCAGCCCGCTATCTACTGTGACAACTTGGGAGCTAACACTACTCTGCAAATCCCATTTTTCACTCACGCATGAAACACTTAGCACTTTATTTTCACTTTGTCCGTGAACATGTACAAAATAAAACTCTTCGAGTTACACACATATCGGGTGATGATCAACTTGCCGACGTTCTAACAAAACCGCTACTCAAGTCCCGACATCACTACCTATTGTCCAAGATCGGTCTCACTTCTCGATCGTCCGTCTTGCGGGGGCGTGTTAAGGATCAGTAAATAATATCTTCCATCTTGTAATATATGATTCAATCTTTTGTAAATCTCTATATTAGGATAGTTGTGATTGTCAATCTTTTCCTATTTCTTAGGAGTGATTCTAGGCATAACTTTAGCTTGTGTATATTTTCCCTCTTGTATTTAAACTATACAAAGTTAATGTGTAAATCAACTTTTCCAATTATTCACACCTTCAATAGTTTCTATTTTAACCTTCGCATCTTAAAAAAAATGCAACCTTCACCTTATAATACTATGTATTCAAACTCAATGAATAGCAATTAGGAGCAAAATAAAAGGTCAGCTAAGCTCTCCTTCTCCAAAATGCCGGCACAATCAACCCCGGAACGCAATCCAAAGGATACATTAAACCCATTAATATGTAATCTTAATCTCTAAACATTGAAAATCAGGCAAACTAAAAAGGGCATAATCTCTTCCTATAACTGCTTTCTTGGTCATAAATTGATTATTTTTTTCCCCATGGAAGATTGTATATAAGATCAATGCCTTAACACAGATAAAACACGATGAAACTCTGCAAATATCGAAAACGACAGAAGCAATATAAAATGTCAGCTAAGCTCTCCTTTTCCACAATGCCGTCACAATCAACCCCGGAACACAATCCAATGGATAATTTCTTCCTATAACTGCTTTATTGGACATAAATTGATTAATTTTTGTATATAAGATGCCTTAACACAAATAAAACACGACGAAACTCCGAAAACATCAAAACCAAGTAAAACATGAATGTAACGAAAGAGGACAGAAACAAAACCTTTCACAAGCATCTTCAAGGGAAGAGAAAGGACGCTTAAAATCGGGATGACAAACGCGCCACGCATCTTGATACGCCATCTGCAATTCAACTTGATTACCAGCAAGAGGAGCAGAAGAAGGCTGTGATTGTGATTGTGATTGTGCCCTAATCAACTTCTGTTGCATCTGTTGTTGCTGCGATTGCGGACTCGAGCTAGGGTTTTGCTGCTGTTGCTGATGAAGAGGATTTGGATTTTGCGTTTGCGTTTGAATTTGAGGACGATTAGAACCTAGAGGTCGCAAATGAGCATCGATGTTTGACGGAAAACGCGCCATGGCGGCTTGCTGTTGCTGACGTTGTTGTTGTTGGTGGTGGTGGTGTTGTTGAAGTTGCTGATTTTGTTGTTGTTGTTGTTGTTGTTGTTGTTGGAAATGATGAAGAAGGTACATTTGTTGTTGTTGATGTTGCTGTTGTTGTAACATAAGTTGTTGCTGGCGTTGCGCCAATGCTTTCGCTTCATCCATGATTATCTCTCTCTATCTTTCTATTACACAAGATCCGAGCTTTGGGGGTTAGGACTGGGTCGTTTCTCTCTGTGCCGATAATATTGGGGATTCTACCATGGGAATAGAGAGAGGATTTAGGCGAGGTTTTTACAAGGCTAACATGAAAATTTGAAGCGACTGATTTCCACAATTCTTCCCCATTATAGCCCGGAAGTCTTTGTTTGGTTTACGCAGCCGTCGCTCCGTCCCATATTAATCGATATATTCTTCTGTTTTGATTTAATTGCTATATTACATTTCTATAAATGGTACTATAATATTATTTTTTAATATTAATAGATCTCACATTAAATTAAATTAATAAACAAACTAACTCAACTCCACTAACATGTATTCTTAGGGCGTTTGGTATGTGGAAATGGGAGTTTGGGGATTAGAGGAAGGGAGTGAAATTGGAAATTGGTAGGTAGGATAAGGATAAAATAGTCTCATCCCTTTATTTGGTATGAGTTGGTGATAATGTGGAATTAAATAATAATTTTACGTAGATCCCCTTCCTAACTCTTCACCCCTTTCTTTTCATCAAGGGTAAAAGAGTCATTTTCTTACAAAACTTAATCCCCCTCCCTAATAATGCCCCTCTTAGATATTATTTTGATGGGATAAGAGGGGGGTTTAATCTCATTCCCAATTTTATGGAAATTTAGCTATCCTCAAACAAACATGGGAGGGAATACTACCCATGGGGATATAAATTCTCAATCTCACCCCTTAATCTCCTAAACAAACAGCCATTTTATGTACTAAAACAAATATCAATAATCAACTACTCTCAATAAAATAAGTTAGTTAAATGACACTTCTGAAACTCTGTGCCAGTCAAACTGTATCATCTAATATGAGACTGAGGGAGTAGTATGGATATATGGGTGATAAGAGGTTTTTAGTTTGTCGTCAAGGCACTAAGAACCGCTTTCAAACAATATTTATAAACCTAACAAGCAACTATTATGAACGTAGTAACGGTAAGTCAAGGATCGAACCACGGGGAAAAGGGGATTAACTAGGTCTATTAAATCTAAAACTACCTAAATAAAGGGTATTTGGGGGTGTGAAGGATTGATTAACTATCAACTAATAACTAGCTAACGGATGACAGCTAACAATCATGTAAGAGATGTAAATATAATAAGGCAATCACTAGAACTCGGGCTTAGTATGAATCCGGGCTAGGTAACAACAACCAATGTAATTACAGTTCAAAGGCGAATATCATGCAAATTTAAGTCCTCCTCTAAATTACTCGGGTCCTCTCTCGAATGGCCTCAAGAGTAATCAATTAATCAATCAACTGGATTCTTTCTCGAATGGTCTCTAGTTAATTGATTAATGGATTCAGTAAGTATGGAAAACCCCTAATACAAGGATCCTCTTAATTTCTACCCAATCTCTTGGTCTAGAAATTAAGTTGATTCAAGGGAATGACAAAGAAATCAATATTCAATTAAGAGTAATTGAAATCTAAAATCCCTAACATAAACGTGATCAAGATCTACCCTGGGTTGTCAAAACACCAAGATCAATGCATAATAATCAATAGAAAACACGATTACGGGAACATCATAATTAGCCCCCTAATTCATACTTTCGCCCAAACCCTAGATAATAAACTACTCACTAATCATGGATTCTAAGTAATGGAGATTAACAAAATTAAATATGATTACCAAAAGCAATGAAAATAGAGAAGAGATTAAGAGAATAATACTTGGATTAATTGAGCAATTGAATCTTTAATGAAAGTATCAATGTAAGAGAATAAGAGTTTGAGAGTGTTTAGAGAGAATAGCTAAGAGACTAGAATTCTATAATGTCGACTCATACAAAGCAAAAACGCAAAATCTATTTATAATATTCCAGAAATAAAGGCGAAAAATCCGGGAAAAAAAGGAATTACAGGTCTATACGGGCGTGTCTAAAACGACACGAGCGTGCAGACCTAATTCTCTGAAATCAGTGTCTTCAGAAAGCAACCACTATATCGAAGAAATTCAGCCAACACGGGCGTGTCAAAATCGACACGGACGTGTTGGCTGACTTATCAAATCAATGGGCCAGCAGCAGTGAGGCGAACAGGACTGTCTTTGTGGAAAAAGCCCAACACGGGTGTGTTGACTTCTGGTCGGCGGACAAGTCAACTTCAAACGGTCATATCTCTCTCGTTTTTTATTGGAATAGGGCTATGACCAGTCATTGGAAAGCTATCGAAACGAGATAACGCTTCCCATTGGAATTACCTGAATCCGATTTATGGATCCAAAGTTATGTCCATTTGAAATTCAAAAGTCCACAAATAGTTTTCCAATGTTCAAATGACTTCAAAACCCTGCTAGTTAGCCTGGGATCCAAAAACAACTAAATAAATAATGAAGCGACACTATAACTCAAAGGTGGTAAAAACCATGCAATGTTAGGCTTAAATGCTGTAAACTACATGAAAGGACACTAAAAATGACCTATAATTAAGCACAATAAAGTGCTTATCAATGGGGATAGCGGACTCGTATGTACGCGATGCGTGTAAAACAAGTAAATTTTAATTAATTATCTACAATTAGTTAAGTGGTTAATACAGTCATATATAATAGAGATCGTATTATCAAGGGAGAGGTATGGAAACCTTAATCCACAAGGGGTGGATATGACCATGTGAGATTAAAGGGATTTAGGTGATGAGAACCCATTGTGAATGGTTCTGTATTAAATTTCCACATTTAAACAATTGTTTATTCAATTGTAGCACATTTATTCCATTTCATAACCTTCCAACCAAAACCTTCTAAGATGTGTGACGAGTGAATTTTGTTCATTTTTTATATAAGTTTCTAATTTATGCCGGTTTTTTTATAGATTGAGCACTCGATTTACTTGAGCTTAGCTCCGAATAAATCCAAATCTAGTTTATGGAGGGTGAGCTTTACGATGCCCTACTAGGGGGTTTCTATTTTTACATTGACAAGTTTCAATATAAGATCAGAACTTTCAATTTCTCAAAACCATCCAATTGGTTGTTTCTAGTAAAAATGATCTTTTATTAAATTATGCCAATGCAAGAGAATGGTGTGTAATACTTATTCGATTCAACATAACAATTAGGGTGAATAGCAGTTTTCCGTGGACACCAAAAATTGGAACTATTGGGTGATCATCGGAACTTCGGAAGTTGACACCTTTTAAAGAAGATTGTTATAGTTGTAAGTTGAGACTGATACTATCGATTATTCCTATTTCATGAGATATTAGAATGAAAATGACAATGTCACCATACGGAATTAGAAACTTTGTCTCATATTAGATGATACACTTCTTTTATTTGTCCATCCCACAATACTTGATAAACTTCTATAAATATCATGACAGTACAATAAAAATATTTTTTTAATAATAATGGATCTCACTCTCACATATAATTAATAAATCAATAACCCTACCCAACCCAAACCCCTATGATATGTCCCCACCAACATGTATTTTATGTACTAAAACAAATACCAATAATCAACTATTCTCAATATAATAAGTTAGTCAAATAACACTCATAAAACTCAGTACCAGTCAAACTGTATCATGTTAATATGGGATGTAGGGAGTAACGTAGATTTTGCAAACCACAAGGCCATTGTATTAAAAATTCTAATTCTTTTTATCCTAAAAAGTTAAACAGTAATAGTAGATGGATACCAAGCCTTAATCAATGTAAATAGTAGTACGATAGAGCACGAACACTAAATCGAGTCAAACAATTAAAATCCACAAGAAACTCACATTTTACAAGTCCTTTTCTTGGACAATTCTACAATATCTATAATAAAAATATAGCCATTATAATTGCTTGAATCTCGACGCTTTTATTTTGTAAATTTAATTTTGTCCATTGATTTATTAGACGTTGAAAAAAAAAATTAACTTCAAAAAGGAAAAAGGAAAAAAAAGCAGCTAGCTTCGTCACCGTGAAGAAGTTCTACTTTTGCCTCATCCTTTTTACATCAAATTTTACAAACTAATTAGAATCCATTAATGCTAGTTTGTTATCCAATTGATTTGGGATGAATTATATCTCTATGAATTGAGTGAGATTTGTGTTTAGTAGCAAATTCATATTTTCTACTTTCTCATCCTTTATCACCATGGCTTGAAAAAGAATTCAAGCTTTGAGAAAAAGATGAAGGAAACTCATAACCTATAAGGAGAATGCGTAATTATGGGGAAGAGGTTAAAATTTCAATCTTGAGTAACTAAATACCAAAAAAATTGAAGAATACAAAGTAGATACGACTAGTACAATGCAATATCGTAGGGATTTCCACTACCATTCCCTACTCTCAAGTGTCTGGACCAATAGGACCCGAGCGGGGTCTGGGCCACTTCTCCTTACCAAAAAAAATGTATTCTGTTTTCTTCATAATTTTACAAGTCAATTAAATTTAATGGACAAGATTAATTTACAAAATAGATGGTAAAGGTGTAAACTACTATGATAGCTACAATTTTTATTGTATCCACTGAAAACCCTACCTTTTTGTTTCAGCATTCACAAAAATTAAGATATGAATTCCCATCTCATCACCAAGACCATGATTTACCGGTACAATGCTGCTAACCCTGAATTATACAAAACCTTGTTCATTTTTATTCGTCTTGGAGATGAGCTACCTATGATTGATTCACTACAATTAGTGGAAGAGACCCCCCTATTTTCGCCTCTTCATGCTTAAATAGGTTTGAGGTGATAAATATTAAATAGATTGAGATGCTAAACCCGTTTAAACCAATTACAAAAGTCCATTTTATATTAGACGATGATGAATCAATGATCAAAATTAATTCTTCACAAGCAAACTTATCAGTAACAAAGAGTCTACACATACATTCAAAAAAAAAAAATTGCATGCGTACGTATCTTGAAGAGACTCCCAACAGATTTTCCTGACATTTATGATATATAAATGAGTCAAAACTGCATGGTCTCAAACCTCTTACCTGAACATCAATAACTAGTATCGGAATACAGGATCGATGTCATGCGTTGCTCATTGCTTTTGATTAATAAACGAAAATAAGTACAGTCTCCAGACTACCAATTTAAAAAATCCATCTATACTTTTTAGTTTATAAGTTCTCCAGAACTCTACTCTGGTTTGCAACAAAACAGAGAGATGCTACTGTTACTCAGGCGGAGCAGAACAATGTGTTCCAGAATTAAGCCATGATGAACCACTGATGGCGAGATATCCTTGGCTTGCCCTCCATCTGCCTGACCCCTTTGATAATAGTGGATATTTCAACAAACATTGAGGAGATGAAGACATTGGTAAATTACTGGATCTTCACCTCAAAAGGATGCATGTTGCGTTAAAGACAAGAATTGAAGGGAACACCATGAAAGCAAACCAGAAGATTTACTTCAAAATTCATATAAATGACAGATAATATTCAAAGACAATGAATGAGCATATTTAGAATGGGAAATTCTACAGCACAAGCTCACAAAAGAAGAAAGTAAAGTGGAGCTTTCTTGCTAGCTCCAGAGTTGATGACGGAGGTAAGATGCTGGCAATTGCAAGATCATGCTATCCTTCCATAGTCTTTTCTTCCACAAGATGACGGTGGAATGTTGACAAGTTGATTTGGTCTCCGACCTACCAAAAAAGAGCAACATCTATTAAAAATGCAGAACATTTACCTAACTGCAACCCTCTTTTCCCCCGATGTTGACCTCTAGGCCGAATCTAGGGGGTAGGCAAGAGGTGTCATGGCCTACTACTACCCAAAGGCCTTTGGGGGTTGGGGGGCATTGGGAGAGTAAGCAAGTTTGATGTGTGTGAGTAAAAATATGTGTTCACACGCGTAGATTAGTAGATAATGCAAGTTAGTGTATCATTAGTATAAAAAACCAAGTCCTGCAAGCATTTAAAAATGGAAGTCGGATATATATTAGAGCGCATCTTTATGGGACCCTTATCTATTGTTTTGCATAGGGCCCATAAAAATGTCGGCACGGGCCATGCTAAGCTCCAAAAAGGGAATAACTGAAAGAAGTGAAGGAACAACAGAAAAAGGATTATTTACAACATGGAGGAAGACAATTTCAGAATTCGTAGAAGCAAAGTAGGGAACCAAGATCAAGTTTGTGCATACCCCATGCTGCACCGTTGTTAAAAGAGCCACCTCCAAGAGAATGTCGATTTCAGGATCATAGCTGGAAGAAGTGTTTGGTGGCTTCATATAAATCCCCTCATTCCCATGATTAATCGATGATCGCCCATAATCGGTACGGTGAATAGGCGGCTGTCCCAAACGGCTTGGAGATGTTGGTGACAATTGAGTCACAAATTGTGGTGTCCTTGACATAGAACGGCCATACCCAAGAGACGTATTGTAAACTGAAGGGGCGCTGCTCATCTCTGGTTTTGAACCACCTTGAAATGGTCCGCTGGGCCTGAAGCAAATCATAAACAAATACATCAGAATAGGCTCGGTCTTAATCTTTGAAACCTTAAGATTTTCAGCTTCTTAATACATCCAATAATCAACACACAGTTCGGAGTAGGGTTTGAGGTCATGACAAATTGACAACAAGCCCACATGAAATGTATACAACAAACTTCAGTAGGAAATGTTGTGTCAGCAAAGTCACAACTGCCCAGTCAACTTAACTCATTTCTTTACCGGGCCCCAGAAGAAGTCTATGTTCTCCCTCAAATGCATGATTCAGCCCCTCGAATTGTAGCCTAATAGGAAGAGAGATTGAGACAGTTGCCTAGTAAAAGAGACAAGATTCTGTTCCTCATAAGACACGGCCACTGGGGTGTTCATAGAGGACATAAGTCGATTGCAGGAAGTTCATCTTGCAATCCCATTCGCTCCAAGTAGTCACTAGGCAATTAACTAATTCCATCGCAATTAAAGCAAGGCAATTTCCTAGTGGTTTTTTCCACTCAGGTTTTAGCAGCACGGCTATCTCCTGCTCCCACTGAGCGCGCAAAGTATACATTTTGTACATGCCAGGCATCATGACCATGAAAGCCCGAACAGTTTCCCAACTGTGTCTAGGTGGTTTGACTAAGGACTAACCATATCAAATCATCACAGTAGAGATCACAACTCGACTAGATCCACTTAACCATTGTATCAAGTGAGCATGCAAAGCCCTTTCACAATGCAACGGACTCGATGAGATTGGCACCTAATTATATAAAGGAAATCAATTTTCTAAAAACAGTTAAACTCGTTATAGTGAATTTGTTAAGTACATTGTTTAAGAAGGATCCTCACCGCAGCCATTAAGATGATGAATTGACAGGACAATCATACACTGAATAATAGTAAATAATTAGGTCAAAGAATTCAGCCGCACATTTATTTCCATTTCATTCAACATGCACATCTCGACTCCCAAGAAAGCACATGTAAAACAAGATGGATTGAGCCAACCAATACGTTCTTTACCTCCATAATGAATTAGAAGTTGTATTTGAATCATGGTTGTATTTGCCGATACCGAAAGTTTGTGGTGATGCCACAGCTTGATCTATCTGCACCACTTTACCAAAATCAGAAGCGATGTTGCTCACATCAGCACTATCTTCTTGCAGCAGTAGTTCATCACTGAAAAAGCAAAAACATCAACTTTCAAGAATGGAACTTCGATAGATTATACAGATGAACATATGCACACCTCCTCCCCACCCGAAAACAGAGTTATGACAGTCTAAACAGCCCTGAAAAAGGTTCAGTATAATACTAATTATTGTAAATTGTTTTATATAAGCCAACCTTTATCCCGTCTTCTAATATTAAGTCAACCTATGCGTAATTCTACAAAGTAAACCTTGTATGTCAATTGATTTAAACAAGTCTAATTACTTGTTTGACCGATAAATATAAACTTTGACCCACACTCTTTCCCTTTGACCACCCCCACAAAACCACTCTCCTGATGAGTAACACACACTGCCACCCAAAAAAACCCCACCACCCGTACACCCACCATCCCTAAGGCCCTAACCAACCAGCCCACTTAACCCCACCATCCCCAGTTCCCTACCCCCGTCGACCCTACCACCCAACCCCACCGGCACCACTGACCCGACATCACTAACACCACCACCCACTGAACCCCGCTCAAGAGTTCCAAGTTTCCAACACAAATTGATGCTAACAACGATCCATCCAGAACCCAATACGACCAACTTGCCCTGCATATCTTGGCATGGCAACAGCGGTGGAGTAAGAGGGGGAGAGAGAGAGAGATGTAGGTGGTTGTTGATGAAAATGGAAACTGAGTTTTAGATTTGAGGATTGAGGGTTTTAACAGAAGACTCAAAAATGAAATTTTGTTTTGTTGATTTTTGTTGTTGATGATGAAATGCAAGTGGGTTTAATCTTTCTCCTGTAAAGTAGGGAGCTTGTAACCAAAGCAATGGAGGAAAGTGTGTTTGTTTCCTTGAATGTAGGAAGCTACTTACATGGAGGAATTTTATATTCAGGTGGAGCAAGTAGAGAATGGAGGTCCACCATCCCTACCCCAGTCGACCCTCCTCTCATCACCCAATCTGAGCGGCACGGCAGGGAGAGAGAGAGGAAGGAGTTGGGGTGGGCAAAGTGACAGACTGGAGCGGGGTGGGATCAGGTGGGATCAGGTGGGGTTTCTGGGGTTTCAGTGGGTGTGGGGTTGGGCTCAGGTGGGGTTTCAGTGGTTGAGCAGGTGGCCAAAGAAGATACGCAGCGGCCGGAGAACGAAGGTCAAAAAATAACCGGCTACAAATAACCGGCTACTACCTCCTATTGCAGGTTAAAAAAATTCGAGTTGTTTATAATCAATTGACATACGAGGTTTACTTATTCTAGAATTACGCATAGGTTGACATAATATTAGAAGATGGAATAAAAGTTGGTTTGTTTAAAACAATTTTTCCTACTAATCAAATATATAAGCGATATCTTAGAGCAACCAGTTCTCAAGATATACCTCACTCACAACGCCACATATAAGAATGACAAAAACACATCATGCTACTTCAAATGAAGGTACCTTATAGAAAACGACTAACAATGAGGTCACGTGTTCAAAAATATAAGAGCCAAGTTCAAACTTTAGCAAGATAACAAAAAGAGTACGAGTACTTAAGGCTATTATTATTTACTGTCAGTTTCTGTAATGGATCCCATTGCAAGGTAAGGAAATTGGAGTCCCATATCGGTCTTATGGGGGACTTGATGTGGGATTTATAGTCTTTATACAGACAAGGGCTCTCTCCATACCACATACAGAAAACAGAAAGATAGATATCAATTCTGGAGTAGCTGAACACACTCTCAAAGCTAACAACTACAAGAACTGTCAATAATTTTCTACATATCTTTTATCTCCCTACTCTCCACTATATATAAAAACCTGATTCTCTTTTCTCACCCATTCCTCTAACTCTCTTCCTTTCACACTCAAACTAGTTTTAAACGAATATTTTTGTAATTACTTCACCAGCCAACCAAACTTCCACCTTGTCCTCAAGGTGGATAGTAATTGTGAATATATTCGCCACCATCACGGAAGAAAACACAGTCAAGTCTCACGGTCCGAAACAGTCCTTAGTGATCCATGCAGCACTGCAGCTCCTTCTGTTGAGGTTGGATGAATTGGATTGACTGAGTGCAAAATATATAATGAATGTGAGCTTTAGTGTGGGGAAAGAATTTTAGGTATTTCCATGCGTTGGATGGGGAAGACAGCGGTGGGGGTAGTGTTGTACGAGAATGGGTTGGGAAATACGAGAGACGGGTTGCCAAGTGGGTTTGTTTGGTTGGACGTCAGAGTTGTTAGTTTGTGAGTTAAAGGGCGAATTTAGTTGAGGCAAGGTTGGGCTTATGAGTTGAAGGGTAAAGAAATTGGGGTCGAGAAACAAGCCCTTAGTAGCAGGCAGTGAATTATCCCGGGTCTTTCTCCAATTTACTAGGTTGGCTGGGCTGGAGTAACATAGGGGTTTATGTTTTAGTGGATGAAGATGGTCATTTTTCAGTGGATTAGTGGCATTATCTGAAAGAAGATTTAAGAATTGGGAATTGGGATGGTTGCATTTTAATGCTTGTAATGGGAGAAGTGGCAAGATCGTCGGGATTCTAAATACTTCGGATCGGAAGGGCCTGTAGGAATCGGGTCGTAGAATCGAATCGTAAAATCATACAATTCAACAAACACGCATAATCCAGATATCTGTTATTTGTTTAAAAGGTGAAAAATATAAAATCATAATTTTTTAACCATTAAATTAATGATAATTATATATTATTAGTAGCTTTGTTAATATGATTAAATCAAATATAAATTTGTAAAGTTTTCGCTAGTTGAAAGAAAAGTATAGAATCATATAGAATTGTAAGTGGAATCGTATGGCCATATTTGAACCATAAAATCGTACGATTCTACTCTAGGATTGCGATTCTAACAACAATGGGCGTGACATTAGTCAGCCAACATAAGGTCCTGTACTCCTGTCATCATTTAATGATGAATTGCTGGGAACAATAAAAGAGAAAAGTAAGGCACTCGTTCTTGTCTACGTTTCACTTTTATCTCACTTTTTCCTGGAATCTTCTCCAAGCATGTAGGGTAATCACCCCTTTCGTTCTGAGACTACTGCAAACCTACTCCATCACCAACCTTACTGACGACAAAGAAGAAGCTTCGGCCATCCCCGGTGGTTTCACCTGCAACGTCACCAGGTCCTCCCTCCGCCTCCGCCTCTGTCTTCGTCACTCCTCCACTCATCTTTCCAATTTGAAAATACTGTACCATATGCGGGTTGCTGAATCCTCTATCAATGGCGCATTTGAGACACTCGAGTAGCCACCCCCAAAAACTTCCAGAAATTGTTATAATCCCCTACCATTTCCCCCACAAAAGAAAGTTGCGCCTCACGGTTAAAAAGTGGAAAAAGTGATGCTGAACCAAGGCGTCCCTCGGTCACTTGAGGAAGACACGTCACCGGGGCTTTGCAACCCTCTGCAGTGCGTCACCATCCAGTCCAAAGTTGGCAGCATTCTCTTCTTCGCTCGGCCAGAAAAATGGAAGTAGTTTTCCATCTCACAAATCCATTCATCGGGGTTTCTTCCACCAAATAGAGGAAAGCTCGTGCTGGATGTGTTGCAACTTTCTCTTATTTAAAACCTTGGATGCATTCTTTGTGTGGTTTCTGTAAATCCTCGTAAAAAAGAATTTGTATCTGCTGCAGTCTCTCTTTTTCCTTTGTGCATTCAGATGGAGTTTCTTGGAGCAAAGATCCCCCACGGAACTTGCTCTGTTACCACGTGTAAGGAACTCAAATCTGAGATCAGAAGTTACTGGAAGAAGATGATTCCTATAGATGACAAAAAGTTGCAGAAAATAGAAAGATAAATCTTAAAACACTCCCAAAGCTAACAGCTAACTGAACACTCAAAAAAAATATTTCATGATCTTTTCTCTCGATGCTCTCCACTATGTATACGTATATCAATCTGATTCTCTTTTCTCTCACTTTCCTCTAACTAATTCTCTCCGTCTCAGTCAAGCTACTACTAACAGAATCTTAATGTAATTCCTAAGGCAGTCTTCCTCCTTAAGTTGGTTCATTACAATTTCCTTCAAATGCAGAAGCAGCTTTTGCTTATATTTATGCTATTATCACCAATGTTACAAAAGTTTTTAGGTATATAACCCCCTTTCTTGTGATTTAGAACACTACTCTTTATCAGTAGAGCATGACCTTGGCGGCCTGGCCACAATGATGTGCCAAGCATTCAAAGAATCCTATCCATTCATATCCTAGATATTTCCATTCCATTAAAACATAGAGGAGAAACTCAAAAACCAAGGAAGAACACACTAGTACAAAAATAGATACTTCTTAAGGGCTTAAAAGAAAGGAAGGAAGCTAAATGCCTAGGAAATACACTCACAACAAACACGGCAAGTAGCAGAAGTGTAAACATCTTAGCCTTCCTTCAAGCATACCACTTTAGACAAAGCACATAACTTATTCAACATAACCTCTGTCCAAACACCACCATCTAATTGGCAGAAATACAACCACCATTGGCTGTTCTGTAACAAATTAATCTTGTGAAAGAAAAATGTGCAGAAATTCTCTTCATTGTTCGAAGCCACAAAACTGAGAGGCTGTGTAAGCAGAAGGTACATAGCAGTGCTTGTTGAACAGTTAAGATCATTTTGATCCCAACCCAATTGCCCCAACTAAATGTAACTTGAGACAGTTTGTGAGGCAACAAAAGGTTCTTCACATGGACGATCACTATAATCTGACAAGTGGGAATAAAACTAGTAGGCTCCAGTCAGAGATTGAGCACCTAATTGTGACTTCGTGAGTATGACCTCCAGTAGAGATGCACGCAATATTAAAACAAAAACAACTAATATCCATGCGACTTAAGATAATCAGCAGCTGAATCCCAAGTACATGTCCCATCCAAGATCCTTTAAGAGACAGAGAATTTTGAAAGAAAGATATATCTGGGGAAGGATGCGGAGGGAAGCCCAGAACGAATAGAATTATACTAGGAAGAAGAATTAGAAAGGAAAGGAAACAGTGGCAATTAAGAAATACCTGTGAGTAATCATCTATAAACCATCTCAAAAACAAGATGAGGTGTCTACTTTTTCTAAACAAGGGAGGCAATAAGCACACATACCTATAGTTTGGATCCCAATCGCCAGGATCGGGTAATGCTGTTGCATCAATCTTCTCAGCAGCGGATCCTTTGAGTTTTGTGAGCTGCAGGCTTGAACCATGCAAAACGGAGCTTGGCATATAGTTATGCGAGTGATCTACACTGAAGTTACTACTACCGGATGGTGGCTTCCAACTCGTAGTGTTAGAGTTTATGGGCATGTGCATTGGACTACCAGCTACCTGTGAGTTACCATCACCTTGACTAAAGCAAAGACTCTCAGTCAATTGTCCTAGACCATGCAAAGAGGATGTAGCCTCTTGAGACTGCATATTTCCGGGATATCCCCAACTTTTCCTACGGTTAAAATTGCTAACAGCAATACCTTTTCCTAGGGGAGATCCCTGACAATTTCCCCTTACTGGAGATGCAGCACTATAATGTCCAGGTGAACCAGAAATTTGAGTGAAACAGCTTGGTGGAGTAAACTGTGAAGGACTAGTTCCAAGGGGCAATGGGGCAAAATTTCCTGCAGATGGACTAACACCAAGTCCTTGTGGCCTTTGAAAATTTTTCCACCTTGCATCAGGGCTAGTTCCGACCACAGTCATACCACCTTGAGTGTGAAAATTCATAGCAGATGGACCAGCAGGAGAAAAGTATGTAAATGTATTGAAATTATCCCCATAGCTCCCATAGCTACTTCCAAGTACATTACCATCATTATAACTATTATGGCTTCCTAAACTACCATAACTGCTGCCATGTGCATATGGAGCCATTTGTAGGTGTGGAGTAGTATGCATTGATACAGTCAGCCCTGGAACCTGTAGCAAATAAAAAAGTAGTCAGCCAGAAAGCAGCAACAGCAAGACATTCACCCAAGCTCGCTCTGCGGGAAGTGTAGTAGTGGCGCCAGTGACAACACTGAAATCATCATCTAGGGAAAGAAAAGAAGTATCTAAAGGGGCTAACCGAACTCACGTTAGGTGACAGACCAGCTGCAAACCAGTGCCCTCCACCAGGATGATGTTCCACCTTGAAGTTTTGTGAACCTGGGATAACAGGCTTCCCAATACAAAATGAAAGCAGAAGATATAAAGAAAATCAGGAACTTTGATAAGAAAAAACAAGAAAAGGGAAGGGAACAGAGGCTTCCATGAATAAAAAACACTAAGGCCATGTTCAGTTTACCTTAAATTAATAATATTCAGTAAAAATTAAGTTCGATTTGGTAAAAATAAGTTCAGATCGGCAAAAATAAGTTCAGTTCAGTAAAAATCAGTAGTGCAAAGAAGAAAAAACAACATGAATTAGTAAAAATAAGTTCACTTCAGTAAAAATAAGTTCTATTAAGTAGAAATAAGTTCTATTAAGTAGAAATAAGTTCTATTAAGTAGAAATAAGTTCTATTAAGTAGAAATAGGTTCTATTAAGTAGAAATAAGTTCAGTTCATTAAAATAAGGTGAATTGAACAGGCCTAAGTAACAAATTAAAAGGGGTGTTATTATTCATAGCCGTAATTACCACCTCATATCCGTATTCATTTACCCCTCATTAAAAAAAATCTAACTTTAATTCGTATTTCTTTTGAAAAAATATCGTCAAAAACGGGTGGATTTGGCGAAACGATCAATTTGGCGTAAAATCTAGAAAAATACGGGAACCAAATCCCTGTTCGGTTTCGCGTTTTTCAAATGAAAACTGAATAGAGATCTGGTTTCCACCACAGTGGAAAACGGAAACTCCATCCGGTTCGTGAAATATCAGTTTTCCACGGAACCGGATGGATTTTCCAATACCCGAAACCGGAAACTCTAACCAGTTCCATGAAATTCGATTCTAAAAAAAATTGAACACCCACAAATAATTACAAACACGAACACCCGAAAATAACGCCTCCGCGACGAAAATGGTTGAAAAAATGGAAGACGTGGTGGTGGTAGCTCACGTCAAGGTGGTGGTGGTGGTGAGGGTGGCTACGGTGGTTGTTTGGTTGGGATGGAAGAATTTTCAATTAAGGGTAAAAAGTGAGGAAAGGGGAAAGAGGATAATATGGACAATTCTACCAGTATGAGCCGGTAAGTATGAGCCGGTAAATACGGGTTGTGTTTAGCCGCACACATTAAAAGTTGCACCACAATAATTTGATAAAATGTTGCAAGTAGAAAATAAAGATCAAATGTCATACATCAATCAAGATTCCAACTAGAAAATTAAGTCAAGTCTATTAGTAACTACAACTCAAAACATACATGTCAGTTCAAGATAATTAAGTATCCACGCTAGTCCATTATGATTCGATAAACTTGCTGAGTAGCTTTCCATGTAAATTTAACCTCATAACATCCTTTTCCCCGGGGTGCACCAATTAAATGCCTAAACTACTATGAAAATCAGCAATTTTGATATTCACATATAGAAGACAATAGAAACTCTTTGAGAAAGGAAGAATATGTAAGTTTTTAATCAAAGAATGTCCACTTAACAATTTAGCAATAAGATGTCCATTCATAGTGTAAGGACCAGACATTCGCCTTATTATTTCTCATTTGGTGCTATATATATATATATATTACATCACTCCTTTTATTAATGCCTATTGGATCACACAACCATGAATATTAGGGTATTAGAGTTTAGTGTTCTAAGACGATAGCATTAGAATAAGTGAAAGGAGAAAGCTATAAGTCTGAGGGAGAAGAAGAGACGCACGCCCCTCGTTAAGTGTGCACGTCTCTTCGTACTTCTCTCCTTCCTATTGGTCTCTTGCCTCCTTGAACCCTAATCTCTTAACCCTCCCCTTTTCAAATAGTGAGAATAGTTAGTTGATCTAGCAATCAAAGGAAAGGATACAATCATTGGTGGTGGACTTCAATAGAGAATCTACAGTGACAAAAGCTCATACAATTCCAACGACAATAAGTGGGATTGTATATGAAGTTATGAACAGCCTTAGAATCATAACCAATATATAAGTTATTTCCTGGATGTGTAGGCTAGAGAATCATTCTTTCAAACTCTACTAAGTAGGTCTAAAACCCATCATGTACAGTATTTCAAATTTTGCAAGTGATAACTCTCAAGGATTGTGGATAGATAAATCAACATTTCCACCAGTAACATTTCTGAACAAGCATGTTCTCAACAGCTAGACAAGATTAGAGGAATTACATAGCTTTAGTAAATATATACACTCCTTCGGTACATTCCAAACCTATCAGTTAGCAATTTTGTGAACGATATACAAAGTAAAACTTTTGTGAATGAAATCCACACATCATCATAATGCACCTCTTACACTATAACTTTACATAGCCCTGCATACTTGCTAACATAGCTACATAGGAAACTGCTATCCAGTAGCCCATACGCCTACCAGTACACCATGTTCCAGGTAAAGAGAGATACCTTTTCCCAGACATGGTAGTTTGAAGGGTTGTAAACTTGTAATGCTATGTATACAAGGTTAATTCTATTACTACAAAATTCAGCTGCTATATTGTGGTGATAGCAATATTCAATTTTGTCAGTCAACAAAGCACAAGTGCTATTTCAGTATAGAATGTTCAGTTCAAAACTAAAGGGTGTACGACCAGATAGGTGCATGAAAATAAGATACTAGTAACAGGAAAATCATTCCGAGGCCAGTGGCAAAAGAGAAATTGCTGGTCCTTAATATAGTAGTAATAGGGAATCCATTCAGCCAACATACCCAACATCACAGACAAAGTAGCTAATTAAAGGTCTAAGGGAAGATCTAATGCTGAAATTCAGCTTCAAATCTCCATAGAAAATAATAAGAGTATAATTAATAATAATAAAATAAGTAATCAATTATCATCATAAAAGAAATAATAAGAATAGGTGTGCACAATCACTCACCACACGAGGAGTCTCCAGAGGAGGTTGATAAGGACTTGTGAATGGCTCTCCAGTCAAAAAAGGGTGTTTCGAAGCCTGCGTGTAGAAGTCAGATATCATACTACATCAGAGAGCTGAGGCTTAGAAACAAAAAAGAGCTGCCGTGACAAGACAATGGAAGAACCTGAAATGGAGACCATCGCTTTGCAGGATCAAACTCCACAAGTCCCCTTAGAAAATCAACTAGCGCTAAGCGTATTTGCCTCTCTGCAATATTCCATGGTAGAGCAAACCCACAATGTAAAAACATAAATGAAGGCAGACAGGAATTAGCAGAAAAGGATCCAAACAGAGTATAGACCTTTAATTAAGTCTTCTTCAGGTAAGTTTTTCCTGTAAGGATAGGCTGCAACAATTCCTTCAAGATTCATATAATTAAAATATTCTTTCCCAATAGCAGGTTTCTTCTTGTCCCTCTGACAAAATGACAGAAAAATTGAATGAGCACGAAGCACTATACCTAATTAGTCTTCTAATAAAGGGGCCAACACAGAATCAAGCATCTTCGTATTACAAAGAAAAGAGCATAAGCATCTTTGGAACAACTTGTCTATCTGGTTATGTATGGACTATGGAGAGACCTCCCAACCAACCAACCCCCAAGAGAAAATCTATACTGAGTGGTGGTGGGCTGGTGCCCGGTGGTTGCAAAACATGCTCTATGATACTAAGATACTAAACTTTTTGCAAATCGAATGAGAGAATCTCCAATGTTTGAGAAACTATGTGTTAGAATCCCACCTTACTTTACTTGTATATTCCTTATTTAAATCTAAAATGTAGTACTTTAGTTTATGTTCTAATACTCTCTCATAGGTTTAAAGTTCCATTATTGAAATAGTGCAAAACCAGTGTTCACAGGAAATATGTATTATCTCACATTTAAGCCTCTTTAGGGATATGATAAATGAAATGTTTGTTCACTACTAAGACCTCCTAGCTGTTGTATGCATGCTTTAAACATCGTTGGTGTTTAGGCCAACTCATTGATCGAGATGCCTCATGTTTTAAAGTGTCCCTCCCCATTTAATGAAATAAGAACCCAAGTCTACGACCCGCTCGTGCCCCTCAAGTGCACACAAGCGCCCCGATCAACCCTCGTCCCTTCGCACAAGGCTTAAGCCCTTGCCCCTGGTAAGCAAGAGCGCTCCGCACGTCCCGAGAGTCAACTCTGGGACCGTGATACTATGCCTCTATCTGAAGTAGTTATGAGTTGGAGATTTCCCTTCATTTTTTTATGGAAACATCCTTCATTCAAAGTGGAAACTTACCCAATTTGCATTAGTTATCTAAGTTCTTTAGATGAGAGGTGGTTCTACCTTGTAATCTTCCTCATGGGGATCCCTCAAAGTGCACACCATAGAGCCTTGCGGCGAGTTACTAAGTTATTGACCAAAGAATTAAATGTGATGTGAAATTGTCAATTTTTTCTATTTGGTTCTAGCCCATGTTCGTTTTTCCAGCCAAAGTGGCTGTGAAAATTGGAGCAAATTGATAGTTTTTTTTGGGCTAAAATAGGTTCTAACAAGATCTCATTGAGTGAATGGGGATAAAGTTTTCCCTTGTATAGGCCACTGATCCCGGTGTTAGACAATATGTTCTAAATGTTGTTGTAAGGTAGAAGTGGCTTCGGATTCTTCCTTCTGCATTGGGTGGTACCAGAGGATTAATATAGAAGTTCTAGAAAGTAACTTAAGGCGCAGAATATATGACCCCTCTAACTCCCCCTATCTTTCTCTCGAAGAGCTAAACCACTTATGTGGAGAAAATAGAAATACTTCAAAAATATAATATAGAATTAGGTGGTTAAATAGAAGAAAAATGGTTTAGGATAAGCTTTGTCAGGGTTTCATGGTCTGAGCCAGGAGCTTCATGTTCAAGGCTCTTGTCTTTTCAAGATTTTTGGAATACAATTGTAAAGTCAATCGTTAACTTTAAGGTATAATGGCCTTCTGTTCTTTGCATTCCTCTTGTACAAGGGTGGCACCCTCTTGTCACTAGTGCTAACCAAAATAATAGGTCACATAGTGTCAAGGTAAGCAAAGCATCAAGTGGAAATACCAGTTACCAAGTCTTAACCAACCTTTTATTTAAGGAAGTTCAACCAACCAACAACTAAATTCAATACTTCTATACACTTAAGATAATTACAGTATTTCGCGAGTACAAACACTTACTGCTTCATACTCTTCCTCAGATAGTGGTTGATAAGCACTTTTTCCCCTCATGGCAACATGGCCAGCATCTACATGATCAACGCTTCCAACAAACTTAAAGAACTTGTTTGTGCTTTTTGCTTTCTTAAGTAGATAATCAGGGGGTTGCCCCCTACAAAATAAATTATACAGATAACAGTCAGTCAAGATCCAATAAAAGGACTGCACTGTAATAATAATCTCTGTAGAACTGATTATCGATGCATAGGATAAGCTAGAATCAAGATTTTTCCAAATCTAAGACACAGAGAAACATGGCACCCATGGTCATACATTTGTGTCCTAATATACTACTTACTACTGTATAACTTACTTGGGAAGGGAGGGGGGGGGGGCATGCTTTTCAAATAAATAAATTAGACATTGAAAAATTGGAAGGACCATGAAACTCCTAAAAATTTTAGGCAAATTAGATATTTGTAGGTTCAAATTTGTATATACATGCAATATATCATTATTTAATTTCAAGACATTTACAATTGGAGGTGCTTAACAAGCTCAAATATTGGCAAGCTTTTCCAATTGCCAATAAGAAATATGCCTAGATCCTGCCATGGTGGCACCAAATGCATTAAAAAAAGGACTTAATGAGAAGGCTTTTTGCAATAACAAGGCATAACAGTCATGCACAACAGCCATGCCTTCAGTTCAATAAGATACAAAAGACTCGTCACAGAAGCATACCCAAGTATTCGTATCATCCGTTTTAGAAGATCGAACTCCGATGCTCCTGGGAATAAAGGGAGCCCTAGAAACAACTCAGCAACAATGCATCCAAATGACCACATATCAATGGCAGTAGTATATCTTACAAACATAGTTAAGGTAAGCATGTCCTTTTGATGCATGATGCATCAGTCATACTTGATTGGTCATGGAACAGCCATCCACAACAACTGAAACTGGTTAAGTCTATCTACATGTTTGTGGTACTCTGGTTGTGCAATACTCCCTCCCTTGCTTGATATGAGTCCACTTTACTAACTTAAGTTCTAATACTCAGACTTCCATATTATCTCTCTCCTTTAGCATACTAATGCACATCGATCTCCATTCTGATTTATTGATTACGGTGATACTTTAAGATTATTAATGCAAGTCATTCCTATGGACTATGGAGCACTCCAATTGCTATGACGTTTGGAGCGATATACTTTGCACCATCTGACTTAATTAAGAAATTACTGTTTTCAATTATTACAGGAGAGAATATATTTGGGTTAACCATTCATTAATCGCATCCTAAGAAAATCCTGCAATGTCAGATATTTTGGGAATGAAGGGAGTGAACACTGACATATAGTAGCAAGGTGTATAATTACATATCAGGATTTTCCCAACCGGATATAAAAAGATATCATAAATAAGCGATAAGGATACTGATAGCCAAGAAGCACTTCCGGGGACCTATAGTAACGACTCTGCAAGAAAAAGAGAGACTTCCAGTGAAAAGTGTCATTAACAATAGGAGAATTGATGTTGTGACAATAGAGAAGACGTGACCTGAATATAAGAGTAAACTGTCTTATCCTCCATGCAGGCAGATCCGAAGTCAATAATTTTTATTTCTGCTGGTTGCATACTGTCAAGAACACAATAATGTCAAACTTCTCCATGAAGAAATCCAGCAAACCCCCTTCCCATTTTTCTATTTCCATTTTCCCTTCTGATGAAAGTTCACCTTGTGCATAGAAGAATATTCTCTGGCTTCAGATCACAGTGTATAATACCAGCATCTTTCATCAGTGCCAAACCACGCAAAATCTATTAAATAAAATATTTAGAGATCCAAAGGAAATCATAAAGGTGCTACCAATACTACATATATCAACAAATTCTACCTGCTTTGAAAACAATTGCACAATACCCAACGATAGCCCTCTAAAATTGTTTAATTTTATCAGCTCATACCTGCCACAAAAGTATCGGCATCAGGTCAAACAATAATCATAACATCTAGATTGCAGAGTCATGGAAACGTAGAAGCCCTAGAACTTACAAGTTTGTGTCTAGCAACTCAAAAGAAATACATAGATGACGCTGAAATACAAAGTAATCATGAATGCGAACAATATGATGATTATCCTCAGGATCGAGCTTCTTGTTTAACTTCAAAGAGGAAAAGGAAAAGTTATTCAAGTCCAGTGATATATTTTGACAACAGGAAAATTCAGCAGCGATCATACCGTCGTCAAGATTGATACTTCAACCCATGCCTGTTGGTAGTAAGCAGGCTGGTTTTTTATAATCTTGACCGCTACAAAACTGCTAGTTTCAGGCACCCAACACTTGGCAACCTGTCCAAATGTCCCATGTCCAAGAATATCTTTGACAATGTATCTGCATAAAAGCAAACATATAACTCTATAATACTTCACCACAATGTACCCAGGCAATCATGGCTCCTACATAAGAAAACAGGCTGATCATGAAAGTGAACCACTAAAATCATGGGAAATTTTCAGATAGAAACCTCTAACTATTCATTAAGAGATACTAAAACAAGTACATGTATTCAATGCTTATCATACTCCCATAAATAAACGAAATGTTAAATGCATGCTAAAGGTAAAACTTAACACTTAATGGCTTATGGAACCAAAAAACCAGAAAATCTCCTATCCCTAATAGCTATTATCTTCACAAGTTGCAGCATTCATTTAATTATTTCTGACATTTTTGGAAAATTAAAAGGCAGGAATAATTGGAAAATTTTATGGCTGTTCATAAGACCTAGTGCGACTCCTTCATGCTGGCTAACATTTATCATGCTTACTTCGGTAAGAATATTTATACCACCCTGTAAGGGGACGTGAGGGTTGACGGTTTTAAGAAAGAAAAAAGGAATGAAGACCCTTATCCCCGTTAGAAGATGTTTGGTTACTATCTTTTCCAATCTTCTATCTCCCTTTTCCATTTTAGAATCACCTAAATCAGTCTACTCTGATTCCAAAACCCCAGCCCCTCCCCCGAGATTTCAGAAGACCCCAAACTCCTATACCACCCTTCACCAACTTTGACCTCCGCTATAAATTTAAATCCTAACCAAACCCAACCACAAGATTTGCCAACAACTGCCAGTCTGCCACCACTGCTACCAACAGACCCCAAAAGCCAACTCACCTACGGCCAGCAATAAATCGAGCCCCATCCGCCAATCCTCAAAAAAAACAAAAACACCATATTTTGGATGCAGTTGATCTCTGCGCTACTCTCTAGCAGGGTACATCTTTTACGTATTCTCTTCTTAAAGTTTTCTGAAACCTTTTCATTTGTTTTTCTTCACAATTTCTTTTTCTCTTAACATCTCCTCCCCACCCTCATATAAGACTCTCTCAAATTTAGGTTTTATCCTTATATTTTCGTTTCCAATTTACACCCTCCTTGTTTTCTTGTTCCTTATATTTTCTCTTGTCTTACTTTCCTCGATTTTACTTCCTCTTTTTTCTTTGTTTATTGTCCTTAGCTTACTCCTTTACTTTTCTTGTTTCACTTTTCATGATGACGGGTCAGTTTCTTAAGGCAGTTCATGTAAGCCGACCCTAAAGCATTTTCGGACTAGCTTGATAGTAACTAGAGAATTTTCTAATAATTTTTTATCAACATTGTTAAGTATTACCGACATCTCCTTGGAGATGATTTCAACTTATTCATGGTTCATTTTTTATTTGGTTAGAACTGGAAGCCCGAGATCACAATGGATGGGTGCAGGAGTGCACTGACATTACAAAATGGGAGAAATGTCTAATAGTTAGGACAGTTTCTTTTTCACAATTCATCACCTCAATATTTTTTCCAACCAGACATATGTAGAAATGGGAGTTGATTCTCTCCTTACCTTTACCTTTCTTGCTTTCTTTCTCTTTCCCCCTCCCAACCAAACATCCCAATTAAAATATCTAATCTTGAAATGAACATCCTTGCAAAGATAATGATTGTCAAAACATTTAAGTAAAATTGAAGAGGACCCTCATAAGTTCTTTCTTAGAAAGAGACTTTCTCATTTAGGAGGAAGAAAATAGATATTGCAAGGCTTTCCTACTATTTCCTGATTTTCCTATTCATCAAATTAAGAGAAATTAGTTTTGACCTTGCTAAGACAAAGACCATAAGACAAAATGCATAAGCGAACTTGGGTGTATGGTTAGGTTATTTTAATGGTACAATGTTTGGTTGAGTTTTTTTAGGGTATAATCTCATACCCAAGGGTATCCTATCTCCACCCCATCCCTTAGAGATCTCCAATCCGCCTCCCCGTAAAGTTTCTAATTCCATTCCACCCAAGAATCAAACCTTAATATCATATAACCTTTGTTCGTATAACCTTCATCTTCTCTGTCGAAATCCAACCACCGACTTTCATCTTCTCCAGTCGAAATCCGGCCGACCATATTCAGCCCAGCCCATCAAAGTGTAGCCCGTAGACCCAAAAAGAAGCAAGGGAGACAAGCCTAGTGTCAACAGTAAAAGAAAGACAAAAGAGGATGTTAGAGCAGAAAAGCACAGAAGTAGCAGATTTTAGGTGTTAGCTATTTTGGGAAATAAGACAAGGTTGATAGTGAAAGCTCTCTACCATTGGGAAGCATGAAAAAGGAGTCAAATTACTAGAAGACAAGTTTGATTAATGCTAGGTTATTTGGTAGCTTGAGTATAAAAGCAAAAGGGGATGTAGAGAAGGTATCAAGAATATTGTATTGTGAAAATTAGAGAGTAGAGGCCTAAAGCTACCCTAGAGAGTTATAGCCTCAAGATCGCACACTTCCATTTTGTAACCTTTGGTTCATGAGATTAAAGACTTAAGCTTTTACCTTAATTATTGTTCGAAAGTCACATTTACTTGAGTGTAAAAGTCAGTTCTTGCCAAAGTCAAACCCTTGACTAAAATAAAACTCATTTTATCACTCCTCCCTCTCTCATCTTCCCCAAGTGTCGGCTTTTAAAATTACCTAGCACCACCAATATGCCGCCTCCGATCCCACTTTGATGACCACAACAAACCCAAATTCTTCAACCTCTCCCCCCACACATATCCCTGTTAAGGATTAAACTAAACTTAACAAATCTAGCACAAGGATAGTCACAAAGATAGAATATTGATAGCTAAACCCGAAAGAAGAAGCTACAATTCCTCGCTCGTTCGAGAATGTGAGGTTTCTCCCAATATAATTCTCCACTTTTTCATAGATAATGAATTCAGCTCGCCAAGCCCTTATTTATACACAAGAAGGAGAATTAGATTCTCTGTCTTAACCTCCCAAGAATAACAGAATTCTGTTCGTACAATTGCAGAATCATGCAGGAGAAAGGAAAATACAAAAGAGAAAGTAATTAAAGCAGTAAAGAACTAATGAGCCCTTAATTTCTAATTACTGCTGCTGCTGTTGCTGCTCATGGCCCCCATTTTTTCATTTCCTTCTCTTAACATAAGTAATGACAACTGGAGGTTTGTCCCAATTTGTTGCATTACCCCCCTGAGCTTTCACCTTGTCCTCAAGGTGGAAGGTAGAAAATCTAGCATCCAACAAAGGAAAACTTCTTCCCAGATTTGCCTCTTCTACGAACAAATTTTTCCACTGTATCAAGACTTCAGTCATACTTGCTTCGCCCCTGGAACTTGTCTAACTCCTACTACTGCCAGAATCCACACATCTAGGACCAGCTCAGGGGAGAGATCAGCAGGAGGGTAGGCTGAGTGGGCCTGTCTGCCCTAAGCTTTCTTGAGTTGAGAGGCATGGAAGCACAGGATGAATCTTGGCCTTGTTCAGGGGGAGGGAGGGTTGGTAAGCCACTTTGCCAAAATCTTAGCCCCTCGTGCAAAAGGCCCATAGTATTTGGCAGCAAGTTTCTCAAAAGGCCTCTTAGCCAGGGACTACTGTCTATAAGGCCTGAGTTTGAGGGGTAGTCAATGTCACCAACCTCATAATGTACTTCTCTCCTGAGTATCGGCCTGTAGCTTCATGTGGTGTTGAGCCTTCAGGAGCTGAAACTTCGGCTCATCCAAGACAGCATCTCTTTCAATAAGTTGCTCTTCTAAGGTAGCAACCCCAGTAGAGCCCACTTCATATCTGAGGAGTTGTGGGGGATCTCTCCCATAAAGAGCTTTGAAAGGAGTGCACTGTATAGAGGTGTTAGATGATGTGTTGTACCAAAAAACTCTGCTTAAAGTACCCAAGCCCCATTTGAGTCATAGGCTGACCATTGATGAAGCACCTTAAGTACCCTTCTAAGCACTTGTTCGCCACTTCCTCTGCCCATCAGTTTGAGGATGGTAAGCTGTGCTCCTGCTCAAAATGGTGCCATGCAACTTGAAGATTTCTTGCCAAAACAAGCTCGCATAAAAACCTTGTCTCTATCAGATATGATAGATTTGGGAAAACCCATGCAACTTAACTATTTCTTTCATGAAAAGTGTTGCTACCCGCAGCAGTGAAAGGATGTTTGAGGAGGAGGAAATGACTGTACTTAGATAACTTTGTACCGCACTAACACAGTATAAAAACCCCCTGATTTTGGCAGTCCTTCAATGAAATCCATGGTGATGTTGTCCACAACCTGATTGGGAATTGGGAGTGGCTGCAGCAAGCCTGCGAGGTTTGAGTGGAGGCTTTCTGTTGCTGGCAGGTTTCACAGGCTTGAGCATGAGTTTTGATGCCCTTCCTCGTTTCCTTGCCAATACCCAGTCTGCTGCCACCACCTGATAGGTTTCGCTTCTCCGGGTGACCTCCCATTGGTGAATCATGGTAAGCTTTGGTGATGTTGCTCAATCAAGGTAGCTTGAGTTGGGTCACCAGCCTTCCCTGTGCCCAACACCCAATCATCTACAGAATAGTTAGGTGAGGTTAGGGAACCAGCATGAATTGCTTCAGTTAACTGTTGCAGTTGCTCGTCCTGCTGAATCACCTTTTTTATATCCTCCCATTTCAAGAAACAGGAAGTCATCATGTTGTTGTTTTGAATACCCGTACCACCACTTCTTGAGAGAGCATCTGCCACCTATTAGAAGGTCCAGGTTTGTATGAGATTTCAAAAGTCAAATCCCAATAGTTTACTCGTCCGCCTCTGGTAGTCAGTCCCTTTCTCTTTGCTCCATGAGATACCTCAGGCTACACTGATCAGAGTGAATAATGAAGTGTCTACCCATCAAATAATGCTTCCTGGCTGCACAGCCAACACTACTGCCATCAATTCTTTCTCATAAATTGATTTAGCCCACAACACCTGACACCGGGTTTTTACTGAAATAGGCAATAGGATGCCCCTGTTGCAGGAGGACAGCTCCTAAACCAAACCCAGAAGCATCAGCTTCCACCACAAATGGGAAAGTAAAGTTAGGCATATATGAAGGACAGGCAGTTACTTTAATGCTTCTTTTAGTTGTTCAAAAGCGACAGTAGCTTCAATGGACCAACCGCCGTTGTCTTTCTTGAGTTGTGGGCCGAGGGACAAAGCAATGTTAGCATATCCTCTAATGAACTTCCTATAGTATCCAGTTAACCCAAAGAATCCCCTCAATTCCCTTAAAGAATTGGAGTTGGCCAAGATGAAATAGCTTGGATCTTGGCTTGATCCACAGCCACTCCTCTTGCAGAAATCACATGGCCTAAGTAGGCTACCTCTTCTTTCCAAAATTCACATTTTTCTTGTTTGCATATAACTCGTTTTTGCTGTATGAGTAAGTACCATCTCTAGATGCTTCGTGCTCTGTAACATCCTTTTAGCATAAACCAATATATCATCTAAAAATACTAGCACAAACTTCCTTAAAAAGGGTCTAAACACATCATTCCTAAGGGCTTGGAAAGAAGCAAGTGCATTGGTTAGGCCAAAGGGCATCACTAGGAATTCATAGTGACCCTCAGCAGTTCTGGAAGCAGTTTTGGGATATCTTCTTTTTTCGTCCTTATTTGATGATATCCTGATTTAAGGTCAAGCTTTGAGAAAATGGTGGAGCCATGTAGTTCATCAAGTAATTCATCAATAATGGGGATAGGAACTATTAAGTACAGTAGCCCTATTTAATATCTGTCAACACAGAACCTCCATGATCCATCCTTCTTTTTAACAAGTAAACAGGACTGGAATAGGGCTAGAAGAAACCTTATTATTCCTGCTTGGAGCATGTCTTTTATGAGTTTTTCAATTTCATCTTTTTGGAACTGTGGATACCTATATGGTCTCGCACTAATAGGGTTTTCTCCTTGTTTCATCACTATAGATACACATGATTTCTACTAGGAGGGAGCCCCTGAGCGTATTAAATACCTGATCATAGTTGTGTAGCAGCCTCTGCGGTTCTAGTGTACCTTCTTTATCTCCCTCTGTACTCCTTTCTTCACTCTGTAGTTTTGTCAACTCCACTTTGACACTCCTCCTTTTTCCTTCCTGATGGTTTTCATCGTAGCCTTTAAGGAGATGCCAGTCCTTCCCAAGGAAGGATCCTTACTTCAAAGTAATGGACCTCCCATCTAATTGGAACTTTCGAGTTTGAGTCTTCCAATTAGTGCTCATGATACCAGTTTTTCCAACCATTGGATCCCCAAAACCACATCTGAATTTCCCAAGGGCAAGGGTAGAAAATCTTGCACCACCCCGGCTCATAACAAAACCACCTCCACTGTCCTGCTCCCTTCTCCTTGAACTGCATCACCAGTTCCTAGATTACTTCAAAATTCTTGGCTCGGTTAGCCGAAATGTTGGGCTCTCAACAAGCTTTGTGGCTATGAGAGTATGAGTAGCTCCGGGGTCTATCTGTGACCACTACAGGGCTGTTTTTGATCTCTCCCCTCAGTTTGAGAGTTTTAGGATTGGTTATTCCCATCCAAGAATTGAGGGATATTTCTGGTTGACTTTCAAAGTCCAGCCACCCTGCTATTGGTTCCTCCTCATCCTCATCCTCTTCTTCTCCTCAAGGGTGATTAGCATACTGAGCTCTGCTTCCCCTACATACATGGTTTAGGTTCCATTTTTCATCGCACTTGAACCTTCGCCCTTTTTCTCTCTTCTGTTGCGTCTCTGCTTCTGTGTTAACCTTCTAATGAAGTTTCTGTTTCTTTGGTTGGATGGGTTGAAGTTGTTTCTTGGTGTATTAGATGCACTGGATTGAAGGGAGCTTTGAGATTGGGTTGATGAGTAATTAGGTGGGTTTGGGTTTGAGTTTGTGTTTGAATGGGTGGGTCGATTTGAGGTGTTTGTTTGAGAGTAGTTGGGTTTAATTTGGTTTGGTTGGTATAAAGGGTAACAGAAGAATTATAACTCCTAGTGGCCCCAATATGTGGTCCACTTCTCATGACCCAATTCTTTGGCCCAGGGTGCTGAATTTATTTTCTAACTTTTGGGCCAGCTCCGTGCATGGTCCAGGTCTATTGGAGCTAAAACCCGGATATCATCACGGATCGGGTCCTTAAGACCACTTATATATTGGCTCATGGCTAATACCTCAGGTATCTCTATGATGGTGCAAGCAGCTCCACGAACTTCCTGGTGTAATCCTCCACGACACCGAGATGTCGGTGCTCCAATCACCTTACTCATACGAAGCCGGTGAATAACGACCAGAATTCCTAAGTATTAACCCTTCAGTTCCTCCCAAGCGTTTCACCGGCCGCCGGCGTTCTCGCCATGAAACTTTTGAGCGCGTCTCCGTCAAAAGCCACCACCCGAGGCCTCCACGCTTCTCATCTTCGCTCAGTCGATAGAAATGAAAAACCTCTCAGCTCGAATAATCCATCCGTCTGGGTTAGTGCCGTCGAATATGGGTAAGTCTAATTTCTTGACTCGCCATGCACCGCCTCCGCCGCCGCCGGAGTTTCAGATTGCGAGCTCTCTCATTTTCTCGAGGTTCCATTCTTCTTTCAGCTTCATTTTCGTTCATCTCCCTCGAGATTCTCTACCTCTCTTGCGAGGGATTCCTTCGATTCACCTCCATTTGAACTCTACTCGCTTGAAAATTTGTTTGCTCGTTTCTCGTCTGAGCTATTAGTGTTTTCCTGATTTTTCACGAGATCTCTCGATCCTCCCTTCCATTCTCTCCGAATGAGCTCCAAAATCCCAAGTAAGCTTGGCGTGGCTTCCGCCATCCTAGCGAAAGCTTCTTGAAAGGTAGGTTTGCCTTTCTACCACAGTTGTGATTCTTCTCTCGTTTTCCTCCTGAAACTCATTGAGCTGCTGCTCTATTTGCTCGAACCTCTGTGAGTTCGTTTGTCCTCCCACCATTT